>JABSTQ010009209.1:0-451433 GCA_013358835.2 Ixodes persulcatus | reverse complement strand
AGAAGGTGATAACCCACCATAGGATTTTCCATAAACGTCCATAGACCATTTCGTATGGGCAAGCAATGAAACGTATGCACTTTATTAGGCATTCGCACTTTAAACACATGTACAAAAATCACAAAAAATATAGTCGGCGAAAATACACAAGATAGACGAACCGCACTACAAAAATATGTTAAATTAAAACTATGAATTAGATTAGTAGGGTCATTATTTGTTTATATATGAACCACAAGCCCAATTCAAAGTCCAAAGTACTTCTATTGAAGCGAGACATGTCTCATTAATTATGTTCATAAACGAGACATGTCTCGTTAATTATGTTCATAAATAAAGCACTTGAACTAGATATTCCTTCCACAGAATCATTCCTTTTCGTTCATTGGTAATGTTACCACTTGTTCTAGGCAAACCCACGGACGTCGTAGTCAATATGCACATCAACACCCTTGGCCCTTTAAATGCGAATGATTTGGTAAGTAGCCAAGTATGGATTAGAGCTAGATCTCAACTCCACAAATGTGTTTGCTGTTTGAGCTCACCCTCTCCAACGTCTTCTATAAAGCAACGGTCTCACACTAGAGGCCTCCAACACTACCGATAACTCCTCAAACGTTTTACAAACATTTGCGTGATTTAACGCACTCAGAAATAAAAGCATTTTGTTTTAACAGGAACCTCAAATCATTATTACTATTATTATTATTATTATTATTATTATCATTATTATCATTATTATTATTATTATTATTATTGTTAGTATTATTATTATTATTATTATTATTATTATTATTATTATTATTATTATTATTATAACAACTAAAAATACATTTGCTGCCACATAATTTAATTCCAAAGGGTTTATAGTGCGTGAAAATATTTAACTTCCGAATGTGTGAAACTTGGTAAATTTCATATCAAAAGCAGAGATAGCCCTTGGGCGATTGCCGATAAATTGAACACGCGAAGCAACTATAGTTCAAGCAACTATATCTAGCATAAAGAGCTAGAGCAATACATCTTTCACATCCGCCGTATTCTTATTTTACAACGAATAGTTTTCACATTTGTTATTTCGATACATGAATAATTGATAAATCAGTTCTTATTATCTGTTTTTTTTTACACAGCGGCAACACACCCCCTTCCTCGTCCTCTCTTCCAAAATTTTTCCAGCCTGTAAAAATGAATAACAAAAAAAACTAGCTATTTTTGGGCACCAGATTATATTTACAAATTTTATTTTAATTCTTATTGGGAAAAGATTTAGTGCCCTTCCTAAACTTGACTGCAACGTTCTAATTACAGAATTTTTATGCAATGCAAAATGACCGCAGCCATCGAATGTACAAGTAAACAGCTCCTGCTGTTAGGGCTGCAGAGATGTTGCTTATAAGAAAGTAATGGGAATGTTTCCCAAACATTACGAATACCGAAAAGTGAATTTTTTGGCGTGATATTGTATATCTGTTTTGCCTAATGAGAGGAAGGGGGGGGGGGGGGGAGATTAGTGTGGAATCTGACTTTTTTCTGCACCTCTAACTTTGCAGGACTTTAGTGTGAATCAATGACACGTTGAGAAACGCAGGGCGTTGCCTAATATATGTTCATGCTTCTTTCTTTGTAACTCGTTCTTCGGATGTCTTATCGGCTAATGCTGCTTTCTGATTGGCTGCGGAGCGATAATAAGATGCTCGGGACTCGCCAATCCCTACGTTTCTTAGGCTGTTGTGACTATACGGGTAGAAAGTGAGGGAGAGGAGGAAATGAGAGTGCGCGGGGACGTCGGAAAACCGACCTCTGGTTGGAATGATTAGTGGGTTGACGCAAGGCTAGCTGCCTTTGTCTCTACTCGGTGTTCGAACCAGTTCGAACGCGAACGAGGACCGCTGGACGTCGGCCTTCGGCGTTGGAACGCGTTCCAAGAGTGGGTAGATATGAAGGGCAGCAATAGCTTTTGCATCCACTAAGCCTTCCAAACAGAGTTCTCCGCCCTGACGTCCCCGCGCGTTCTCATCTCCTCCTCTCCCTCAGATACCCGGATTGTAGTGTCCCACTCCTGTCCAGAAACAAATTTTAATAAACGTCCCAACCATCCACATTTGACTATTCGGGACAAAAAATATATAAAAATTTAATCTTTCTGTCAAGTGAAACTAGTTCAATATTATCAGTTTGTTTCTTTATTCGCAAGAAACTAGCTGCAAGATTGGTTCCCGTTGCCAGCCAGCAGCGACGACGTCCTCCTGTAAACCCGTGGTGTCTGAATAAAAATGTTGCAGTGAAACTGTGAGTCAGGTTAGACGAGAGTAACCAAACTATTATTTGTTCGGTTTAGAATTTCGAAATACTGGTGTAAACATTGTTCTGTGGACTTCGTTATTTCCCCATTGATTGACTGCATGTGATCGCATTAGGAACAAATTTCACGAAGGAGCTGTTGTAAGTTGAACTCTGACTCGGAGCTCGGGAGGACAAGAAAAAGAAAAACCGACAACGAGATGGTGATAAATCTCACGGGGTACGGCGCAGCGTAAAAAGAGGAAACAGACAGGACGAAAATAAGTCCACACAAAGAAGAAAGAGAGACGAGCACGAGGGAAGCACGTGGATGCTCGAGTAACCTCATCGGGCTCTTGACGGACTGAGCTTTGCCCGTGGCCTCGCGTGATGTTTACACCCGCTCGGGCGAACTGGAGCAAGACGAGATGTCTGCCACCGCCATCGACCACCTGGGCGTGTGAAAAGAGGACCGAAAAAGAAGCGGAATCTGAAACGTCGGCGTGAGGAGGAGAAGGAAAATGATCACGGGACGACGGGGGTCTCAGGGACACATCGAAAAGGAACGCCACGAAAGACGCCACGCAAAATAACTCTTCTCTGTTTAACGAAGCTTGAGTTGTAGATTTAGACTAATAAAGAGTTCGTATTGGGTTAAACCTTGCGGTTGTCATTAAACAACAAAACTTTCTGGTGCCGAAACCCGGGATTAACCGCCAACGAAGCCCCCGAACGAAGAAATGGCAACTCAAGCTACAATCGACCGACTGAGACGCAGAAGAGCAGTGGTCCGAACGTCAACAACGAAACTCCTGAACGAAATCGACGTTCTGCTGACCACGAAAGACACGCATACGGGTGAGCTTCAAGAAAAGTTTGAACTTCTGGTGTCCAAAGAATCAACGTTAAAGGAACTGGACCGCGAGATGGAAGCAGTCGTGGACTGCGAATCGATAGAAGAGGAGATGACAGGCGCGGAAGTTTACCATGAAAGAATCAGCGTAACGAAGACGCGATTGCAAAACAAGCTGACAGAACGCGAACAAGCCGCTGCCAGGTTATCTTTGATGCAGAACACGGCCGTCAAAACTATCGCAAATCAAGGACGGATGACTACGACAGTGAAGCTCCCGAAACTTGAGATAACGAAATTCCAAGGGGACATACGAGCATGGCAAAGATTTTGGAGCCAATTTGACTGTACCATTCACCAGAACGAAACTCTCTCGGAAATCGACAAGTTCAAGTACCTCAAAAGCTACCTGACCGGCAAAGCTGCTGCGGCAATTGAGGGACTCGCCGTAACTGCCGAGAACTACAGAGTTGCAATCGACCTCCTGAAGGAAAGATTTGGTCAGCAGGAGCTGATCATCGAAAGCCATCTGTCACGACTGCTAGAGATCAAACCAGTCCATGACTCCAGGAACGTCAATGCACTCAGATCGTTATACGATGAAGCGGAGACGGGAGTTCGAAGTCTTGAAGCCCTGGGGGTTCAATCGGATACCTATGGAGCAATGCTTCTTACCGTCCTTCGAAAGGTCGTGCCGGCCGATCTGAGCCTGGAGTACAACCGGAGGTCCGCCTCACGAACAGCGACAAAGCACAACAAGCTGAGAGACTTTCTGGACTTCCTGAAAATCGAGATAGAAAGCCGAGAAAGAAGTTTATATGGGTCAGGACATTCCGTGCCACGAACCGAGGATCAAAGAAGCTTTCGTGCAAGAAAAGATCAGCAGAGTCGTTATCCTCCTTCTGCATCTGTACTAACAACGGCAGCAGGCCTGGATGAAAAGAACTGTGTGTTCTGCAAATCACGTGCTCATTTGACTGCGGACTGCACGGACCAACGACGAACGCAAGCGTGTTCTGAAGGCTGAAAACCGATGTTATCGTTGCACCAAGAAAAACCATCGAGCAAAGGATTGCAGAAGTGCAAAGTGGCTGAAGTGTGCGCAGTGTGCAGGGAGACACGCCAGTGCTATGTGCGACCCGAACTTCAAACCTCAGCATAAGACTACGGCGAAAGAAATGGCGGACACCGGTGAAACATCAACTTCGGGAGGAATGACACTCCAGTCAACGCTCAAGATCACAAACACAGAAAGGAACAGTGGAAGGCGAGTACTTCTGCAGACAGCTCAAGCCTGGGCAGAAGGTGAAAGAGAGCGTTGCGGGATCAGGCTTCTCATCGAAGGCGGAAGCCAGCGGACTTTTATTCGCCAAACCGTCTCCAAGAGGCTCCACCTGAAGGAACTGGGTGAAGAGGACTTGACCATTTTCACGTTTGGAGATGCAGCAACGAAAACGAAATGCAAGCGAGTGGAACTGTGGCTCCGCAGCCAATACGACAGAAGATGCGTAAAAATAGAAGCCCTCGAGGTTCCTCACATCTACTCAGATGTCATAAACAACCCCTTCGAGGAACTGCGGGGTCTGCCTGACGGAATGAACCTCGCAGATGTGGAGCTCTGCGGCCATTCATGCGAGGAGGGAATCAGCCTTCTCGTCGGAGCCGATCACTTCTGGGACATTTTGAATGGCGGTGTCAAGCGCTTGGATGGGAAGCTGATGGCAGTCGACACCATCCTCGGGTGGACACTTCAGGGTCCCGTTACCTCTACTTCTGCGACAATCTACTCGTCAACGACTGGAGTGATGAGGGTGACTCTGTCCGAAACAAACGACGCGGAAATTTCGGCTCAGCTCAGATCATTCTGGGAACTTGAGCACATCGGAATAGCTGACAACGTGACGAAGACTTCAGAGACGGAATTGCTCAGCGAATTCAAGAAATCCGTAAAGTATGAGAACGAACGGTACCAAGTTTCACTGCCTTGGAACGAGAAGGTTGACACGCTTAAGGACAACAAAGAAATCGCGCAAAAAAGGCTTCGATCCCTAACGGCACGCCTCAACAAGAACGACACGCTCATGCAAGAGTATGACAAGGCGATCCGGGAATACCTCAAAAATGGGTTCGCTGAAAGCGTAAAAGAGAACGAAACGACCAAGAACCCTGTGTACTACATGCCACATCAAGAGGTGATACGACAGGACAGTAAAACAACAAAACTCCGAGTGGTGTTCGATGCGTCATCGAGCGTTGAAGGATGTTTATCGTTGAACGACACCTTGTGGAGCAGACCGAACTGGATCTTGTGCAATGAAGAAGGCTGGTCAGGTCAAGTGGAAAATGCTCGCCATGTGACGGACAACAAAGCAGAAGAAAAGAAGGCAATGGTGTTACAGGTAACTGCACCAGCTCTGTTTCCAGTTTTCGACTTGGAAAGGTACAACTCGTCAACCAAGGTGATCCGCGTAACTGCCTGGATCAAACGTTTCGTGAAGAATTGTGCCAAGACAGCAGACAAACGAAGCGGACCTCTCTCAGGTGAAGAACTGATAGAAGCCGAAACGTATTGGCTTACCATTGCACAAAACGAGACTTTTGTACCAGAAATCACGAGCTTGCGTGAAGACAAACAAGTTGGCAGAAAATCAACTTTCAGGAATTTGAACCCATTCCTGGACAGCGACGGATTGGTTCGAGTGGGTGGACGATTGCAGCACAGTGACAACAGCGAGAATGTGAAGCACCCAATCGTCCTTACCGCCGATCACCCTTTCACCACCCTTCTCATCGCTGGGGAACACCGTCGGCTGCTCCATGCTGGGGTTCGAGACACGTTAGGACGGCTACGGGAATCCTACTGGATCATCAGAGGACGACAAGCCGTAAAGAAAGTAATTCACAAGTGTTTCGCCTGCCAACAACACAGTTGCCTGCCCGCATCCGAGCCAATGTCTCCCTTACCAGCGGACCGAGTCACAAGAAGCGACCCTTTCAGCATCACGAAGGTAGACTTCGCAGGACCTTTGATCTGCCGCCAACGGAAAGGAAGCAGCAAGTGTTACATCGCTTTATTCACGTGCGCGGTTACACGGGCGGTCCACTTGGAGCTGGTGAGTGACCTCTCCTCCGCCGCATTTTTGTTCGTTTTCAAGCGTTTTGTCGCACGACGCGGGATCAGCACGACAGTATATTCTGACAACGCTTTAACTTTCAAACGAACGTCTAAGGACCTTGAACTAATCTTAATTGCCATCCGGTCTGAATGAGTGCAGGCATACTTCTCGAATCACAGAATCCGTTGGAAATTTATCGTCGAGAGGGCTGCATTGTGGGGTGGATTTTGGGAAAGAATGGTGCGATCCCTGAAGTTTTCTCTGCGCAGGGTGTTGGGATGCAGCAGCCTGGATTTTGAGGAACTAACGACTGAACTGGCCGAGGTCGAGGCCGTCATAAATTCTCGCCCTCTGACGTACGTGTACGCAAACGCCGAGGAACCAGAGGTGCTTTCCCCAGCTCACTTCCTAGTGGAGACGAAAATAACGAGCCTTCTGCCACATCGACTACCAACGGAAGCGCTACCAGCTGGAGATCAGCTTGCTCGAAGATGGAAATACCGCACTGCGGTGATGGACAATTTCTGGAGACGGTGGCCGCGTGAGTATCTACTCGAACTAAGGTCAGCGCACCTGGTCAAACCGAACTGCCTCATCGGGACTCCAAGCTGGTGACCTAGATCTTCTAAAGGAAGACCGTCTAACAAGACACATGTGGAAAACCTGCAGAATAGAGGAGACCATTCAAGGAAGGGACGGCAGAGCAAGAGCATGTAGGCTGATCCTACCCGGAAGAGGACGGCTTCGCCGGCCCATTCAACATCTGTACCCGTTGAAGTTAAAAGAATGACCGTGCCCGCTCATTCCGGGGGAGATTGTTGTACGTTTGAACTCTGACTCGGAGCTCGGGAAGGCAAGAAAAAAGAAAAACCGACAACGAGATGGCGATAAATCACACGTGACGTGATACGGCTGCAGCGTAAAAAGGTACACAGACAGGACGAAAATAAGTACACACAAAGAAAAAAGAAAACCCGACAACGAGATGGCGATAAATCTCACGTGGTACGGCGCAGCGTAAAAAAAGGAAACAGACAGGACGAAAATAAGTACACACAAAGAAGAAAGAGAGACGAGCACGAGGAAAGCACGTGGATGCTCGAGTAACCTCAACGAGCTCCTGACGGACTGACCTTTGTCCGTGGGCTCACGTGATGTTTACACCAGCTCTGGCGAACTTGAGCAAGACAAGATGTCTGCCCGCCGCCATCAACCATCTCGGGGTGTGAAAAGAGGACCGGGAAAGAAGCGGAGTCTGAAACAACGGCGGGAGAATGAGAAGGAAAATGATCACGGGACGACGAGGTCTCTCAGGGAGAGATCGAAAAGGAACGCCACGAAAGACGCCACGAAAAAAGAACTCTTCTCTGTTTAACGAAGCTTGAGTTGTAGATTTAGACTAATAAACAGTTCGTATTGGGTTAAACCTTGCGGTTGTCATTAAACAACACGGTCAGTTGAAACTAATTTGTACGCTTTTTCTAACTTCTGTGCCCCTATTGTTATGAGAAGAGGTCAGATTGAATGTAGATATCTTGATATGTCAAAAGCGTTTGATAAAGTACACCATGAGTTGTTATTATATAAAATATCTTTATATGGTTGTTTTGCAGAGCTGTGCAAATGATTTCAAAGTTACCTATCATGTTGTTTCAACCGTTTTCGAATAGAAAATTCTCGCTCAGGAACTTTTTTTTCCAATTCTGGTGTTCCCAAGGGTCTATTCTTGCCCTCTTTTGTTTCTTATCTTTGGAATTGATTGAGCGTCATATGCTAAAAATGCCGAGTTGATGTTTGCAGATGACAGGAAGCTTTTAGAGCGCAGCTCTTAGGCGCCCGTTTCCGGCTTAACCGGCGTCGCCGTCTCCATCGCCGTCGCAGTCGGCGCAACCTGAGGTCACGTGACCCCCCCTGAGGTCACGTGGCCCCCATGAGGTCACGTGACCACCCCCGTGATGTCACGTGGCCCCCGTGGCAGACCAGCAGGCAGGATGACGAGGTGAGGAGGAGGAAGGAAGGGTATACCCTCCCCTCAGTTCCCTTCCATCCTCCTCCTCAAGAACTGCGCTCTAATTCGGCGTTACAGGGAGTTGTAAACGGCTTTCATTTTGTAGGCATGTTTATACTCCTGTCGACTGCGAAACTTTACAGAATGATGTGTCGCGCATAGTTCAGTGGTATGAAGTGAATAGCTTGTCATTGAACCCTCTCAAAACAAATGTCTTGTCCCTGCGCAGACGCCGTAACGTATTTCATAACGATTATGTATTAAAAGGAACTTTAATCAAACGCATCTTTCATGTAAGAGACCTTGGCGTCAGTATAGATAATGAACCTCGTTTATTTCGCACGTGTCCTCTATTGTTGGCAGCGCGACAAAGATGTTGGGACTGATAACTCGCATCACGAAGCAATTTAAAAACCCTGCCTGTATTATTAATTTATTTTGCTCTCTTGTTAGGTCAAGGCTTGAATTCGGCTTGGCAGCTTAAAATTATTTTCCAGAAACGCAGTAAAAATATTTAAAGTGTGCAAAAACGCTCAATCCGCATCGTTTATGACCGCTATCTTCAGCGCAGCTTTTGTTTTGATTACAACTTTCTCCTATATAATTTCTTGCTGATGCCAGTTTCTGACAGGAGAAGAGACACAAGGGCGTAAATAGAATTATATCTAATGATTCACTTTTATCCAATTTTAATATCCATATCCTTTCCCGTTTGAGTGGGAATCACTCTACTTTTTTATGTCAATACCATACGCAGATCTTCACCCTTCTCTACCGAAAAAAAAACAGTATAACGTTTAGCTAACTTGATTAAGGAAAAGGAAACCTCACTGGATATCTTGCTGGAAACCTAAAATCCAACTTGCAGACGTCTGCAAACTGGATTTCAGTTTTCCAGCAACGGCTGATCACTGCATTGTAGGAGTGATCTACCGTTTAACGAGTGAATTCTTGCAGCCGTTTGTATTTATGACACTCTTTAAATGTCGTGGCCGATCCCGCTTGGAATATGCATTTGTAGTCCGGAACTGGTTGTCGAGATCAAATGGAGCTTCACTTGACCGCGCTCAAGAGGAATTCGCCTACATTCTTACTTGCAAAACGAGCCGTACAGTTATTCCAGTATCTGTAGCTACAACATCGAAACTTTGTATCACCGCAAGCTCTCTGCTGACATTTTATTTATCTTTAAACGTTTACACGGCAAGATTTATTCTGCAGAGATTTTATCCTTTATTTCGTTGCGTATGCCCCACAACAGCACTGTGTGAAGTAGCGCAATTTATCCCCTTGCGGCAAATATGTTCAACCAGGTCACCCGCATGCAACTTAAATACACTGACTTCACCGGAAAACTACACTTATTCAACCACAGTATTTCAAGTCTTTGCGCGTCAATAAGGCTATTCTAACTCAATTGATGGCACTCTTGATTTTATTTTTTGCCAAGGTTGTTCCTGGAGCGAATTGGTGAATGTACCTCTGTGGACTGATTGGATGTGTTTTTATATGCATTAATGTTTGTCGTAACTTTACGCCTTGGTTTTCCTCTCCTCCTTATTCTTTTTCTCAGTGTTTTCCTCGTGTTTAAAAAAAAAGGCTAGCGGTTTTTCTTGAACACGCAATAAGATTATTATTATTATTATTATTATTATTATTATTATTATTATTTATGTGAACTTAGTCCCTTGACATGCACTTGAGTTTTATTACTTGACAAACACTTCTTTGTCTCCTCATTAGAGACTCAAACGGGGTTTTTTCATTGAGTAGTTGACATCGGCTGGTTTTCGCCCTTTGCTGTTGAGGAACCCAGCAAGCACGCCGCTGCTAATAACCGTGCGTACACTTATGTCTCTCAGAATAAACATATTTGCTCAGATTCATTTGACCAAGAAATTAAATCCGAAAGTTTTGACACCTTCGAGAGCATAGCGTGCAGTATAAGAACTCTAAGGTCACTGACAAGGTGAGAACAACAGCGATGTGCTTCACTTGTCTTCCCTCAAGCTTGAGTCCCCCCTCGTAAACGCGTCAATGTCTCGCGCACATCAAGTGAGCCCGCGATGTCAAAGCACGGTGGAAGACATAAACCGCGTGCTGAGGCAGGGTGTTTGGATGTCACTATAGTCAGGATGTCACTATAGTCACTGACTATAGTGACATCATTGAGCCAATCGTACTAGTCACTTTGCAAAGAAAATAAGCTATAAACGATTGTAAAGCGATCAACTAACGTGCCTCGTCTTTTCCTGAGTGGTGCTATGGAGAGAAGCGATAGCATACCGGCTAGGAATCGCTGTTGTTGATTTAGTGACCGCGCCGACCGCTTATTGCTTGTAAAAATGCTTTCTATTAAGGGTAATGTCTAATTACGTCGAAACACTGTTTATAACTTATCAAACGTTTGGGGAGGAAATAGCATACTGGGTATATTAATAAATACTGAGGTGGTCCCCGGCCAAATGAATACCTTTATATGTAGGGTATATAAGGCGGTGGAGTAGTAACGAAGCGTGTGATTAGTGTGATGTCTGTGCTCTGTGATGCTTGTGTTCATTTCTTTTATGTGCTTCGTTTTTTCCATGTTCCATGTTTTAAGGAACTACAAGATATAAATACCCCAAAAATGTCAGAATTTTTTTAAAGGCATCTGCAAACTATTCAATTTTAACATAGTTGAAAAAATTCTATTGAAACTCAGTTGCTAAAATTCTATTGAAGCACTAGCTATTGCAAAAAATTAACTGAAATGCAATTGCTAAAATAATTAAAATCTTTGGCCAATATCCAGCGACGGTTCAATATGAACTTATAAAAAATACCCAACTGAGTTTCAAATGAGACTCAACGTGGTGTATTGAGCTAATCCTTTACACTTGCAATCAAAACTTGCATTTTTTTGTAAGCGAAGGGGTATTCGAGGCACGGACCTCGTGCATCGGCGCATTTGACACTACTTGCAAGACAAGCACAAACACATCGAGGTGCTTTAGATTTGTATTGTGTGAACTGCCAATTCGTTGCCTTCCGCAGAGCGGACGCGGTTGGCCACAGTTACGATTTCAAAGATGCGGCTGCTTGAGCATTCGTTACGGCGTCAGGAGGCTCAGGGGATACGCTGTTCTTCCGTTGCGGACTGGTCTAACATTTCTGGAGGACGAAGAAGCGTTTTCTACGACTTCAGACAGAAAGCATCGAGTATCTGGAACAATGATTATAAGTATAAGGTCATGTTTTTTCGGGGTTTCAAAGCTCTTATTTTTTAATTTTTTTTTTTTATTCCAAGGGTATGTGTTTTTCGGTGTCGATCTTCGCTGTAGTACGATAAATGGGGGTATATCGAGATTTATGCAGAATAAAATGGGACACGGGCATGAGATTCCTTAACCGCAGGGGAACATGCGCGTGCCGACCTGAATACTTGGGAAAGTCCCTGCGCCGATAAAATAAAGCAACGAAGACAAGGTGCGTGGTTTGAAAGCAAGAAAAGGCATCGCGGACAGTTAATTGGGCGTAGCGTTAGGGTTGTCGAGTTGCCTGAGCAGATCAGGGGTCCGCCTAGAATGAGGAAGTGTTCATGATGATGTGGTTTATGTGCACCATGGTGTGACTAACTTGGTCAGTGTTGCCTGGTCGCCAGGTGAAAATGATCGAAATTCGTAAATTGATCATTGCAATTACTAGAGCTCTCAAATTCGCGAATTTTGGTGTATATAATAACTAGCCTATTTGCATCCCTTTTCAAGAATAATCCATTCATTTAATTTTCGTGTCCTAGGCACTTTAATACTTAACAGCTTATCAAACTTTACTCTTTCTGGTGCATCTTCTTAATGCACATAATATAGAAATAATGGAATCTAATGAGGCGGGTTGTTATACCAAGACAGATATTACAATATACTTGACTCTCCCTCGTGATTGGCCCCCAGTTTCCTTAGTTGCATCAATCTTAGATAATCTTGAAGCAACCAAGAAAACCTCTATTGATCTTTTTTATACACCTGGCTAGAAACCGAAAAACTGATGATTTATAATGTTCAGGAAATAGTCCACGGTGGCGCTTATGCATCTATCATCATCATTCTGCACGCTTTTATTTAACTCTGGGCAAGCCGAAATGCTTGAACAATTTAATGCTTTTGATAGTGTGTCTTATCAATAAATGTTATGTGTTGATGTTAATGTTTATTGATGTTAGTAATCATAGCATCTGATAAGAAGAAATAATACATTATGTTTGAGTTTATTAAAAACAATAGAAGAGCGTGTCAATCTGCTTTGGTCACAGTGACCGGCACGAGCAGATTGCGGGAGCTCCTTGAGCGAGCTACGTTCGACCAGATAGCACGAGAGTCGTTCAGGAGTCTTATCGCTTTGTAAGCTTTAGGGCCACTTAAAGGGGCACTCAAGCGGTTTTTGGGGAAGCTACTTTTTGGTGCGATGGCGTTAAGGAAGTGTCAGTGAATGAGTATCTTCAGTTTTAGAAGCCAGAACCGCCTATTAATCACGCAGGAATAAAATACGTGCGGACTCTTTTCTGTTCCCGCGCCGACCACTGAAATTATGGTAATGTTTGAAAATTTTGGCGGCCTTTGTAAAGTTTCGCTAAAGAAAGAATTTTCAGTTCATTTAGATATGTTGTGCATGATAATTTCATAAGACGTAAAATAGTTCTAGTTTAGAATACGCGATACTGCAATTATCGTTTCACAAACAATGGACTACGTTTTCTCCTTGCCTTCCTCCGCGGGGGGGTGAATTTCCCGTTCCCCCGGGATGCGTGGAAGCGCACGTATCTGCGCGCGTTGCATGCCGGTCGCGGCCCGCGGGCCGGCAACGTGACGTCGGTGGTGAACGTCGACGTGGACGGCGTGGTGAAAGCTCATCGCTCCGCGTAAATGCGCTATCCTTGACTGTGAATTTTCGTCGTGTGTCGCTATGATAACCCAGCACGGAATAGAAGGGAAGATCCACCTACTCGTGCGGCGATGTCGTGGCGGCACTCTCAAGACAGAAACGCCCATGCCGTCGTGTTTGTTTACTTCGACTACAGTGGTGCTTTCTAAGCATTTGTGTCCTCGAACATCGCCCGGGTTTCTTAATTGGCGCATTTCATGCGTGCTCTCAAGTTCAAGGTATTACTGGCGCGTACCGTATAAAGCATGCGAATTTTCACGCGTTTTCATCACCGGAGAAAAGTGATTAGTGTTAGCGATCCTGAACGCTCGCAACGTCTATCTGTGATCACGAAATCATATTTCTACGTTGCTATATCGCTGCTAAGATTACATCGTCTTTTATAATCGTAGAAAGGGCGTGTGGCGATATTTATGCTATTGGCAATGTCGTGTATTAGAGTCGTGATCGTCCAAGACGGCGTACTGCATCGTTTTGTTTTCTTTTTTTTTCAACCACTGTACCCTGCAAGCCTATCAAGAAAAAATAATAATAAAGCTTTAGGCTATAGAAAACTGTCTGTCTATATTCTGTTACGGCATTGAGTAGCAGTGCGTCCCCTTTTTAGAGGCGCCGCTGAAACAGCTGACGGCGGCGTATAGAAGCGGTCGCCGTGCTGACGACCCGCTGCACTTGTTGCAGCGGTTGCAGGTGTGTGTACGCGTGGCGCAGAGCGGTCGTTCCGGTCGCAACGGACGCAGTCGTAGGTACGCGCTCGTTGCACATGTCTGAACAAGCCTTCCCAGCGTCCCCCCGAGGCGAAAGTCAACGTGGCGACATCGTTTGACATCACGTACCAGAGGTAACGCTGCGATGTCAAACGTTGGTTTGGTTACGACTTGTCCCAACCGCAAATCGAAGAACGCCCGAAAAGGTCTGCGTTTCGTCATCTTCGGAACCCGAACACGACTCCGAAGCGCTGCTATCGTCCACATCGCACGTCGGAGTGGCGTCATAGGAAATCATCCCCAGGTCGGCTGTCCGCCGAAGAATTTCAACCTCTAACGGCGTCAGGTCCTGGAGCGTAGAGAACTCCGCCATGATCGAAGCTCGAATGACAAAGAGGTTCGGCCGGTGCGGCTCCCTCGGGATCACTGCGCGACGGAACGTCGTCCAACGCCATTGGCCCAAGATCCTTTTGATAAGCGTGCGATGACCAATGAGAGTGGTTTCGTTTTCGGATGAATCCGAGGTTTGGCGGCCTTCAATTACATTTTCATTAAAGAAATGATCACCGTATCACTATACGCTTTGGTTTTTAGGGATACTTAGGGCATCTAAATTCAGCTGTCATCATCAAAACACGAACTCAAAAGCCACTTGAGTGCCCCTTTAATAAGCTACGCTTCAGAGTAACGAAACTTGCCCATATCCTGTCTTAAAATTATGGCTGCCAGTCATCTGAGGCTTTATCTGAAATCGCAGAAAACGCTTCTACAACCTGCACAAATGTTTAAACAGTTTGCCATAGTGCAAATAAATATTACATAAGCTGCCTAATACCAAATCTAATGCTGAGGAAGTCGCACTTTTGAATCATGACGATCGGCATTTGCGTCTGCTCTGCACACGCACCAAAATTCGCAACTTCCAGCGATGGTGGTACCACGGTGTGAGAATTGCGCTCCCTAGCACCTGGATGATTGGCCTCATAATAAACGGGATTGCCTGCACCTTCCTGGCGTGAAAAAATGACGCAAGGCTCTAATACTTTTCATTTATAGCAAAACTAGAATTACTAACGTGTCGCAGACCCGGCCCGTACCACTGTTCTACGACGATGACCCAGATGACAGCCATTTTGATAGGCACCAGTGCGCCCCCTATAGGTCGTGAAAGTTGGGAATAGCGGCGCCCACAAGAATGTCGGGGAACAGAGTGCGGATACTCTAAGCGCAGATCATTTTGTGACTCTATTAACATATATTCGGAGCGCAAGTTCGTTTGCTTTCTGCACATAGGAGCAATGATGTCGAAACGCCGAGGGTTTATTGGGTGGGTAGACCTCAAGGCATCTAGCATTGAGGTTTACCCACTAACCTTTCAATCAAACCCAATCAGAGCTCGGCGTCATTCGGACGTCTGCGTGACTCCGGCGTTAAAAGCACACGAATGTTTCTCCGCTGTTCATGGTAGTAGCAGCGTATCTGCAATTTTCTAACCACCAACTCATGCAGAATTCTGGGGTCCTTGGTTCAATCCCCCCTCCTGCCCGTTTCGATCGGGATGAGCATCGAACTGGCTCGCGGTCGTGTGTCACTACTGTGTGATGTACGTTAACATCCCCAGGCTCGCTGGCGTACTGCATTGGCTAATTTTCTCATTTAGACTGGGTAGCATTATCCACGATATACTATAATCCTGACCTGCACAAAGAACGGCTCACTATGCGGCACCCGGCCGCCGATGAAGGGTCTCGCTTGGCCATTGGGGGCGCTCAGAAAAGGCTTCTATGCGACCCATAATTGTTTCACAGCCTGTCTGATTATACTTCGCTTCAGCTGAAGTCCAGACACCTCTGATTCCACAAGCGCGAGCTCTGACCTTTTAGCGTTCCTGCCGAGCACGCGCGGCCGTAAAGGGCAGGCACTTTTCCGGGCCACATGCTCGCGCGCGTGAAGTATTGGGACAACACCGCATTAAGTATTTTTTATGCAAGTTTAGTTGGCCAAACACTTTTTGGAATCCTAAAATGACGTGCAGACTCATCTTGATGAGAGCTCCTTGTTTTCAGGATTCGTACCTAGCAAGCTAACTAGCAAGGTTATTTTCCCAGCCGGCGATGGGAAACAGAACCGCGTAACTTGCATTTGCCATTGCGCTTTTTCACTCAAGGACAACGAGCCGAAGAAAAAAACATTCCTTCACCACGGGGAGCGCGCACACTGTTTCCAGTGGGGCACAGTGTTGTCACCTTCTTGAAATTGGTCTATAGGGGTAGATATCACATTGTGTGCTAGAGAAAGTGAACACAAAAAAAAAAAATCCTCTCCCCTTTGACAAACTTACAATTGATATCTCCTGCGAAAATAATAATTCATTCATCATGTTAAGACTTCAATTTGCTCGGCAATGCTTAAAGGAGCGGTGCAACGATATTCAATTGGATTGTTTTTCACTTTACACGAGCTTACTGGCACCAGTCGGACTCAAGGATACTCGCACGCAACGCCACTGGCCAAGAAACTTCTTTGCTGCGGTGTAATTTTGAGGACAAAAGCGATCATTTTCATTCAATCTCTCCTTTGCAAAATTTGATGACATAACGTGGGGATCGCAGTACACCCATATGACGATATTTGAATGCTGTTCAAAGATTGGATCCGAGCATTGCGTGGGCACTCGATTTGGGCTCGTGAAATTACTAGCTCGAGAAGCATTCGGGTAGTGGCCCGTGTCCAATCGCTGCAACGACGACAAAAGCCGAGCCATAACAATGTCTGGAACTCAGCGCGTGTCCTGTGCTTTGCCAACCCCAGCGCGTGGCTGTGATCAACATTGGCGGCATATAATCGGCTCCAGATCACGCGGCCGCTTGTTCTGGCTGCGAGTTGAGGGGGTGAACGCTGCTCGTTTTTCTTTAATTTTTTACTGGGACTTCTATTGCGTGGGGTGAAAAACGAACGCGTGTTTTATAGGTCATTAACGTCAGGGATCTGTGCTAAGTGGTATTTGCGCAAAGTACAAAAATTGTTGCATCGCTCCTTTAAGTCCTAATTTCTGGAATATTCTGTCACCGTGATTATTTTTTTTTTTTTAGTTGATAGAATCAGCACGAAATTAATTATTTCTTCCGAATTACTCAAGCAAGTTCTGAGGGGTACCTGCAATGCAGAAAAGTTCCATTTATTCTGCTTCAAATACAGGTGGGTACGGTTTGCGAAGGGTCACTTCAGGAGTGAGGTGCCTAGTAGACAGACGGTGCCAAATGTGTGCTGCACGAAGTGTTCACCTCGGCTTTGGTGCACGGAACTGTGAGCGCCCGTCCCCACCGGAGCGTGGTGCACATCGGCCTGGTGGTACGTGCTGTGGATAAAAAAGAAGCATTTTTATGTGACAGTATAATGAAGAAATCAGTGTTCAATGAGAACTGCAGTTAAAGGCTTGACACAATGTCGGACTGCGGAATAATTGGTGACTTTAATATCGAGGAAGCCCTTTGATGTCCCATATATTATAATGCACGTACTTTCACAAGATAATTACTATCTGTTTTGGCATTACCTGCTCGAACGTGATCACGTGATCTTTAATAATGTGCAAGTACTGGCGGCCGTACAGTATTTTTACATCACGTTCAGGTTATAAATTGCTACGCAATGTACGCGCGGTCGCGGACAGAAATACAGCAGCGCCAACAAAATTGTGGTGACAGTTGGGAGACTTAACGAACAAAACGTTAGGGCGCAAACGAGCTGATAAAGGTCTAGCATAATTTAGGAGAAACCACGAGACTGGGGAAAAGACGAAGGACACCAGAACACGCAGAGTCTGAATAAGACTCTGTTTTTTTGAGACTCTGTGTGTTGTGTTGTAATTCATCTTTTTCCCAGTCTCGGGATTTTACTTAAATAAAAAGAGACTTACTAGGAGTCGGATCTAATCTTCCAAATTTGTACGACAATTAATTAAATGCTCTAATTTCGTAATGGTCATTAATTTGTCAGGACGCGAAGAGAACTCACCCAAAGAAGGGGTCGTGCTTAGTGACGATTGTCTTGGGCTGGAAGAGCTTCTGCTCGCTGATGGTGTACCCGTGGGCGTGGAGTGGCACGTAGGCCACGTCGCAGGGCTGCTCCACCAACGGCTGATGCACCACTCTGGTGGCCACGGGGACGTGTACGGCGGCAGCGTTGTAGGCGTAAGGCGTCACGGGGCAGGGCACGATGGCGGTCTGCAAGGACACGATAGAACGCGGGCTCAGTGTACGTGATTTCGACCATATCCTGCGCAGCGAATGCTCAGGATAAGCTTCCACTACCCGTCTGACAGAAACGACAGTTATTATAATGGTAGCGATATTTCTTTTAGCTCAAAAGAGCCGCAGTACCACAAAACGAAAAGTCGCCCATACAATGTAGCCCTGTGACGAAGTGTCCAATAATGATGGTGGTGTTCGATATGCACAGAAAAAAAAAAAAGAAATGGTGACGATGGTTCAAGTGGAGTATGCTGGCGAGATTGGGGGCTGATGTTAGAAGTGATGGCGTAATTTTTTGTCGACACTTTGTACGTGAGATATTTGTACCAAACTTTGCGGAAACGTTTAATGCGTCATTTCAACTTACCATACACTACACTGCGAAAAACAACATGGGCAAAGGTCTAGCTTTGAGCGGTGGTCCCGCTGCACGAGCGCTTGAGCAGCCGATAAGCTAATAAAACTCGAAGAGATCGCACATGGTCCCTTCACGGTTAATTATTTTCATGTGAGAGCAGCAGAAACAAAATCTGTTATCTACGCCTTCAGCCCAGCTGAAGAAGAGGCATTCCTGCCGATTTGGCGTTAAATATTGACGCGGATTAACGGAAACTGAATCTTTACACATTAGGTTTTATATTTCACACCGTTACGCAGATGCATATATAAGACTCAATTTCCACGATCTTTTTTAGTCGGAGCTACAATTTTCAGAAATGTCGCGCACGCTGAGGGTACTTACGTTGGTGTTGCATGTTGTCGGTGGACGATGTGGCCTGGGTTAAATTGCTCGAGTGGAGACTGCTGCATACACGGTAGGGGAGTTCTTCTTATGAAGAGCTGCCAGGAAAGAGTTAGCCGTAAACAGGTTTGTCCAGAGATTGCAACAGCTTATTGTTGTTGCTAGTTTGGAGAAGCTGCGTGTTAGCCTACGGCGGCAAAGATAGCGGTTGACAGCCGGAGCGACTTTTACCGACAACATCGGGATTCCCGTCCAACCGGTCTCAGATCAGCGTACTTAACAAGATCATCGCCTCTTGAAAAACTGGGATGGCCGCGCCTATGTGACCGTTGGCTTCCATGCACACTTCGCTGTTTGTTTATTGAAAAGACATGTCGTTGGCGGAAAATAAAAATGAAGCTCAAACGTTTTTTTTTTTTTTTTTTTTGGGGGGGGGGGGGGGGATTGTGAATTATAAATTCATTTACGTAATACCCTCGCTTTACTCTTCACGGCAGCTATATGTTACCAGAAGCTATTGAGAAAACGGCAAATGAAGGTCATACCCAAATCCCACTTGCAAAGTGTACCATGGTCTCTAGAGGGATGACGTCAAGTGTATAACTTATAAGTCAATAAGGCACTCTGTAAACAAATACTCTTTTATCTTTTTGTGGCGCGAGTTTAACACGCATTCCTTTCGCGTCATCATATTCTTTGCAACTTGTCGGGGACACGCTGTAATTCTTCCATCTTAAGAAATATCTGACGTCGCGTTTTGAATATTTTAAGCTTAGCTTCTCAGCCTCGGAGACCAATATTAGAACTTTAATACCTTCACCTCCCGCTCCCTTAAAAAAAACCAAAAAAAAACAACGACAACAAAGAAAACATTTAACACATCGTCGCAAGCGCAACCAAAGCATGGCGAAAAGCCACGGGCGCCTGTTAGAGGCATAACCTTTACTGGGCTCTTAACCCACGACACTGACTATAGACGTTTTTAAGCAGCCCTGCATGGGCGTCACCATAATCGATCCCCAGTTTTTGATTCCTTTGATTTCGTTTACTTCACTTCATGATTACCACACCAAGACAGTTCATTGCCAAGCTGTATTCCACCGTGTCCTACTGCCTAGCCATGGCCTTTCTGGGGGCTCGTAAACGTCCGCTTCAGTCGCTCGGCATCCCGTTAAAACAAGACCAGGTCAGTAATGGCGGTCGTAGTCTGGCGCGTGTTTAAAACATCTATAGATGGGTTCAGTTGATTGTATTTATTTTAGTTTATAATTTAAAATATACTGTGTAGTACGATTTTAATAAAAGTATAAGAACAGCCCGAGTGAAAAGTTTCAACATGTGTCGTACGACATGGTGAGGTAAAACTGCATGAAGTCAACTCGATTTTTTTTTAAATAGTTCTCCGTGTTTTTGATAAATACTGACGAGCCCCGAAAATTAACCCCGGAGCCCGTTTTATAAAATATCGAGAGAAAATTGCATAGCAGATTCTTGGGCAATTCTGTTGCACGTGAAACGTGTGGCGTCTACACTTTCGTAGATCTTCACCAGCTAGTTTAGCGATTGTCTTAACGCGTGGCAGGTACACTCCATAGCAGTTCCTGGAATGAAGATGCCGTCGCTAAGCCGGGTTTTATAAACGTCCGACAGGGTGTAAGGTGGCAGCGCTTTCTCGACAAATAGCGTCTCAATTGACAGCGATGTGCCGTCACATGCTGGAAAGACACTCGCCTAATAATCTAAATTAGGGCTGGCCAAACAGCTGATTTTGCGTTCCCAACTGCGGCTCGCGGTTCCACCCTGGTAAGCGTACCCACACCTCCCCCCCCCCTCCCCTCACCTCTCCTCGGTCTAGATGAGAAAGAAATATATATAATAAAAAATAGCTTTGTCTTTTGGTGGCGTGGTGCACCCATGCGCACATTAGACCAGCCGGATAAAGGGCACCCCGTTCAGTGACATAATGTTCAACCGCTTTATGAGTGGAATTCACAGTGGCCTCCAACGGAAATAAATGAAGTTATCAAAAAGCACGCGCATTTGGTTTTTTTGCCACTTTTTATGTGAAGTTTTTTTTTTTTTTTTTAAATATATATCTCTTTCCATATGTCCGTCTGGGAACTCCTGGTCTAACTTGTCTTGGTTTTATTCCCGCCTAAAGGAAACGCTTTTTTGCTGCGCTGTCCTCTCCACACCCCCTCTCCCCACCAACCCCCAACACACAAACACAAACACAAACACGCACGCACGCACGCACGCACGCACGCACGCACGCACGCACGCACGCACGCACGCACACACACACACACACACACACACACACACACACACACACACGTGCACACACACAGACACGCACGCACGCGCGCACACACGCACACCGCACGCACACACTCTGAATATCAATCAGTGTCGAGTCTCGCGGCCGCGCTTTTCTCCAGGCTTCGTTTTTGTTTTAGACGAAATTCCGAACACCGAACGAAAGAACGTTTCACGTTCAAAAAGGAATTCCACCCAAGAATGACGTCCATCAATAATAAAACAAAAAAGAATCTTAAGCTTCATTGATAGAAATTGAAAACTACGGCTTCATTTTGTGTGGATCCGAAATACTGCCTCCAGTGAACTTTCCCTAAGTCTGCTTCTCTTATTGTCTCGTTGGCATCTCTTAGCGTTGCAGGAACGTTTTCCAAGTATTCGCAAATATTCTCTGGAGGTTGGAAAACCCCGTGCCATTGTCCTGCTTTCTTCGACGCTAGAGAACCATTAAAAAAATATGACTATATTTATTTTCAGCTTCAGTCCAGACGCAGTCGACGCTACGAGCTCATGGCACCCATGAAACAGGGCCAAAAGCGCAAGTCACTGAACTTTTTCTGTTTAAGATTGGTTCAGCGACAATAGAATGCGTATTCAAACGTGACAAACACCATGACGGTGCGCTTTTGACAATGTCTGGTTCGTCTCACCAACTCATAGTATCGGCTGCGTCTGGACTTAAGGTGAAACAAAGTATTGTGGTTTGCAGGAAGTCGCGCTTAGAGAGGTAGTCTGGCCACCTTGGATGGAAAACGCTTTGTTTAGGCGCCAGTTTGGAAACCTTGGGTAGGCCTCAGCAATGCTTGACTATCAGACGATCAACCCAGCAAGCCGGCAGCAGGATGGCCCTGCCCAGAGGTCGTACTTGCAAACGTGTCATATGAATGATCACCCTTGTCCACCCTTCACGTTTAGACCTGACTGCGAGTATACATAATAATTTTTTAGGATGTACACATTATTTTTATTTCGTAAGTCGTTAAAGTTACATCAATACGGTGAGTTCCGGTACGTTACCTTTGAGATGAGATTATCTCCCGAGAAGACGTAAATATTTATGTTAATCATCCGCGTTTTCGAGCAACCAGCCTTGAGCAGGTTCCACGAGTGGTAAATTTGGAGCACCCCAATCTTGCCACGTGCTCCAAGTCTTTATAGAAATTACTATTATTGAATATTTATTCCGCTTGGCACATTTATATATAAATTATGTTTATTTTAGCTAATTAAAAAAGTCACGAGTTTTAGCTAATTGTGGGTTATATCCTCAAAATAAGCCCCATATAGTAGGTCCCCCGTCCTACAACTAACCCGCGCAGACCGCTTATGTTAGCATTCATGACCTTTATTTTAACAGTCTATAAAACCTATAACAAAACACCTTTTATATGATGCTACATTCGTGCTGAGCTATCAATGTGCTAGTGCGGAAATAACTAATCAACTCTCGGAGATGAAAATAAAATAACACGAAGAAAACGAAATTTGTGGGTGTGCTCTATGCGATTAAGGTTGTCTTTAGAAAACACACTTTCTTTGAATGAGAATTGCACGGAAGTTCAAGACTTTTACTCAAATGTAGATTTAAATAAAAAAAGTTCTTTTTTAACTTTTTTTTTATGACCCGCACTCGGAGACAGTTATTCAAATGACATTTAGATAGAGTATACTATATCACATTTAATGGTATTGGTTCCGATCGGGAAAATGTAGCACAGCTTTTCGGTCGACATAAGTACACTTTGTCCATCGCAGAAATCTGAAACCTCGTGAGAATGAAAAGATAGCAGGCGTGATTTAGTACGAAACTTTGAAAACATAAGGGTATCAAGGTCCAAATATTAAAAAAAAAAAACTATTTTTATGAGTAGACATTCATACAACCCTAATATCCATAAAACAAATAAGTAATATAATTGCGGTACCTGTAGTATTTATCAGTGCTAAGAGAAAGAAAAAAAAAACTAGACTGCAGAAAATACTTTTTTTGTTACATGAATGCCACTGCACCCACAATCGCGTTTCCTGGTCTGATAAAAAAAAAACAAAGTTGGTGGACAAGCATTTTTCTGTATTATGCTCGTTCAGAGAATCACATTTCTTCAAGCTCTCCCATTATGTTACAACAATAATGTCACATTCTCACAGAGTTCCAGATCTCTGGGATGCAGTCTTTATTATTGCTGAACGTAAAACCGGGTTGCTTGTTGTAGAACATTGCCGATAGTTAGTGAAATGCAGCAGACCTTAACGATAGCACCAACTACGTCAGAAAGCCTGTTTCCGTTAGAAGTTCAGGATAAGAAGATCCTAGTTTAACAGCGTGTGCTCAGAAGCGCATTACAGCGTTACATGTTGATGCAGCAATAGTCAATTGTCGTCGCCGCCAATTTTCTGAAACATAAAATAGTTACCTAGATTTTCACTGGCAGAGCTAAAATGTATGCTAAAAAAATATTATTTTTTTTGTTTAATGACTTTGAAATATGTGAAAGCGTTATTTAGGAACAAATTTTTTGCACTAATAAGCCCATCAATATTCTTAACGAAGAAATGTGGTCTCTTGTTGACAGCTAATTGCTTGTTCTTTCCCTTTCAATATTATAAAAATGATGTGCACCCTCATGATACACACGTTGCCGTTTATTAGAAATATTAACAATAGAGACATACATATAATGTACACCAAGCCAACTTTGACGTCAAACCGTTGCGATGGCGCTGTTTTCGGCACTGGAATTGCGCAGACGCTTCATCTCATGCGCATCACGAAACACGAAGTGAACACACCTGGTACGGGCAAATGCAGACGTACAACACGAAGTGCTGTCTTGTGGAACTCCGCCAAAGAACTCAAGAATATTTAATTTTGACCTTGAGGGCTAACGCTAAGACTGTGCTGAAAAAAAAGGCATTAAGAAAGACAAAACTAAAGGGGGACAAGCATCGTCTCCATTTCTTATGGTAATCTGGTTAAGGCGAGCGTGTTGTGATTATGAACACTTGCAATAGAAAGAATAAAAACGTGGAGAACTTTCACAGGCAACCACACTCGTTCATTTAACTACGGTTGAATGTTTATTTCCGGGCACGAAACATTCACCGGCCGACAAGAGTGGGGCATAGCCAAAGCACCCCCCCCCCCCCCCCCCCCGGTCTGGTCAAAGCGGAAATTTTTTGAGCCCAAAATTGAACATTGAGTCTTTGCTAAATGAAAGCGTGGGGTTGTAGTTGAAAGTCCTCCGTGCGTTTATTCTTCTAATAGAAGTATCCTTCTGATACTTTTGCCTAATTTGCTTCACTACTGGAAAGCTCTTGCAGGAATTCTTTTTTAAATATTCACGGTCGTGCAACATAGTAGGGATAAAAGAAAAGCTATGATTGCACAGTAGCTTGTTTTATTTGAACTGTAATATATTATATCTATTTTAGTTTCATTGTGCAGCTAGCTTTATAATAGATTAATATATTGTCCCGTTTCTATATATATTCTGCTCGTGATCCTCTTGATATTTTCTTCCCTCATTGAGCCAGACCTCCAGATATTTGTAGTTTCCTACATGGTCTATTACAATGTTTTGTATCCATAGGGGTTCCCACTTTTTATCCTTAAACACAATTATTCCAGACCTTGACTACTAAAACTCGTGCCCAAGATGCCCCATCCTGTCTATATATTCCAGCTAGTTTCTGGAATGTATCCCGGTTATCTACCATAAGTATTAGGTAGCCCGAATACACCAGTCCTGGTATTACCTGTACTACATCTCTCATTCCTTTCATATAACTCACATCAAAACCTAGGTTGCTCTGCTCCAATTTATTTTTCATTTCAATGATATATATCATAAAGAGCAGAGGTGACACTGGACTGCCCTTCCTCCAACCCTCTTTTATTCTTGAGGGTTGCCTAGTTTCTGCTTTCCATGTTATAACTACCTTGTTGTCTGTGTACACAGGCAAAACCATGGACAGGTCGGTGGAAAAGAAACCCGTGGTAGATCTGCCTTACATCCACAACATCTAGCACAGTCTCAAAAGGTAGGATCAAAACAAGACGTCCGTGTAGCGTTAATTGCCCCTCTTGAGCATAAAGGGTAGTGTCACATGGTCAATAATTCGGAAGGTCACGCGGGGGCTCAAGTGAGGTGTCAAGTACGACACCGGTGCCAGTTTGTAGAGTGCGTTGAGGGTGTGATAATACCTTTATCATGCGGAAACGCTTACATAAGGCGTTTGCCTAATGCAAGATTTTCCAGATGATAAAGGTATGAAGTTGCTTAAATGAGAGGCTACGGGAGCACAAATACGCGTGTGAGCAGTTGCAAGCTCCAGGGAATCTCGCAGCACATTGTACTAGATGCCCCTGCGATGCGTTATTTTGAGCAAAGTCTGTCTTCGAAAGATCGACTGAAAGGACAAAGCAAGAAATCACGGAGGCCTTAATAATGACGTCAGGAAATCACGGAACGTGCGTTAGTGAACAGTCGGTTTCTATTAATACGAACAAAATAGACCCTCTAAAATATACCGCATTATGATGGGTAGCGGACACACGCATTGCGGGGCCGCAGCCAAGATCTGAACAAGAGACGTGTTTACACTTGCATCACGGCGTTATATCTGATTTTATCTCTTCCTCTTTTACCTTTTTAATGTGTTTTTTTTTCAACCATGCTTGTTTGGAAGGAAAAATAAAGTAGTGGTTAGTTGCGCCTTTCGTGTCTGAGTGTCGTCCTTCTTCGTTCTAGTTTGTAAACTTTAGCAGCGCAGAACAAAAAATAATAATAATGTGTACACCTGCTGAAGAAATTTAACCGAATTTGCATCTAAATTATACTCCTTCAGCTGACCCCAGAGTTTTCCCTGGCGCACAATATCGTACGCTCCCTTGATGTCCAGAAAAGCTAAACATAAAGGATTTTGGTTCTTAATTGCAATTTCTATACATTGTGTGGCGACGAATAAGTTATATTCGCCTTCTATCTCCTCAGAATCTGTTTTGGAGCTCACCGAGTATTTGCCCATCTTCTGCCCATTCCTCCATTCTCCGCTTTTCTATCTCCATAGCTAATCTGTACATAACTGAAGTTACCGTTATTGGGCGAGATGCCTTAATGTTTTTTTTTTGTTTCCTCTGCTTCATATATTAGTTTTATTTTACTCAGTTTCCATTCATTGGGTACCTCTCCTACCATAATTATTTGACTAACCACAAGCCGTTACTTCAATTTGTTTGTTTTTCCTAGTGTTTTAATGAGTTCCATGGGTATGTCGTCTTGTCCTGTCCATGTACCTGCTGGAACCTTACTTTCTGCATTATCCGATTTTTATTGTTATACAATTCTGCTCATCCTTTACACTGCTTCTGTCAGTGCTATCCGCTGTCCAACTCTGCTCACGCTAGGCGAAAGCCTCTTCGATTGTCTGCCTAATATATTCACGTGCCTCTTCCCCCTCTACTCTTCTCGCCTCTTTTGTGGTCAGTATGTGTTGAAAACCCTCTGTCTTTATCTCCTGCGCTTTTTTGTGCTCCCAAAACCTTTGTTTGCTGCATTCCAATAGTTCTTTTTCTGTTAATTTCCATCATCCACTCTACTCCTGCACTCCCGATTTTGGTCTGTATTACACCTGATGTCTCCATTTTCCGCTCTTGGAAGTTTTACAATTTTGATGCTACTTCAGCTGACAAGGTTTCCCTTTTCTATGCCCACCTATTGTCTCTAGACGCATCTTGGCGCCGCAATGGGGCTGCTTTCACATAAGGTTCCTGGGCTAGTTGGTAATCGTTTTACATAATCCTCCTTATTCCACCAGCTTTTCGGCTTGTGTCTTCGTTTTTGCTTTCTTCTGTATTTAATTCGATGCTTTTCTAATTCTATTTTAAAGATTTGTATGAAATCCTCATACGTTCATTTTCTTTCTGATTGTTTCGATACGCTGTTCACAATACTTTTAGATATTTTTTTTGTATTTGAGCTTCACTTAATTTCGGCTTGCCCGCTTATAGATTGTTGCTTTGGTTTGGATGCGCGAAATTTAATTTAATTTTTTTTGTGGTCACTTATTAAGCTTTTTTGTACCTGCCTCATCTGTCTCCATGCTTTCTAGCTTTTCATACAGTTCGCAGGACATGAAGCAGTAGCCTATTATTAAGTGTGAGTTGTTTCGTTCCCACGTTGTTTTCTCCTCGCATTTTACTTAAGCATTAACAAACACATGGTCCAGGGCATCACAAAAATATTCTAGCAACTTTCCGGTTGCATCTGTGAATCTGCCAAACTCTTCTAAGTTGGCACTCATGTCTCCTATGATAATTATTTCCTAATTAAGGTCAATTTCTCTGATTTCCCTCGATATACTGGTAAAGTGTTCTGTATTTTCCTCCGTTGAGCCATTTTATGCTTTTATGTAAGCAAACCCCAGAAGAGTGTTCAGACCTGTTGCCCTACATTTCAGCCATTCGTGTCATCTGCAGGTTTTTGTCTCCCGTTCCCACTCCTGTCCTTTAACTTACATGCCTAGGCCTCCACCTTCGCATTCACCTCCTCTCCGGTTGGATCCCATCCAGGAGTCGCCTGGCATGTACGGTGGTTCTTCCTTATCTCTAAAGTGACTTTCCGCTACCCCATACACTGTGAAATTTGCAGCCTCTGATTGTTCACCAATCTCCTCCCACTTTATTTTGTTTCAACCTCCCTGCATGTTTATGAAGCCTATATTAAGTCGATTATTTTTCTTATTTCTACAGGTCTTCCTCCTGCTCTCCCTGCTGTTCTTGCGGTACTCACACTCAGGAGCTTCCCCCGACCCTGGTACGGGCACATATGGTGCTGGTACATCTACACTGGTACCCTCAGGGCTCCGTGGGTCCACAAGAAAATTACGACACGATGCCCAATCTTATACCCTATCGTGCTATCTGTGAATCCACTGTAGTGTATGCCCCATGCAAAAGGGTCGGGGGGAGACTCATACACCGCCCTGTTTACCTACAATACTTTGTACTAATGTCGTTTGCTCATCCCCCTAATCATCCGGTTAGCTTGCACCGCCCGCTGCTCTGACTGAAAATACTGTCCCCGGACCTCTGGGATCGAGCATATTTGCACCTGCACGCTCTCAGAGACCTCCCTCAGCTTACGTACCCCAACCTCTGTATCTGCTGAGGTTCTGGCTCCTTTTCTTGAACATATCATTGAGTCCACCATACACTACTACTAGGCAATCTCCCTCTATGTTACCCCGGAGCTCTTCCTTAGCTTTCGCAATAGCGTCTACGACGCACTTTCCTAACTGAGCCACTACGTTTACCCTCCCGTCCACCTTCACCCTGGCCAGTAGACTACCTTTAACCCTTGTTACGTTCGAGTCTCCTACCACCAGTACCCTCTTAGACTCCGGCTGCCTGCCTGTACTCCCTTTACCTCCTTCCCTGCCCTACGACTGACTGCCTCCAACTATCTGCGCTATCTCATTATGTGTCTGCCTGATTTCCACCGCGTCCTTTACTGCCCCGCTGGTAACCTCCGCCACTACGGCACTGGAGGGTCGAGAAGCCACTCCCGTCCCGCTGACTTCCACCTGTTCATTAGTGCTTCCTTCCACTGAGACTGCCATTCCTGCTAAGTTAGCTGTCGCCTCCCTCCTCAGCTGCATCAACCCAGCCTCGCATTCCCTCTTACTCTGCTTCATCTCAGCTTTCCGCACTTCCTCCTTCTTGAGCTCCTCCACCTGCCCCTCTAGCTAGCCTACAATGTGCTCCACCATTCTTTCCCATTCACTGAAGAGCTCCTGAAACTCTACGCTGAGTTTCTCACTCTTAGCTGACACCTCGACCTGAGTCTCGAAGACCACCCGCTTCTCTCGCTCTACTTTAAGCTCCAACTTGACCTTCTCATTCATAGCTGCGTACAGCTTATATCTATCCGTATCCCTCTCGCAGATTCAGCAAACCAAGCTACCCTCCTCTGCCTCCGCTAAGCCCTCCAAATCTGTCTCATCTTGATGTATCCACCGCATGCACTCACCACAGTTTCCTACGCCGAGATATTGATCCTAACTACCTCAGACCGTTCCGGCCAAAGTTTACAACAAAGCCCTACTCTAGCCTTGCTTGCTAGCGGCCTACCGTCGGCCTAAACTAGCCTAACTTCCTATTCAGCGCTTCCTAAATCTCTGCAAACCATTTTATGCACGAGTACTTGAAGAAATAAAACATCGATGACGGGGACGTAAACAGAAATGGCGCAAAATATAAAACCGCCACCCAAAGTTTTCAACGTTCTCGAAAGAGGAAAGGAGAAAAATTTTAAAAAACAAAGAGAATTTATAATAAAAATAAGCGTTTAAAAACACCGGGCGCCACGACGAGGTGCCAGTCATCTAATTATCTCTGGTCATGGGAATTCGATCTCTGTCATTGTCGGGGGTAATGAAGGTAAAGAAATGTTGTTGAAAGAGGTCCTGTTTCCGTCCTCGTCCTCGGCATTTTATCTTTTCATGTATTCGTATATATTCACCAACAAGTTCATTTTCAAGTATTACTATTCTATGCCAGCTAGAAATAAATATACAAAAGAAACACCAAATACTCTTAGCTTCGCACTCCTTCAAAAGAGCTGCCGCAAAACACGTCCGTACACTCGACAGCTGCCAACGGTAGTGTACGAAACTCAACGTTGCCGGTAAAAGCCACTCCAGCAGCTGACCGCTTTCGAGGCCGCAAAGGATAAACAGGTAGAGTAGCCTCCAGTAGCACGAAAGGAATTTGTGTGGGATACAGAGAGACCTGAGAGCGCCTCTGTTAACCGCACATTCCAGTGTTTACCTACAGCTGCAAATAAAAAGAGCCCGTGCCTGGCCATCAGCACAGTCTTTAATCGAAGTTCATCCGTTTAAAAAAGATACTATGAACACACTCGTGAGTGTTATCTACGGGCCACGGTGTGGGACATTTTAGGAAACATTAAACAGTAACCTGGCGAAGTTTCGAATGCAAAATTTAAGTTCGTTTTTAATAGAACCATGCATATTATTTTATTAACAACATGCATTTTTTATTTAATTTGTGCAGATTTTGGTTTTGAAATGGCAGCAAATGGCAGTATAAATTAAAGATCTTCAGTTTAATTTCACATGGGTTATTTGTTAGGTTCGATATTGGAACAATGCGACGCATTCTAAAAAAAAACGTATTGTAGCCAACTACCTTTTTTTTTACTAATTATTTCTAATTTTGAGCTCAAACCAGAGTATCCTATTTCCGCACACTATAATAGGCTTTTGCCTCCTTGAGCGCCACTATAAAAGTAAAGATTCATCGACATTATTAGGTTAAACGCGCTTTATTAAAAATAGAGTGTCCTCGAATGTTTTCTCACTTTAACAAAAACAATACCTCCATTAAATAGGATAACTTCACTGGTAGTCATACTTGAGAGCGCATCTGGCGATGACGTGCTCAACGGATATTGGCGCAACGCATTCGCAGCGTGTGAACCGTATCATCGAGATATACCGTATTATCAGACCACAAACAGCAGCCCTTTCCGGACATGCATTAGGAAGGACGGGCTGAAATGTTGCTTTCATATATTTTGCAGTAACTGTCCGATCTAAAGTCCGGTTCATCCTGCCCTTCAAGACAGCCCTTGTGCCCTGCCTCGTCCTGCTTGCCGCCTGCTGCCAGGCCGGTTACTTGGCATCACACGTCTCCCACGCCGCCGCCGTCCACGTCCCCGTGGCCGCCATGGTGGTGCGTCAGCCGGTGATGGAGCACCATCGAGGTGGCCTACGTACCACCACACGCGCATGGGTACACCTTCAGCCAGCAGGTCGTCCAACCCAAGACCACCCTCACCAAGGATGACCCCTTCTTTGGGTGATTTCTCGTTGCTTCTTTGGATGAGAAGCGCTCTTTCACAATCGAAGTTACAGTGTTACTACTGGTATCACCATTGAAGATTCGACGTTCGTTATTTAGGTTTATGAGATATCATAATGTTTGATTGTTGATCATGCGTTCCCCGCGATGACTTGAATTCGATATCAGTTCATTTGTTTTACCTCAAAGGCATCAGCGACGCAACAATAAGGTAACGGCAAAAAACTGGGGGAAGTTATGAGGCATATTATTAGATACATTAAAGGCGCTGTAGCTACTGAAAAATAGCACAATCACGTAAAGTCTGATTAACACTTATCTTGACACAGGGCTACGTGTAAGTTTTCTTATCCTCATCGTGCATTTCATACCGACAAAAACAATTGCTGTCCCGTTCCAACAATTTACTATTCAAAAGATATTTATAAAAATAAAATTCAGTTAGGTTCATATGCCACAACTATGTTGTCGAGTCCTTGCAGCGGGATGTCATTTACTGGTAACCTACTTTGTTCTGAGACTTACATATGTAATGGTTCTATATGGACTAACTAGCACCAGACCGAGGTGCACCACGCTCCAGTGGTGACCGGCTCTCACGGTTCCGTGCAACAGAGCCGAGGTGGACACATTGTGCACAGGCCGGTCGGCACCGTCGTCTAATTAGGCTTCTCCTCTCCCGAAATCACCTTTCCCGTGTAGCGTTCCCATTGCCATTTGTAGCGCAATAAATGCTACTCACCCTTTCGGTCCACGCGTGATGTTCCACATAAATATTAGGTCAAGCACATTGTTCTTGAGAGACCACTAAATCCGTCCCTGTACTCTGTGGGATGAATTTACGAATGATTTTCCTTTGGCTATACACCTTTCCAGAAAATATCACCTCGGCGAAAAATGCTGAGTCACCGAGCTGTGGACGCACGTGCGGCGCCTCATATTTCGTGGAGCTCGGCACACTCGGGACGCGTTTCACGATCCGGTGGACAAAGATGGCAGCGCCCAGAAGGATATTGTTGAAAACGTCTATAGCCCGTTTCACTTCCGGCCCGACCGCAACCGACGCTTTGGCCCAATGGAGAGCCATTCAAGCAGGGCCAGTACGTTGTCACGGCGGCGGTTTTTTTTTTTTTTTTTTTTTTTGTAGGTTTGCTATCTCCGGCTATAGACGCGCTTCTTTCTGGTGGCAAGAAGCGCGTCATAAACCCCCTTTATGAAAAAAAGATGTCCCCTGTTTGCGGCTGTAGAATCCCTGCACGAAGGTAGACTGAAACCACAACGCCACTCCACACTTTATGCGTTTGTATGAATTAAAAGACAAGAGCACACATGAGGAAAAGGTGATGAGCGCAATGACGCTGTAAACGGCAAAAAAATGTTAAAGGAGTTTTAATGTTTCTCAGTTTCCCCCCGACTTTCACACGCTGTAAAGTGAATGCACTAGAGCACCGTGCACGCGGAATAAACGGAACACAAGCAGCAAACCCAAACAACAGCAATAACGGAGCGACAGAGAACTCTCGCCCTTCTCTACACACGCTAACCTCGCACTATGTCTATATATGGAAATCTAATTTTTGATTCCGACTCATAATAATAATATTGCTTTATTTTTGGTGACCTCAAACAGCTCTATGCCTTTTAGAGCGCAGCTCTTAAGCGCAGACCGCATGGCGCGTTTTTCTACACGCGAAAACGTGACGCGCTATGAACGCCCGCGCGGAAGCTGACGCGGGGGCACCCGCTTGCAGATAAATTCAAGCACCGCCGGCCGCGCGTTATCAGCGTTGCCAGATAACAGAATTCTTAACACGCGATGCAAATGTTGACGCACAAACTACAAAATGAAAATTAGATGAACAAAGTAAATAAAACGGGTTTGTGTGTCAAAAGAAACACCTTTTCAATTTTTATATAGAAAATAAAAATGCTTTTGAAAACTTTGAAATGTGCTGAATACGAAACAGCGTACTATGCAGGATCACGTGATAGTTCGACCGACCCTCATTGGGCAAAAGCCGCTTCAACGCCTCGGCGCGCGCGTCTTGCTCGGGGTCGGCTAGAAATCAACGCTCCCGCGAAAACGCGCGCCCGCGCGCAGGAAATGACGTCAGTTTGACGTCGACGCGCCTGAATCGCGAGCGAAAACGCGCCATGCGATCTGCGCTTTAAGCGCAAACCGCATGGCGCGTTTTTGCTCGCGATTCAGGCGCGTCGGCGTCAAACTGACGTTATTTCCTGCGCGCGGGCTCGCGTTTTCGCGGGAGCGTTGGTTTCTAGCCGACCCAGAACAAGACGCGCGCGGCGAGGCGTCGAAGCGGCTCTCGCCCAATCAGGGTCAGTCGAACTATCACGTGATCCTGCACAGTACGCTGTTTAGTATTCAGCACATTTCAAAGTGTTCAAAAGCATTTTTATTTTCCATATAAAAATTGAAAAGGTGTGTCTTTTGACAACAAACCCGTTTTATTTACTTATTTGTTCATTTAATTTTCATTTTGTAGTATTTGCGTCAACATTTACATCGCGTGTTGAGGATTCTGTTATCTGGCAACGCTGACAACGCGCGGCCGGCGGTGCCTGGCTTTGTCTGCATGCGGGTGCCCCCGCGTCAGCTTCCGCGCGAGCGTTCATAGCGCGTCGCGTTTTCGCGTGCAGAAAAACGTGCCATGCGGTCTACGCTTTATGGTACGTTTACACCTGAGAAGAAATCCGCTGCCGCGGGAGCGGGTTCGCTCACGGCGGCGGCGGCGACGAGCGGATTGTGTTCACATCTATTTCCTTCGAGCGGCGGCGGTGGCGCCGGCTGCGGCAGCTATTCTCGTAACATCCCGTCAAATATGACGAGAAGGCGCGAGAGTTCCCACCTCGGCTGACTCTCCCGGGCGCTGCTGCTCCCGGAAGTCGTGACGTAGGCAGCGTCGCGCTGCGGAAGAATGTCACTTCCGGTCAGCGAAACGCCTCGTTCGGCGGCAGAAGTAGGTCCTGGACCTATTCGGCTCGCCGCCGCGTTTTCCGCCCAGCGTTTCGCCCCAGCGGCGAAAGCTGGGCGGATTCGCTATCGGATCCGCAAGTGTAAACGTACCATTAGGCGGCCGTTTCTGGTTTGAGCGGCGTCGGCGTCGGCGTCAGCGTAACCGCGCGCGTTGCATTATGGGACGTCACTGTTTCCCCGCTTATTTTAACGGGGAAACTGATTTGATGTTGAGGTCACGCGGCATCAATTTCCCGCTAAATTTTGTGGTAAAGTTTCCCCGCTAAACTCAGCCGGGAACTTTTTGCCAAATTTAGCAGGAAACATTTCGCTCAATTTTCCGCTAAATTTAGGGGCAAATCTAGAGATAATTTTCCGTTAAATGAGAGGCGAGGAGGAGGGGATGGTATGGAGGGAGAGGAGAGGCATACCCTCCCCTCCGTACCCTCCCCTCCTCCTCCACGTGAAGCTCAATAGTGCTAGGTGACAAGGAACTTACACACCAGGGTATGCGAAATGATTCAAAAAGAGATAATTCAGTGCACCCTGCGTTCCATTCACTCCGCGTTTCTTGTGGAAGAACCTTGTCCCAGGGGTGTTTCTTTATCCAAAGCGATTGAAAAAAGGTTTTGGCTCGAATTGTGAAAGGAGCCAGGTAGCCTAGAGGATCAAAAAGTCGGGAAAAAACTTGCAAAACTGAGCGTTTTGTTGGTTGTTGGGATGTGAGAAACGTAGTGACGTTTTGCGAGCTCAAAATGATTTCGTCGGTTGTCGGTTTCGTCGGGCTTCGGGGCGAGGGTTTTCGTAGCACCGGAGAGCGTTGAAAACCCTCGCCTCCGACCGTCGTATTGCCTGATCGGACGTCGGATCGGACGGTTTCGTCGTACATGTGTTTCACGCTTAAGCCAAACGGAGCCGAACGTCGATGTCCTATGTCTCCGGCACCGGCGGGAGTCCGGGAAAGCCGGCGCCCCGCCCCATCGAGGGACGGCCAATCACGAAATAGGAAACTTTCGCTGAATCTGGCGGATTCTCAAAAGTTCGGTGACCATGGGCGCGGCCGCGGGAGGGGGAATTGACCGTACTATGTCCTATCACCTTAAAGGCGCATTCACACAGCCGAAAGACGCGCTTCGTGGGGTGAATTTGTTGCTTATTTTTGCAGTGAAAAAAGTAACGCGCCGAGGAGGACGACGCTGGGAGACGACGCCTCGGAACTAGTGATCGGCGAAGTTCGGCAAATGCCAAACATTTGAAGGAAAGTTCGGCAAAGATTCGGCGAAAATCCGGCAAATGTCTGCGCACGCGTGAGAACGCGACGGGGCGCAGTGGACGTGGCCAACGGGGCTGTGGATTGCAAATGGACGCAGTGCAGTCGTGCAGTTACCATCGTGCAGTGTAGTACAAGTACAACCAGCGGTTCGGCGATGTGTGGAGTAGGCGACACGGTAATTGTGCGTTTGTGAGCGAGTGTGGTTCTCTTCAATATTTTCTGCCTCAAGAATAGAAGATCGACCAGTAATTTACGCAGTCCACTGCGCAAGTGACAAATGATGCGGGACATTCGGGACAACCTGATTTCCATTTGACATTTCCAGTGATGCAACGCTAGGTAGTTGAAAACATTGACTGACAATTGCTTTAAAGCACTCCTCGCAATTATAACAATTCTGTTTTCGGCACAGAAGCAGCATATATGTTCCAAAACAAAATAATATTGCTTTTTCAAGTAGTGTTATTTCGCGATTTTCATGTATCTGCATGAAACTAAACACAGAACTATATAATGCTCGACGTTGCACATCCGACATTCCTAACTCCTTAAACGTTCGTGCGTGCCCTAACACCAGAAACTGGCTTCTGAAAGGTTAAAAACGAGACGTTCCTAATATATATTTTTTCTTCACGTTTTATGAATTTTCTTTAGTGTGTATATTCTGTACATATATGTGTGTCTGTTTTTTTTATTTTTCTTCACATGTGGTGGCGGGCTGGCAGGCGCTCTGCATAATGGTTTTCACCTGGACGCACACTTTCATGCAAAGCTGACGTCAAGTGACTGAAATCGTAAAACATGCATATTTACAATAATATTAGTATCTCTTCTGGAAAAGGCTCACCAACGGTTGCATTCCTTTTCGCGCGCAAAACGGTGACCCCCAGAGAAAGCCAGAACGCAGCGTTATTGCCTTCATTTTAAAAATGTACGCACACATGCAGGCTTGCGCTGATGTGGCTCAAAACCGGAACTGTCGTAGCGTGATTCATGACTGCGCCACGCTCGCTTCTACCCAACCTCGTTGCCACGCCACTTGTGCAAGGAGCCACTAAACTTGCCAGTAAACCCACAAAAATGACACTGATACAATTATCTTGTAGAATATCACCTTATTTAGTAATAACTGTGTCAATATGCATTACATGTTGCATTAAAGTTAAAAAAAAAAAAAAAACGAAACATAAAACCATTTTTCGCCAGAGAAAACTAAATATAAACGTTAAGTCTGGTGACTTGGTATGCATTTTTTCTCAATCTTTGCGGAATCTTTAGAAATGTTCGGCAAAAGTTCGGCTTTGCCGAATCCCAAGATTCGGCGCCAAACTTTCGATTCGGCAAAAGTTCGGCCCATCACTACTCGGAACCCCATTTTTCCCTCGACGCGCGCGCTTGAGCCAATCAGCGAGCGTCCGGACGTGACGTGTCGCCTTTTTCCGGTTAAGACATCTTTTCGCTGTTTTTATTTTTGACCCACAATGAAGGCGAAAAGGCAGAGGGGTCCAAGAATTCGTGCTTTCGCCAAACGTGGCTGGAAGCATTTCAGCGTGGAAAGAAGCAAGTCGATTGGAACATCTGCACTGTGAGCAGTGTTTTATGTGCGTGTACGACGCCGTGAAACTACTCTTAATTGTTTGCGCAAAAGCTGCCACCGAAGTTCGTGGTGTGTTTCGACCTTCGACTGTGCGGGAGCGATCACTCCCAATGTGTTGTGTAATCTTGGTGTGTGCACCCACCACTGCGGAATACAACAGTTCTCCATCGAAAACACTCTCGCACAAGCTGCGTGCAGTGTTAAAGGTACGGACGCGCCAGCGTAACACCGTGCTTTGTCTGCACGAAAACGCGGCAAAAGAGCACCTTCTAAGCTGCCCGCTCGAGTCCGTGCCTTTCGCCAATGCTGCATATAACCGGAGTTTAAACGTATAATAACTATCGCCGTTGTCCGTTCAGTGAAGACGGTTGTCGCCCACCGTATATGCAATGGCGAAGGCAAGACAACAACAGACGAATAAAAAAATTCCGTGTTCTCTCGACAAACGCGACGCTCCCCGAGAAGACGCCGCCGTCGGGCGGCCCTGTGTGACTGCTTCGTCTTTTACGACGCCGGCGTCGACGTAAACCGCAACGCGCGTTTTGTGCTCAGTGTGAATGCGCCTTAACGACGAAGACAACAAAACTCTTTTCGGGAAAGAGCGAGGCCAGCGAGACGACGAGCGCATTGTGTGATGTTTACGGCTCTTAACTAACGGGCATACAGAGATTTGGATTTACCGCTGAGCTGCTGCTCGAAATGGTGAGACAACATCGGTTCCTTTGCGATAGACGTAAATGCGATTTTAAGGAAGAACAGCCGAAGAAAGAAAATACGGTCGTCGGTCATCAGGAATGAAATGTGGCGTAAGGAGTGATTGATGTGAAACGTGCTCGCGGTGAGTCTTGTCGTTTTTTCTTCGAAACGTGTAGACAAAAAAAAAAAAATGTTTTCAAACATGCAAGATCGTTATCGGCGACCCAAACGCAAGCTCCGAGAAACAAAACAGTTGTGGCTGCGCCCATCGACGCCAATCGTCTGCTACATTTGGTCGCTGACGCCGCCGCAAAGCAGCCACAAATACGGTATTACAAGAGTGCTAGAAGACATCGAGGGAAGTGTGAAACTGCGCCCGAAATTAATAGATTATACCGGTTATACACTCTTACGGGATACAAAAGTTCGACGCGGAATTTGAAAGGTGCAGAAAGGTTTCTAAGCTAGGTGGTGCAAGCTATTGCCGAATATAAGGGGACACAGCCAACAGCATCCATCTATTCACGTAGCCACCGCCGGCAGCTCCGTCGCCGCTGGTTCGAACACTCCAACTTGCCCGCACCTCCCCGATATCGACACGGCGCCGATGGCGCTTTCGCCGGGACGGGGCGAGACGCCGGCTGTGTGAATGAGGCGTAACTATAGATGTGTTTTTTCTTTATTGTTCGTAACATTAATCTTTGTTTTCAAATACCAAATATAATAATTTGCTTTGTTTAATTTTGAGGCAACAGTAAAAGAAAATGTATATTAATATAAAAACGTAATGTTTAAACCACTCAACATTCATTTGTTTACCTCGGTCACATATATCCTACTGAATCGAATGGTTGTCAAAAAGTGTCGTAGGTCACTAAAATTCCCGTGATCGGTACAACTTTGCTTCGGAGTATTAAAAGTTGAATCATATTTGTTCTCTTGAACCAAGGAAAAAAATTAGTACGCATAAAATCATGGAATGGGCACCTCGTCGCCAAATATACCGTGAAATATAGTTTAGAAAGTGTTTCACAATATAGTATATGGTGGCGGCGCAACTGCGCTAAAAACAAGGTTTTTAATATGTCACGAACGTTTGAGGACAAGGCCTTTAAGTCTGCGTTTTACAGAGACCTTGAGCGACGATCAACTCTTGTTTTCCTAACCGAAATTGCTTACACTCAGCACCGTTGTGCAGGAAAAGAAGCATTCAGAAAAAAGTAGGGGTGTGCGAATATTGAATTTTTCGAACACGAATCGAATACGAATAAGACAAGAAACGGGCTTCGAATATCGAATCGAACATCGAATATATGTCTATTAATAAAAAAATTGCAAAACAAGATGTAAGAGCAGGTTTTATTGCCTTTTTAAAATAAATCAATGTAACGGCATTTTACTGGGCTGCAGCAGGCTAAAGATACTTCTAGTAATGCACTCATTACAAATTATCCTGTAGGAAAATTAACTGTTCAACGTGTTCAGAAAGTAAGCCCTCGCTACGCGCCATGACAACATTTCAGCCAGTAGAAAGACCCCCCCCCCCCCCCCCCCAGTACCCTTCCCTCCTCCTCCTCAAGAGCTGCGCTCTAATTCGGCGTTAGAGGGAGTTGTAAACGGCTTTCACTTTTTTCGTCTGGTTTCTCCCAAAAGACCACAGAAGTAAATGTCTCGTGCGGCGACTTCTGCCCACCACCCCAGACCGGAAGTGCGTCCGACGCGCCACCACCGCGGCGTGACGTAGCAGAGTTGAGTTCGTGTATATATACTCTGTTTCATACTTAGTGCACACAACGCTGTCATCAAAACAGCTGGCGCGAGCGTGGGCTTTCATCTCGCAGATCATCCGCACGCCTTCTCGCGCAAACGAAACCACAGATGAAGCCACGTGCTCGCGCCAGTAGCTTCGACAGCGTCGTGTACACTAAGTATGAAACGGAGTGTATGCACGCTTTGCATCAGCTCTGCGTGGGTGCCGACATAACCGACCTCCAGTTTTTTTCCTCATATAGGAGGTGTTCACTGGACGCCATATTTGGGAGCGATGTTTAGGGTGCGTGCTCAGAACGAGCTCACATGAAAGGCTGTTAAGACCGCTAATCTTGATGGCATGCGGAATGCACGTTGCAAAAGAACTCTGGAAGCCCGCCGTCAGCACGCGCTCGGCAGTCGCGCACACAGCTATGGCCGCCAGGGAATGCTCCCTATTCCGTTCACTTTACTTTAATATTACCTCAGCAGGCTCGTTATTCCCAGTTTAGATTCTACTGTGTCCTTCTTTCCAGCCTAGACCTTTGTGGAGGCTCGTCAACGCCCGCTTCGGTGACTCGGCATCTCGCTAAGACAACAGCAATGGCGGCTGTAATCTGGCGGGTGTGCAAACCACGACCCGTGCAAACCGTTTCTTTCTTTTTTCTTCTTTTACGCGCATTTAATATTGCGTATAACTACGTTTATGGCTTGTAAGAAGACACCCACCGGTAAGTAATGGAGCACGAACAGCGTCTGCTGCACCGCATTTCGCATTGTGTCACGCCATGTTTGTCACTTAAAAGTTTAAAGCCCTAGCGTACTTTCCACGTGAAGTTTAAAGGGCCACTGAAAAGGAAAAAAAAGTTTTTTTTTTTTTTTTAACAGTCTGGTTGGGACTGCGTATCAAAAAATAAACTTTACGCAAAAAAACTATAATTATAGCAATGTTACGGCGCGAGACGCGATTTAGTCGGTAGTCACTTCCTTTCCACGATGAGTTTTCACGTGGAAAGAGTGTATGACCATTCCGTGACGTCATCTACTTTGCGCGCAGAATTTAAAATAAATCTCACGCCGTCAATATTGCTCTAAAAATTTCTTTTTCGCGTAAAATTCATATCTTGACACGCGTGTCCCATCCAAACTGTGTATATATATATATATATATATATATATATATATATATATATATATATATATATATATATATATATATATATATATGGGTGATTTCATCTCAAATCGTGCAGGCAAAAAGGGTCGAATTTTTAATTTCGCTGAAAAAAATATATGTTATGGCGTAGTCTCTAAAAACGCAGTTGCCACAAACCGCAAGTTTGTTGGATTTTTTGTCTTGACTTACGAAATTTAAAAGAGGCCGGGGCGGAAAGCAGTGTTTTTCACATCCGTCGTGAGTCGGATATTTCGCTCGATCTCCCGCCGCTCTAATGCCATGAAATAATTGTAGGCGTTTTGCTTTTTTTCTGTAAAAATGTCAAAAACGCCCCCTCAGTTAATTGTAGAAGACTTTTGACAATTAAATACTGGCGATCTACTTGGGTTACATCACTATTTTTTTATGTCTATGGAGAGCCAAAACACGCTCTTTATATACAGGGTGTTTCACGAAAGGTGGACAAATTTGATATTGCGAAAACTACGCGTCGCAACAAAAAAAGGTTTGTGTCGTTTTGGTCCTCGGCCAGGGGCCTATTTACGATAATGATTAAAGTCCGGCATAATTAGATTGTTAATTACTTTGCGTAATTAACTTTTTAATATTGTGTTTAAAGGCAGGTCTCAATTAGAAAATTGCTCAGCATCATCAAAAAACACTAAATCAACAAATTGCAGAACGATAGAAGGCACGCGCAGCATTTTACGGCTTTCTAAAACCGCACAAACTCGACGGGTTTTTAAGTTTCGGTTTGCTATCGGAGCGCATCTCCGCCCTGACGGCACCGCGCCCCGTGGAGAAATAGTGCAACCAGTCTCTGCTGCGTTGCGCGAGGACAGCGCAGCAGAGGTTGGTTGCTGTCTTTCTCCACGGGGCGCGGTGCCGTCGGGGCCGAGATGCGCTCCGATAGCAAACCGAAACTTAAAAACCCATCGAATTTCAGAAAGCCGTAAAATGCTGCGCGTGCCTTCTATCGTCCTGAAATTTGTTGATTTAGTGTTTTTTGATGACTGCTGAGCAATTGTCTAATTGAAACCATGTCCTTAAACACAATATTAAAAAAGTTAATTACGAAAAAGTAGGGGTGTGCGAATATTGAATTTTTCGAACACGAATCGAATACGAATAAGACAAAAAACGGGCTTCGAATATCGAATCGAACATCGAATATATGTCTATTAATAAAAAATTGCAAAACAAGGATGCAAGAGCAGGTTTTATTTCCTTTTTAAAATAAATCAATGCAACGGCATTTTACTGGGCTGCAGCAGGCTAAAGATACTTCTAGTAATGCACTCATTACAAATTATCCTGTAGGAAAATTAACTGTTCAACGTGTTCAGAAAGTAAGCGCTCGCTACGCGCCGTGACAACGTTTCAGCCAGTAGAAAGACCCTTTCACTCGGGAAACCTTTGAAATTTCACTAAAGTTCAAAGTTCGACTTAGGGACAGTGTTGCCCGGCTGCTACACGAATATTTCGAGTTATGGGAAACAAATAATTTAGAAAGTAATTTATTTTATATTTATAAAATAATTACCAATATTTTCGCCATATAAAAGCGAAAATATGCGCTTTTAACGATTTCATTAGTTATTAATATGAACCAGTGATGCCAATGAATCCAACCAATATTGCACTTTTCTTCCGCCAAATGGAGTCAACTATTTGTTTTGCGCGTGCTCACAAAATTCGAACTCCAGTCGAACCTTTGTCGAACATCACGTTGAAAGGTTGAGAAAGTCAAACTTGGTCGAACTCGAACCTGGGCAGGTTCGCGACATCCTTAGTTTTGGCTGCGCGGAAGTGGCAGGAGTTGTTGTCGATGGCGATGCAATGTTCTGCTCGCACCTAGCTTTTTCTTCTTTTTTAATTTTCAAACATTTATATTAGATAACACACTGGAGGTTTATTTTATATTTATATTTCACTCTCGAGGTTTATTTTATTGTATCAATTTATAGAACGCGCAATTATATCACATATTGCTATAAAAGTGCCAAACAACAAAGAGCTTGGTGAAAAAAACAAAACAAAAAAAACGACACTGATCCTCTCTTGCTGCCATCGGACAGACAGAAACGGAGCAGACCGAAAATACACGCATTATACGCCTTTCTCAGTGAATGAACATATTCATAGGGGAATGCGTGGCAGGAAGATTATTCGTTACTTGCTCGAATATTCCCAGTTTTTCGAATATTTGCCATTTTTCTCGAATATTCGGCTTTGGCTGAATATTCGGGTACTTCCGAATATGCAATGTTCGAATCGAATACGTTTCGAATAAGGAAAATATTCGATTCGTATTCGAAATTTCGAATATTCGCACACCCCTAGAAAAAAGTAATCAAAATTGTTCAGTCTATTTTACAGAAACCTTTGTACTCAGATGCAGTCTGATCAAAGTTGTTTGAAATTCCCGCTCGAGGTCATGGGAGTGTGACGTCATGACAATATCGACCAATCCTGGATTTTAGCGCACGCCACAGACGCTGGTTTTTCTCCGACACTAGCTCCCTATCGCTCTCGCTTTAAAAAATGATTGGCGAATTATCGTTAATTTTTCGTCTATTAATTGCATTCTCTCTTGAACACATTGTCCGCCTGGCCCTAGCAATGACTTGCGCAGACGACATTTTTGTAGGTTTCGCGACTTTTTTTTTGTTTTTCTAAATACGTATTCAATAAAAAAAATAACACTATGTATGTATACTGCATAACTTTACAATTTGGGCGGCATTTGCCATTGTGGCAAACATTGCATTTCACAAGTAAACTGAACTGTTTAACATTGTTTGCTCGTGACGTTGCCGCACTATGGGCAGGTGTTTATTGAAATTTGTTCTTGCAGGGAAAATCAAATGCAGCGACGCACAATGCACGCTGCAGAAGGTTCGTGCTTAGTGCAAAGCATGTATTTGAGAGGCAAATTATCCTTGCTTGGAGCAGCGTCCTGAGAAAGAATAGAAGTGTCTGGTACCAAGAAAACGCGGTTTCCCCACCCCAGGCAGCACGCCAGAGAAATGCCCAACTTGGGCAAAGGTCTGGCAAACCTAAGGGGCCAACTTTGGCCCAGTTAGGTTTTGCACCATGGCGTTCATCAGTGCCAAAGTACGTTGCCGAACTATAGCCCAAGTTGGGCGACATTAGGGCATGCCAAAGTTTGGCTTTTCTCTGGTCCGCCAGAGCAGTGCCTACGTAGTGCCATACTTGAGCCTTAACTGCCAGAGCAACGCCTAATTTGGGTATTTCGGACATGCCAAAGTTTGGCTTTTCTTTACCTCGCCTCAGTTGTGCCAAAGTAAGTGCCAGACTTGAGCCATAACTGCCAGAGCAACGCCTAATTTAGGTATTTCGGACATGTCAAGTTTGGCCTTTCCCTGGTCCGCCGCAATTCTGCCAAACTAAGTGCCAGACTTGAACCATAACTGCAAAAGCAACGCCTTATTTAGATATTTCGGCCACACCAAGTTTGGCTTTTCTCTGGTCCGCCACAGTTGTGCCAAAGTATAAGTGCCAGACGTGAGCCATAACTGCCAAAGCAACTCCTAATTAGGGTATGTCGGCTTCGCCGAGTTTGGTTTTTCTTAGGTCCGCCACAGTTGTGCCAAATTAAGTGCCAGACTTGAGCCATAACTGCCAAAGCAACGCATCATTTGGGTATTTCGGACATGCCAAGTTTGGGTTTCTCTGGTCCGCCACAGTTCTTCCAAAGTAAGTGCCAGACTTGAACCATAACTGCCAAAGCAACGCCAAGTTTGGCTCTTCTCTGGTCCACCACAGTTCTGCCAAAATTAAGTGCCAGACTTGAGCCATAACTGCCACACTAAATCTTAATTTGGCGATTCTGGGCATGCCGAAGTTTGGCTCTTCTCTGGCTACCCACTGAAGTGCCGAATAAGTGTCAAAAGTGTAAAAAAAAAGCCAAAAGGCCTGCCGAAGTTTGGAATGTCTCTGGTATGTCACAAAAGTGCTCTTTCACGCGCCCCAGAAGAAAATTAAATAAGCGTTGGAAACACGATTGTTTGATGTCATCACCTCCGTTCCGAAGCAGAACGGCAATACTTTGAAATATTGTACCAGTACCGGCCGAAAGTCGGTTCTAATATTGCTGAAATGTCCAGTTTTGCACCACCGTTTGATATTCGGCAGGTATTGCCGTACAGTCGTTTTGCCCCGGCCTAGCGTTCGCGCAATATTGTGCGAATACTCTACGATGCGTCTGCTCCGTATTGGCCGAACGTCGTGCAAGTATGTGTTGTATAGGACGTTGCATATCATTTCTTGCATATAAATCACATACAAGGACAAACAAAATATTTTCGATTGTTCCCAGAAGTTTACTAAACAACTATCATTACACGCAGCATATTCGCGACATATTTACAAAGGTCATAATTCTCTGTAAAACGAAAAGCAAATTATAAAATTGAACTAACACTGTCCTCATGACAAGCAAATCTCATCACACAATAGACCGCGGAGATTGAAAGGAAAGCATAGCCTACTATCAGAAGCATGCTTGCAGTGCACTAACTAATAATAGAGCAATATCATGTAATCCTTCACAGATGCATGGTTCAACTCGGGCAACCCACAAACACACTCAAGAAAGAAGGTTGCGCACATTCAACTGACGTCTCGTCGTCGGCGAAGAGCAGTTTTTGTCGAAGCGCGTCCAACAAACACATCACAAGAATTCCACAAACTCCGGTGAAAAAAAAGTGGCTGTTGCCGAAAAATTGGCATGGAGGTATTCCGGCCGTTTACGGCGAAAAAACACAACCGCGTCTGCAACGCAAGAAAGCAACCATGAAGAGCGCATTTCGGAGACCGGCCCTACGGGGCCCGCCTATTTCTATAACTTGGCGAACGGCGAAAACAGCAGCCCCAGAGATCCCGTCAGCGTGACAGAGAGAGTCACGTGACAAATTTTCGTCCAAACGTTTTTGTTCTACGCGTCCTACGTAGAGACGTCACGCGTTTCGCTCCACCTTTCTGATTTGCTTAAAGCGGCTGTCGCGCTCGCTGACAGCCACACGAAGACACAAAAGCAGGTGGCGAGGATTAACAAAAGGCGAGGTCGAAGGGGCATGAACAACGCAGCTAAAGCGCCGTTCACACTCTTGCGACCGAGTAAGACCGAGAGAGACCAGACCGGTTTTTAAGCCTTTTGCGACCTTTTAGGACCAGGTGCGCTGCAGCGGAGCTGGTCCTGAGAGATCGCAAGAGGCTTCAAAACCAGTCTGGTCTCTCGGTCTTACTCGGTTGCAAGAGTGTGAATGGGCTTTAAGCTCCCTCTGCATTTTCGAGAAAGCAAAAAACAATTTATAAAAAAAAAAAAAAACTGCTTTACAGTCAAGGCTACAGGGGAGAGAGTGTATCCCGACCTGTTCAAGAGGAGGGAGATAAGGGACAGGGGAATCCCAGCCCTTCTCTTTCGTTCCCCCTTTCCCTCTTTTTGAACTGGTTGGCATACGCTCTCTCCCCTGTAGCTTAAGCTGTACTGCGTGGTTAGCTGAGTCTTGGAATGTCACCTTTGGCTAGGCGCGGGGGGGGGGGGGGGACTGAAAGTTTGCGAGAGAAAGGTGTGCCTGGGTTGTTGCTCTCAAAAGTTTCAAAACAATGTTTAAAAACTCGTCGCTTCCAAGTGTGATGCGGGAGCGGCGCCACGGAGCCCGGTAGTTTCCGCTTTTCGTTATTGCTAGCATTTGACAGTGCTCAATCACAATGCAAGACACGCAGAGAGCCATGCTCGCTTTTGCAATGCGCCGTCTAATAATGATATCTGTTGAGGAGACGTGCGCACATCAGTCTCGCGCAGCGCTAGCTCGATGGCAGCACTTTCGGTAAAAGCGCATTCCCACCGGCGATGTAAGCAGTCGCGCGAGGCCACTAAATCGCATCGCAAAAAAAAGTACATGGTCACACTGGCGTGCGCAATGAGCGAGTGCAACGCCTTCGTTGGCGAGTCGCTTCTCGAAAACTCTCGCTCCGAAAGCCGTTGATTGGCTCAGGTTCTCCGCGTACTAGATCGCATTGCAAAAAGTCGGGTAAGCAAGCGACTGCTCAAATCGTGTCGATTTTTGCCCGCGATGGTCGCTTTTGCGATGAAAGTTATCGCGCGACTAGATTGCATCGCCGGTATGAAGGCGCCTTAATGTCCAACCAGTCTCACGGCGCGTCCCGATATATGCGTGTGAACCTACGTGCGAGTACAACGTTCGGCACCATTTGCTTTTGCAAAGCCTGGTCCAGCCGCGGCAAAACATTCAGCCCACCTTTAGACTGGAAAAATCAAGAAAGACCCAAAATTAAAAGATAAAGAAATGTGGCCAGCCGAATAAATCTTGATTTTTATTTAATTAAGATGAAGACCACCCACGTACATCAAATACCTCATCAGCCGAACTCCAAGGCAGTAAGCCTAGTTCTGGCATTTGTTTGGCGACTTTGGCCCGTAGCTGCCAAATGACAGCCGAACTACCTCGAAGCGAAGCCTAACTTTGGCACTTGTTTGGCGACTTTGGCCCAAAGATGCCAGATGTCAGCCGAACTACAAGGCAGTAAGCCTAACTCTTGGTTATCTGTGGCGATTTTGGCCCGAAGGTGCCAAATGACAGCCGAACTATCAAGAAGTGAAGCCTAACTTTGGCATTTGTTACACGATTTATGCCCGAGGATGCCAGATGACAGCCGAACTACAAGGCAGTGAAGCCTAAGTTTGACACTTGTTTGGCGAATTAGGGCCAAAATACCCAGACTGTTTCCAAGGGAGGTCAGGTTTGGCTCTACTTTGGCTTCTTCGGGCTTTTCAATGCCCTCAACTTCCAGACGAAAGCCAAATTTTGGCCCAGAACTCTGTGCTACCTGGGACTTGACACCACCGCAGACGAATTTAACGAGCTCTTCATTCTACAAGAGAAAGTTTAGCGACAAAATATATTTGAAAACAAGCTGATCCGCCGCCAAACAAGAATTTTTTTTTTTTTTTTGCGGCCCGAACGTTTCTCCCTCCCTACCTTCCTCACCCCGTCGTGTAGTTGACGTCATAGGGCCGCATCGCGAAAGCCTGACGCTTTCGACGCGTGATGCGCGCGTCGGTGAGAAGTCCCGGGGATTTCTCCCTCACGTGAATACCGCGTCACAACACAGTGTGTTTTTGATAAAGCTACCCCATGCCCTTTTTCTTCGTTTCTTTTTTTAGTAAATACTTCTAATTCCGGAGGGACTCCGTCGTCCGTTTGGGGTGTTAATTCGGCAATCATATCTGTGTCACTTGTTAACAGTGATCCTCAATTGCTTTTATTTTGCACCCAAAACCTGGGAAGTTCAACCAAAATACGGAGTTGGTCGAAGCTTGGGTAAGAATTGGGGAATGACACTCCTGCGAGAGAGCGGCTGCCAACGTTCGGGTCTAAGGCCACTTGCAAATTTCTTTTCATGTATGCCCTGGCAATGTCTAATGGTGAGCGGTGTGATTTATTGTGCTTCCTGATGTTGTTTGTACGCATATGTATTTTTTTTACCTTGTATGATGTCTGAGTGTTATTAAGATGTTGTGTTGCTGTAGGTTTCTGCATTCGCGGATTATTATTTTTTGTTCTTTTTGTAATTGCCGCTGGATTTTGCGGTCCTTAGCGGCCGCTGGCACCTCGTCAGGCAGCTTGTTTGCCTTTTGTGTCAGCGGAGCGTTCAAGTCGAATTTGTATTTGACTTGAAAAAATAAAATGATTGATTGATTGATTGATTGATGTCCCGTTCGCACTTGTAGTTCTATGTAACGTCGGATTAATGTCACATTTGGTCCTTCCAGCGCTTATATTCTGGGGGACAACTTTCTGAGGCACTACAACAAAACGAAAACATGTATTGGTGCCAGAATGATGTGCACATGTAAAATGGTTCTTGCAACAATTTTCGTACTTTCAGTAAATACCGACAAGAACTAATCGCTGGTATTGATAACTTGCAAGAACACCGACTAGATTTCCTCTCCGAGCAATGGCAGACGCAGAAAAGAATGAGAAACAGCCTTCCCCTCCCCAACTGGCAATTAGAACGAGCGGCCAAGTGATCTGACGCTCATTATGTACGGTCAGTGTTCATCATAGTAATGCGCCAGGGGCGGCAAAGCATAGAGCTTGCGCTGAGCTTTATACATTGTTCGAGTTCGGCTATTTTCATCTCTCATTGAACACGAGGCATTAGCCGAATGTTTGGAGATTTGATGCCAGGTACCCGATCACTCGGCTCGGACTCATGACAGTCGAACACGTCACGGCGTCACGTGGCTCGCGGTGCGAAGTCGTGATGTCATGTGACCTCGGAGTATGAATAAAACTAATAAATCTAATGACGTTCTCAATTTATTTTGACTTGCTGCAGTTCGTCACGTCACTACGTCACGTAACGTCACGGGGTCTCGTGACATGGCATTACTTGACAGCATGCCTTGACGCCATGACGTCACGTTACCACGGGACACATGATTAATCAGTGTCCATACAAAAGCGCCACAAAACCGCACAATTTCACATACATTGCAATTCTCTATACTAAATTCTTATCAATATAAAAAATACAGCTTCCAATTTTTTTCACATTTTTTATTTGTGATACTTTAAAAAAAATCAAGGAAAACACCGTGAACCGTTTTGCACCGGTTACCGTTATATTTTTTGTTGGTTCAGCTCCGGTTCAGTTTGAAAATGGCAGCAAATATTTCGGTTCGGTTCAGTTCCGGCTCCGCTAAAAAATAACGGTTCGGTTGCGATTCGACAGCCTGGTCCGAACAGCCGCTCATACGCTCTGTTGGATGTCGGTCAATAGCTGAAGGCGTCCGCTGCTTTTAAAGTGCCGGAAACAGGAAAAGGAAGGATACGTGGGCGCGGCAGAACAGATGGACAGGCAACAGACACACCATTGGCAGGCGGCGTGTGACGTCAAATCTGACGAGCACCGAGGTCACCGAAAAGCGGGTGATGCGAGGAGGAAAGTCGTGATGTTAGCCTGGAGGTGTTCAAACAAAAACGGAGTGCGGGACGTCAACTTCCACGACACATGACGGAGTTGTGTCGCGTCACGATTTCTGAAGTGTCGTATGTGGACAGCCCGTAACATGTTGGACGAGTGCAGTGTAGACAAAGGAGCTAGCTTCAGGTCTATTCACTAATCATTTTAATCAGAGCTCGGCGTTCTGATGTGCCCGCGCCCTGTCGTTTTCCCGTTTCCCTCGGTTTCTCAGCCCATAATTTTGATATTGCGTAAATGTACGAGGGGGGACCCAAAAGTAAACGGACTGTATTTCTGGAGGGTGGGCCGTTCGTTGCAGTACCAGCATCTGCCGCTAGCAGCGCTTAGCGATCCACACCCCTTCCTAGAGCCATATCTGTAAACTTCGGTCATCACTGGGTAAGAACAGGGCGAAAAAACAACGGCAGTTCATTGGCCGAAATTGTTTGAATGTCCTCGGGTGCGTTAATTGACAGGTCATGTGACGAACCACTAGTCACCAATATTCCCCTGATTGAGGCAATGAGCTCAACGTTTACCCTCCCATGGCCTGCGGGATTTTCCGCTCAGCCCAGCCAGCGCGCGAAAAATCTGGGTGGCCATGACCCTCCAATCACAATTTGTAGGCAAGGATGGATTCAAGTATTTTATTTCACCACGGTAGAGTTTAAGTTTGCGACTCTTTCTTAAATGAAAGGACAACGGATATGTCGTCGTCCGGGGTCATCCAGAATGCCCTAATGTTTTTTTTATTTTTGCAGTCGCGATGGTAAAATGTATTTACATATTTTTAAAGGCGGTGTGGCACGCAGGCCGTACTGGGTTACTTAAAGCGCGAAGCACAGCTGGACAAACACACAGGCTATGTATAAAGCTTCGATCAGTGAAGCACTGTTGTTGGGATCAGGTTCATTTTAGAGCGTAGCTCATAGGCGCCAGTTTCCGGCTTGAGCGGCGTCGCCGTCGCCCTCTCCGTCGGCATAACCGCGCTGTGCATGATGGGTAAATTCCCCGCTAAATTTACCGGAAAATATTCCCGGCTAAATTTAGCGGAAACATTTCCACGATAACTCTAGCGGAATATTTTCCCCGCTAAATCTAGCGAAAAAATATATCCGCTAAATCTAGCGGAAACTTTTCCCCGCAAAATTTAGCGGAAAATGTTTCCCGCTATATTTAGCGGGGAAAAGCTTCCGCTAGATTTAGTGGGGATAGTTTTCCGCTAGATTTAGCGTGGAAAATTTTCCGCTAGATTTATCGCGGAAATTTTTTCGCTAAATTTAGCGGAAAATTTTCGCCTAAATGGGAGGTGTGCAGGAGAGGAGGAGGGGCATAGCCCCCTCTGCGTACCTTGGCTTCCTCCTCCTTAAGAGCTGCGCTCTAATTCGGCGTTACAGGGAGTTCTAAACGGCTTTCATTTTTGTTTTCTCTGTCTATGACATGTCGTATGTGCAACCGTCGTAGGATCTCTTGGCCTCCCAGGGTACAGAGGTCAATTTTGAGGTATGCCACGATTTGTTCAGGGATAGTACGGATCATAAGTTATAACGGGCTAAACCGTCAATTTCGGGCAACTGCCCTGTTTCTGCGTTTCCACAACATTTATCGTGCCAAAAATATTCCTTTGTCTGCAGTCTGGATTTCGGGTTTCCACAAACAAATTTCCGGTTCCATAATCCGGATAGTAAAAAGTTATACCGGATTTTGCGGTAGGGGTTGTATAATTTTTATTCAAGGATTGTTACACTGACAGGGGTCACAGGCAACACCTCAACTGTCTGCCGAGGTGTTGCCATGGTGGAACCACCAACCCCTCTTTCTCGGAAATCCGAGCGTTTCTGCCTCAGTGAGTTGCGCAAGCGTCACGAAACTTCAGGTAAAACATGAAGAGTTTCACCAGGCGGAAAAAAAACTTGATGTGAACAATGCCCTATTTTTTATATTCTCATCTGTTGAGGAGTTTGTGGGTCGCTCTGAAGAAGGTTGGTCGTGGATGAACAATTCACCGGCCTTGAAGCGAGGAAAACCCTCGCAGATCTGCGATTTCTTCAGAACATCTTCTTTATAAGCTCTCTGAAACAGTACAAGACCTTCCGCCGCTATTTTGCCTAAAGGTAAACAACATTTCACGTCCGCACGCGTTTCCTTCCATTCATAAATTGCCAGAAATGAGGAACACTTTTGAGGCGCTTGAGGAAAAAAATTGCAAACATGCCGCTAGAACCTTAGCAGAAGACGTCGGTCGGCAAACTGGCTCGGTAGGGAGGAAACTGAGCGCTGCTAACGGCGAAAGCTGGTACTACGAACGGCCCGGCCGCCCTCCAGAAATTCATTCCGGCTAATTTTGGGTCCTCCCTCCTATATGAGAAAAGTTGCGGTTACCAGTAATTTGTCTCCCATACGAATTAAACCGTTTATAGTCATCGACATATTAAGAATCCCGGGACCTTGTTATCTTCCCGCTTCTTGCATCGTGTTATGTTGTTCGGCAGTTTTACCAGCTCATTCTGTCATCTCATTGCCATCGAAGCGGTAACCGAGATGGTTGAAAATCGACCCACTTTCCATTTCTCAAGTTTTCAAGATTGCTGCTTGCGCAACTCGTGCGTCTGTTTACCCCCAAATGAGAAGACGCCCTTTTGTTTTCTTCCGATTTGAACCCAATGACGGCGTTCGCTCTGCTACCTCGTCATCGGGTGCTGCCGGCGCATATTCTGCGATGCCCTTTTGTTGGCGTGCCTGTGCCCGCGTTCCGGTGCGCCAAAGGTGCATTTCGGAGCACTTGCTCGGCGTATAGCTTAGACAAGCCTTGGTATCCCAAAGCTGGAAATTTGGGATCGTCAGAAACACTACACCCCCTGCACAGTTCTGAATGTGTCAGTCGTGGTCCTTTTTTGCATATGTTTCTACTCAGTACATAATAAAACTGCTAAGGACAAAAATGAAATTGAGTAATCACCTGACTTCCAATAGACGCTCACAACTTAAAAGACGCCGGGTGTGGTTTAGTCTTTTAGAAAAAAAAATGGTTGGCCAAATATCACAATGACATATCACTTCTGCACCCGAAGAGTGAGTTGCATTTATTGTGCTTCAAACGTGGATGATTATGGTAGACAAATGGTGACTTCGGGAGTGGATTGTGTCTAGTAGACAACGGTGCCCACTGGCCGGTGCACGAAGTGTCCACCTCGGCTCTGGTGCACGGAACTGTGAGAGCCGGTCACCACTGGAGCGTGGTGGACCTCGGCCTGGTGGTAGGTGCTGCGGGTGGGAGAGCCATTTAATTGTGTTAGTCTAAGAACAAATCCGTCGTTGATGAGAAGACCACTTCTAGGTCATCAGCTTTAACATCTGAGTGCGGCGAAACGGTCAATTTTTATATATTATGATAGCACAACCTAATTCCACATTTATAAATACCCACCGACGCTCTGCTTTTTTGTTTCAAGCATTAATTACCTGGTTGTCGCTATCGCCATGCAGAAGGCGAGAAGCTAATATTTTATGCAATATTGCTTCACGCCAATTTAAGTTTCAATCAACCTGAGCATTTTAGCGGCTACCCAGTAAGTGTAATAAGCGTTACAATGTACATAAGTTTTCAGTCTGGAAATGAATATCACCAAGAGAACACGTGATGATAGAGCGGAAAAGGGACATAAATGAGGTCCAGGTTCAAATTATGCATGTGTAATTTTCCCACGGGCACTGATTTTAAATCAGCCCTTGTCTTCTAGGAAAATGTAATTTACTCACCCGAAAAATGGGTCATGCTTGGTGACGGTGGTTTTAGGATGCACGAGCTTCTGCTGACTGATGGTGTACCCGTGGGCGTGGGGTGGCACGTAGGCCACCTCGCTGTGGTGTTCCACCACCGGCTGACGCACGACCGTGGTGGCCACGGGGACATGAACTGCAGCAGCATGGTAGGCGTATGGTGCCACGTAGCCGGCGTGGCAGCAAGTAGCCACCAGGACGAGGCAAGGCACGAGGGCGGCCTGGAGAACATAATGAAACTAGTTTTAACCTAGGCACTATTGTTGTAAATACGCGGACGCAATATTTGAGCTCGTTGCTGGGAGCCCATGCGCGCACCGACCACCCGGGCATCATCCACCAAAACCAACCCCTCTTGGTGCGGAGTCCACGCTGTGGAAGCGCTGCGAAAGGCTTCGTTCAGCATGCCCTTAGCAGAAATGGAATTTACTTTGCCGTCAGTGAATTCCACCTACTCGGAAGGAGTTCTCGACAGGCTTGAAACGACTTTGGATTGGGAGGCCATGTTGCATATGAATTTGCGATGAATATTTAGTGTTACGTAGAAACAAGCTTGAAAACGCCCTTTTAGGGCACTGAAAGAGAATAACCCCTTGAGCTGAAAGCGGGTATGAATCAGAAATAACGGACTGTGAGCTGCAGTACGATGCCAGTTTTTGATGCGCCTCGCGGACGCGACTAAACATGTTTAACCAATTAACTATTGCGATTTGTAACCGTAGCACCAACGCTCTTCCGATCTCTCGTCAGGATACCTGCGCAAATCTTAGTGAGTTTGTAATAAAACGTGTTTAAAGTGTTCTGCGTTACACATGAAATCTCTTTTTCACACACTGAGTTTACTCACAAAGTGGTTCATGCTGTCTGTGGATGGAGATGCTTCGAATGACTTGCTGGAGTGAAGACTGTGCTACAGGCAGTGTCAGCAGTCCTTTTATGGGTGGCTTTGAGGAAATACTGAAATGTGCCATAAACAGGTGTGTTCGAAGAGCGCGAAATGTCTCGCCCATATTCTTATCGCGACATCGCAGGGAATACTCATCGCGTTATTCTGCGACGACCTAGAGAGCGGTAAGCAACGGGGGCATATTTTACTGGCAACACTTACGTTCTCTCGCTATACCGGCATCTCATCAGTGTGCGGGACACGATTCTTTGTCCGAAGAATGTGACATGTGAAAGCCGAGGTTGGTGTGCCCTTGAAAGATGTGTTCGTTGCCTTTCCTGTTGAGTGCTTTCTACGTTTAATAAAAAATATTTTTCGTGTTTAGGGTTTCACTACGGAACTGGGATTCAATTGAAGTTCTCTCTTTATGGAGGGTCTATCAAGAAGTGTCTGAAAGCCACTTTATTAAAAATATTAAAACAAGAAATCACCTAAACAGAACCTTAGAATTCCTCGGTTTTGGCGTCTCTTTGAGGGCCCTAGGAAAATAAACTGAAGACGCTGTGCATTTGGCAGTTGCTGTGGTTTTGTAAACTACATTGCAAGTGGCGGGAAAAGACATTACGATGATGGCATGTTTTTAGCACATGGGCAACGGATCTCTGGAAAATTTCAACTGTGCTTGCGGTTTTTGAGACTTGTGATCGAAAACGGGTTAGTAACGTTTCTTCCCTAAATGTTCTTTTTTTTATCTTGTTTCTTAGAGTTTACACGACGACCTTTTTTTTTTTTTTAAATGGCATCTATTACGTTCGCAATCGTGACCTCAATATAGCTTTGAACCTTTATATAATTTAGAAAAGTACAAAAAAAATCTGACCGGTCCGGCAACTTTTTCATTGACCCTTTATAACCTCAACGTAAAAAACAATACGTCACACTTTTCAATGCATGCTCTAATAAGGATTTTAGGTGGAACAAAAGGATGTTCTTTGTTTTCCTATCAAACTGTGAAGCTCGTGAGTTGCTTAGTGAAGAAAAGATTAATAAACGCCAACACGTCGTTCCTTGAATTGTTGCGTAAAAAGCTTACGAAATTGGCGTGTTTTCATACCTCCCTTTTTGTTCCATTTTAACTGGCCGCAATCTTTTGAGAACCTCAGTCCCCGTGAACATCACTACAATGACTTCACCGAAGATGTCAACAAAGGGGAAATTCAGTGCAAAAGAAAAAATAATTGTTTTTATTTCTCTCAAAACACGATTCAAACTTTAAAGCACACCCTTTCACCTATCTTTATCATTAGGCTGTCCGCGCACAAAAATATTCGAATTTTAAGCATTGAAATTTGGGCACTGACGCTAAAAAAATATCGGAGCCCGGAACATCATGGGGCAACTAAACAACGTGCTGTCTTCAAGCGTTCACAAGGTACCGTATTTCTTTTAGCATAATTTTTGCCTAGTTTAAATTCCACATAGGAAAATAGAGTCGTAAAAGATATATTTTTATTAAATAGTACGCACGCTGTGCATAGACAGCACGTCAATATATTTTCCCGCACAGCACACCTTTTTTTTTCTTTTTTTGGCGAGCAATGAGATTCTATCATAGAGAATCAGGGTGGAGAATAAAAATCAAGATTATCTAAATAGCAATTTTAATCGTGATTTAAATTGTGATTTATATTTGACAGCTTTTGATCAAGAATAAATCAAACTTTTACGACAAGAAGATCCCCAAGTATGATTTACTTTTGCGATTTGTCTATTAGCTGGTGCTTTGGACTGTGCATTTATTTTATTTTTAAATCAGGAAATAGCAGGCAGAGAATGACTTATCTCAGTCGGAACACGAGCGCAAAGCAATGGTCTTCATTAGCAAGTTCAAATGTTGTGATATTTTTCTATCATCCCCCTCGCTACGTAACGTCCTACTGAAATTAATAAGAACCCGGAACAACGGCACTAATTCTGTAAATGTAATGTACTATTGCATAAGAACGCAGAAACAAAAAAAAAACATAAAAAAAGAATATTAGGCTGTTTTTGTTCTACTGTGGCAGGGTTTACTCAATCAAAAACGGTTAATTCAGCTGTACATTAAATTTACAGCAATTCTTTCTGCCGCATAGTTTTCAGTGACCGGACGGATTGATCAGTGAGCCTGTCATGTTTGAAATACACGCAGTGATTATAAAGCGCTACTTTATGTTTGTATTGGTATAAACGAAATTAATCTGACTGAAGTAAAATGATAATGATTTAATTGATTTGTTTCAAAAATGCATTATTCCGCGTACTTGTATAGAAATCTTGATTAAAAAATACTGTCATTCACAAAATCAATCGCGTCTCGTCATAGTTACATTCCTGAAATATATAAAAAAAAAAAAATCTTTCATAGTTTGCAATTGTAGATTCCTCGCACCGCGGCAAGTTTTGGATCTTTAAACACATATAGTCTGCGGAATATAGTCTAGGAAATACATCAAACAAACGGTCGCTATTTCTGTATACTGCAGGGCACACAAATGCCCGCGCTTCCTTTTAACCTCTGCATATGAAAATACGGTTGACGTTTTTTATTAGCAGCACCGTGAGTGTACCTCCCCTCAGAACCCAGCGGAGGCAAATCATTACGATTTACGAAAGCAGCCGGCGAAGAGCAAAACAAGGGAACGTTAGTAATTTAAAATAAAAGAAGCAGCAATGTACAGCATCCTTTTTCTGAGTTCTGACTGTTATCCGGAGCTTCAATATTTGCCGGTCCTTCTCTGCAAATCGCAATGATTCGCTCTTCTTGAGCGTTGAAGAGAAACAAACGCGCAGGCATTGTTCCCAAAGAGGTCGACGTATTTTCGAATAAATACGGTGGTTAACAGAAGTACAGTATGTGTGAATAGCGGACGCACCACACCTTAGATAGTGACTTAGAAACGCGTAATCTGCTTCCCGCATACGCCCCCACCCCCCCTGAATATACTGAATAGTCTGTAAAATATTCCTTCTTGTGATCGCAATACTACCATTGGTAGAAGCCATAAATATACACAGTGATGAAATAGCTTCCTGAAAATATAAACTCAACCAATAAAAAATAAAACCTCGGATATCCAGACATGCCACACGGTAAATATTTAATGCGTGTTCCATCGACTAAAACTAAGAGTTCGGCAAATCAGCCAGCCCGCCACCCTTACTACGATCGTAGCGCGTCCACCGCGCTACGCCAGGAGTGGCGCGCGCTCATTGGTCTGTCCACATGATGTCCAGTCAATTGAAATTACATTAAATTTTACCACGTGGCACTGGGTGTTATTTGCGATCCGGTAATTTTGTACTTTAGCAACTTATACGTCAGTTCGTGTGCTATGACCATCGCTTATTGTGTCGGGGCTTCGAGTCGGCGCACCGTTCTACGCTGAAGGTCCGTTCGGGCAGCCTCTATCTCCACTTGCGGCTGCGTGAGTGAATACGAGCGCTTTATTTTAAGACAACTCCTAAGCGGAGTCGTTCTTTTCTATGAAGGAGTTCAGTTAGGTACCTAGTTGAGGTGATGGTTCTGGTGTACCGGATCCCTTTATCTGCTTGACGTGGGCAAACAACAAGGGCCAAAGGGTCGGGAGGAGCTCCTGAGTTGCGCAGTCCAGCTCTCTCAGGAACATGAGGAGGAGGGTGGGATGTGGAATAGAGTAAGGATAAGGGGGGGGGGGGGTGGAGGAGAGGGTTCTGTGTCAGTCCCATCAGGTATGCAATACCTTGGGGTAACTTCCACATACCTAACACGCCGGTTTGCCCGGTCTGTTCTCAATGTGGTGCTGTATGGTATCGTTAGGTACTTTACGTGTCTGAGCCTGACGGAGTAATGCTGCTTCCTCTCTAGTGTGCGCTTGGGATGGGGATGGGAGGAGGAGCACTGTTGCTTTTGGCATCTTTGAGCCGAGTGCGGCGTAGCTTTCGGAGTTAGGCCCTGGCTTCTCTGGAAAGTATGCCTCCGGCCACCTAGTGGGATCGTTCGGTTGGACATGACATGACCGCGATCTGGGTCATTAGCTCATTTGTTGCCCTGTACCCACTGGTGTCTCGGAATCCACTCCAGGAGAACCTAAAGTTTAGGATGGTTATTTATGTATTTAGTGAGTGTTGTGCGAGTGTGGTCTGGAAGTGTATTGCGGTGAAACTCGTACCACTACGTACCACCTGTGCGCATCGTGATGGTGTCAGCCTTTGTGTGTGTGTAGGCCATTGGCTTCTGCAATAGCTTGAATATTTTCAGATGTAGAGGTAGGAGCTGCGCGTGACTACGGGTCGTTTGGCCTCTCGACCCTACGATTGTTGTGGTGGTCTTCATGGTCTGAGTAGCGTGAGCGTAATAAGGGTCGTGGTCAGGCGTTGATAGATGTTCACCACGGGCTTGTAGTGTGCCTTGATGGTTCTCTACATTTATATTCTTGTGAATGGGCTGGACCTTGATGCTCGGAGTAGAGCCCCATGGCGGTGGAGCTGGTTACATGTTAGGCAGATGGCGGATGCCATATCTAAGGCTTTGCAGGATAGACCGGCCTTCGCTGGGACGTGGTCAGTCGATGGTGTTGAGCGTCTTTATGGACATTAGACTTTTCCTTTAGCTTGTTGTGCGTCGCGGCTGCTTGTTAAGTCTGTTTTTGGCATAGGGTAGAACTCCTAGCTCTACTGATTGGCACCTTCGTACTGTGGCTTCGATATTGTTTTGTTGGGGTTTGTTGACCCGAATGTAGTTGTATACGCATACATAATTTTGGAATAAATGTTTGCCTCAACATTTTGCCCTCTTCATGTTTGTTGATGCCGAATTGGCGTTTAGTAATTTTGTATATGATGTGTAGTACTTGATGTATCTGCTGCGTAATACGTTTCATTCATATTGCATTGTCTCCGTCTTGTTGCCGGTAAAAGCACAGGATCTTGATGAAACATCATTGTGGGACGGGAAGCTTGTCCGGATGGTGCTTGATAGAGTATATGCTGGTTTCGGCCGTCTTGCGGCAGGATTTGAGGACTTCGACGTATTTCGACTTCTCCGGGGAGCAGTGTAGGCCTATATTTTGTGCATGTGGTGCTATGATATCGATGCCCTCTTGGAATGTTGACTCTCACTCCCTGGCGTTTTCTTTGCTACACCCGATAGTAATGTCGTCCGCATTGATCGTTTGTTGAAGTTTGAAGACCTGTTTGAGCTTGCGCGGAAGGTTTTTCCTTTCACGTTTAAAGAGCGTGGGTGAGAGTATCGTACGCTGGGGGGGTCCCCCCATGTACAGGAAACGCTACGAATGGTTGGCCGTCTTGACCCAGAATGCGAATAGTTCCGTCAGTGAGAAAATTCTTGATGTACTGAATTGTACGACAGCCATTATTGGTCTCTTCTAGGTTTTGCATGGTTGCAGTCTGCAGGACATTTTTCGAAGGCCTTTTTTATATTTATCCTGACGATGACGTTGCACTGGGTGTAGCGTCTTGAGAGCTGACGTGTAGCATCCTGAGTCCGGACGTGTCTTCGAAAGCCTATGAGGGTGTGAGCCTGTTGTTCGGTGTTTTCGAGCTGCCATTCTAATCTTGTTGGCACCATTTTTTTGATCAGCTTGCCCACGCACGACCTCATGGAGATAGGGCGTAAGTTGCCTGGGAAATTGAGGGAATTTCCTGGTTTTGGTAACATGGTCGCGTCTGCTTCTTTCCAAGTGCGTGGTATTTGGCCAGTTTCTCATACTTGGTTGAAAATCTTCAGGAGTTCTGTTTGTTTGTAGTCAGGTAGCCTCCGCTGAATATCATGCGTGTTCTTGTCCGGTCATGGGGCTGTGTTGCGGCGCAATAGGAGAAGAGCCATTTGAAGTTCTGATAAAGTAAATGATGACTCGATGCGCGTGTGTTGTGCATTATTTGTAGTTAGGACTGGCAATAATCTGTGGGTCAAAAGCTGATGGTATCTCAGATCTCCTTGATCAAGTCTTCTATCGATGGGCCTTCTTGTAGTTGGTATCGTTGCAGAGCGTGCCGTTGTTTCGGGTGACCGAACAGCGCTCGGAACATACGCCATACCTTGGCGGTGTTCAGTAGCCCATTCATGTCGTCGCATAATTGTGTCCAATGCTGCACTGCTAAGTGTTCTGTGTATATTTGGCTTTCTTGCGTATTGTCGTATATTCTGCGTTGTATTCTTTTGCTGCGTCTTTTTTGGCTAGCGTTGGATCAGGCGTCCTCGCGTTGTCCAAAGGGCTAGAAATTATATGTCGACATCGGGATGGTCTTTAGTATTGCTAATTTGGTATCTTTCTGGATAGTGCTGTAGATGAGTCAGGTCCAGTTTACAGGGTCGTCGATGATTTCTTTGCAGACCTCGAGGTCACTACGGGCCTCGGGCCAGTTCACGAGATTAGTCCGGTTGTAATTTATCATGTGAGTTTCCCGTTGTTTACATAGTTGAATGCGGATTTCAGGATATAGTGTTCATTTCCCAGAAAATATTGGGAGATTTCCCATGTCGCCAGGAGGTGACTTCTGATCCATGCAACGTCAGGTATCGTATCCTCTTTTGTGCCGTGCCAATTCTTGTAGCTTCGGCAGTATCGTTGAGCAGCATGAAATGCTGGTTGTTTGTGAGGTTGTCCAATATGCGGCCCCGGAAAGTAGTTTGAGCATATCCCCATGCTACGTGATGAGTGTTGAAATACCCCAGCAGAAGTGTAGAATGCTGTTTTCTAGGCCTGGCTTGTAAAGATGCGAGTTTTGATATGTTCCAGTCTTCTTGATCTGGTGTCCAGTAGCAGTTAACGATATTGATTGTGTGCCTACCGATGTGTGATCGCGTAGCAACCTGCTCTGCGTTGTGGGTGTTCATGTGCGGTGTCTCTAGTTTGATATTTGGGATGGATTTTCTTATGTAGGTGGTCGCGATGCCTGAGATGTTCGGTGCCGCATTTCCTCGTTTTTTTTTTTTGTTGAACACTCGGCTCCACGAAGTGGTTCTAGCCGTTTTTTTTTTTTAAATATAATCCCTTGGTTTCTTCGGCAACCCTGATGTCGGGTTCAGATTTGGTAAGAAGTATATGCTACAGTAAGTTTTTTTTTTCGACGCCGGCTTTTACAGTTTCATTGCCAGATTGTGAGTTTGTCCGGTGTTGTCTTCTGATCATGTGCTTTTTGTGTAGAGTCAGTTGTCAGTCTCATGTTCAATGGGTGTTTTGGCGAGGCGTTTGTAGAGTGGTGTATTCTTTTCTAGCTCCTTTACTCGACGTTGAAGTGCTTCATATTTTTGCATGAAGGGGGCAAGTATTGTGTTTTTTGATCCGTGTAAGTTGATCCTTGAGTATGCGTTCAAGTGCCAGCTGTTCCGTTTCTTGGACTAATTGTTCGAGCTGGGCGGTTCGGTGAAGGTTTCTAAGTACGCGATGAAAAAAAAAGGGGGGGGGGGAGAGTCGGTGAGCGGTCCGACTCTCGCAGTCGGGTTACCGGTAGAGGCGGCCATTTCGTCAGTGAGGGTGCTCGGATCGGTCCCTTTCAAAATTTTTAATGAATTTCATTTGAACGTTTATGGAGTCTACTCATCGTTTCTTTTCGAGTCTCAATAGAAATGCAAATGAGTTTTGTAACGAATCCGTAAGGAGTTTACGAAAACTATTGGCCACCGCGTTCAAATTGAAGTTTCGACGTGCTACCGCATAAAGTTTCTAATATATTTCATATGAATATAGTTTGAAAGTCTGTTGACACCGTTGCGAGTCTGTGTTGAGAAACAATTGATGTTTTGTACCGAGTCCCTAAGGAGTTTACGGAAACTATTGGCCACCGCATTTCAATAAAGTTTTTGCCATGCCACCTCATAAGAATTTCTAATACATTTAATTTGAAAGTCTAAATACACTGCTTTGACTCTGTTGGAAATCAAATGTTTTTTTCTAGCGCGTTGTCATTGAGGTTTTGACGTGCCATCTCATTAGGTATATTCCGACGAGTCGGAATATACCTAATGAGATGGCCCATCAAAACTTCAATTGCAACGCGGTAGAAAAAAACATTTGATTTTCAACAGAGACTCAAAGCAGTGTATCTAGACTTTTAAATCAAATGTATTAGAAAATATACTCCTAGCATGGGTTTTTAGATAGAGAGCTCTAAGAGGGAAGACGGCAATAGGTTGCATGACATGTGGTCCGGATGTAACCGCTGTTTTGAGGGAAGGGGAAAGTGAGTGCAAGTGTCACTTCTATGTATGCCTATATACGCATGCAGGCTTCAGAAAATGCCTGCATGAGACCGCGGAAAGGAGTATAAATAGTTTATTAAAAATGCGAATTTCGAGTATATGGTACACTGCCTTCGTGTCCATGGGGAACCTTGTACTGCCTTCATGTCCACGGGAGTACTGGTAACCTACATAGAAAAAAGATGCACAGTCACACATTGATCTGCTTATCTAAACTTCGATGTCCGAGCAAGGTATCATTTTCACAGCGCAGCGCTACCTTAGCGCTGAATCAGTATTACAAACCGGGACATCACTCCTTTGTATGAAAGGAGGCAACTCAGAACACACGATACAAGGCCAGGCACGCGTAGCCAGGGGGGAGGGCCTATAGGGCCCGGCGCCCCCCCCCCCCCCCCCCCCCCAAAAAAAAATCTTCCATTTTGCTGGGACCTCCTCTCCCCCCTCCCCCTCATACAGCATTTTGTCATGAGCGGGCCCCCCCCCCGAAACAAAATCCTGGCTACGTGCCTGATACAAGCCATAAAAGTAGCAGTGACTCGCTGCCTTAACAGGGCTGAGTTAGCGCTGCACTGTATGTATGAACCAGCCTTAAATGCGGAAAGTGACATTCAAAATTCCTACATTTTTGCTCACCCAGGCACTTAATTTACACACTACCTTGATAGTTTAATGAGTGGCACTAATAACATTGTCAGGGGCACCACGGTGCAAAAGTATATTTTGCCCTCGAGTCTGTGAGAATCAATCTCTCACTCTTTTTGCCGCTGCATTGCAGTCTTTTATTTTGGCTTTTGACAGGGCCTACCGAAGATAAGCGTGCAGATGCTGTCGCTTATGAAGTTTACCAAATTTGAACATCGAGAAGCTATGACTCATAAGCATCTCGAAGAATTAATATGGCAATTCGGGCCAATTGGTTCATGATCGTAGACAAGCGCCGCAAAAAAACATGGACAATAAGTGGTGGTAAACACTGGCGCCAGTGTTTTATGTCCACTTTTTGTCCCTGTGTTTTTTGTGTTTGTTTACTATATTGAAGAAGTATTTTTAATCACAACGGACAGGAGGGAAACGGTAATAGATTTCTATGTGTATCATAATGCCATGCTCCGAATGGGTGTGTGTGTCAACTGCAGCTTTCACAATCGATGCAATACACAAAGTTTGAAGTATTGGGAGGATCGAGACATCAGAGGTCGAATTCAAAAAGCAAACTTACGATAAAAATTGCGTATGACAAAATCCGAGAAGAAATCTGTATTAACGAAACATAATTGTCACAACGTTTGTGTGACTTACAACGGTATATTACGACATCATCCAAAGTGTCTTACAAACTTCTTAGGGCAAACATGGCCGCACGTCATTTGGCTATTTCACCGCGACCAGCAATGAAGTTAGAAGCGTGGGCAAGAGGCATGTGTTTTGCGCACTGTTCGCAGGCCTCCCTACTTGAAGCAGCACAAGGACAGCACTAAACTACACATGGAGGATTCAGCCGACGAGTCTGCCGAGCTGTCCATTCTGCCGGTTAGAGCTAACGAGGTGAAGGACTGCGATCAACGGCGAGACGCGCCAATGAATCAACGAAAGAAAATGCCCACACAAATCTTTAGTGCACCCAAATGGATCCTTCACCTATGAATGGCGTGAACCTGATTTGGTAATTACTAGTGCCCCCTCGTAGTTCAGTTGTGAGTTTCGAAGTGGTGGGCAGCTAGCTGTGCGGCTCTACCACACGAAAAGGCACATTCCTGACTGGATGTGCCTTTTTAATGTTAAAGCATTATATGTCTATGGAGCGGAAAATCCGGCATCCGGCGGCGTTAACCGGATGGTATTAAACGCCAACAGAGGAATAAAAGAAAGGATAAAATGTGCTTCCATGGCTGAGATTCGAACCCGGTGGTGCTGTGTGAGAGCCGGGCATGCTAGCCACCGTGCTACCTCAGCCGCTTCAGAATGCGGCATCCCTCTCTCCTCAAAAAGAAGCTTGTACCATTTTGGCAAAAAAACGGCATCGGTATTGATGTGCCCGAAATATGGTCATAAAAATATGTTCTCGGTTCGATGACATCACACGTCACGTGACGACATGACGTACCATGATGGTTGACGCCATAGGTTGTAATGTAAAAAAATTATTACAGGGGCACTTAGGTATATCTACCTGGATTAAATGCGAAAGCATTGCCATTCCTAACAATAGAGGGAAAAAAAAAGGAAGTGTCGTTAGGAATGGCAATGCTTTCGCATTCAATCCACGTAGGGATACCTAAGTGCTCCTGTAATTTTTTGAGTGAAGTAGAGCTCAAATAAACGCCGTACGGTGCGGTATATCTGCGATTAAGTTGCTGCTAGTTGTGAGGCTCAATGTTTTGCACCAACAATACTGTAGAGTTTTTTCTCGGTTGTGACGAGGCGCCACTGCACTCCGAACTTGCTAGAAATTTCTGTATATGCGACCGCTTTCTTCTGGAAACCTATGGCGACCTGCCACTCACTTTTGGCCAAAGAACAGTGAAATTATCAGATGCGAAAACAGCCATAGCAAGCATTAAAGAAATCAAGATGGAGCTCATTGCATTAGCTTCCCAACGTAGCGAGACTAGCACAGGATATCTGTTACTCGCCGTTTATAAGACAGGAGTCGACTTTATCCGGTCTGATCTTGAAAACAATGTTTGGTCCGGTTAATTTTGTTAATTTCACTCTCTAAAAACACATTAGAAGCTCATTTGAAACTCATTGTTCATTTTTGTAAGGGGTGTCCCCGTTGGTGTCGGTGGTAAGGTCATCCCGGCTTATTGGAATGGTGCTAGCGGTCGCTCGCCTACTGGCTTTATCTTTGGCCGACGCATGGCGTGGGTGAATATGATGTTGACCTCTAAGGGCGGTGGTGTCTCTTTTGAGAAATGATTGCCTGTCTTTTTTTTTTTTTTTTTTTTTTTTGCTGCGCCTGCGGCTATGACTTGGACTATGGCTTCGACTCCGGGTTTGATGTTGAAGACTCAGAAGCGAGTATCGGTTGCTCGTTGGCAAGCCCGGCCATTCAGTCGCTGAGTCACACTTGGACGGTGGTAGAGGTCATTGTAGTCGGCGTGGACCCTGTGTTCGCGTGTCTTACCGCATTGTTTGCTTCCTTGCGTAGAGGTATGATGCCTGGAGCGCCTCTTCGACTGGTGTGTTTACCGCGTCCCAAAATGTGGTCCCTCGATTTACTCCTAATGACGTCATAGAAGTGTCATGCTGTCGCCGGTCGCGATCCTGGCGGCGTCCCAACAGTTGTGGTGTATATGGCAGACGCCTGTTCTGCTGTAGGTCGCTCTCCACTGTGACAGTCCACGGAACCTAAAGCAGCCGGAAGTTGGGACGCCTGGGACGCCGTGACGACTGCGACACTCGCGTTCGCTTGTGCTTTTCGCCAGCATTTCTACGTTCAACCGCCAGGATCGCGCTCCGAGGACTCCGACTCGTGTCACTCCGTTCGGAGCTGAGGAAGCCACTACTGAACGCGCCCAATGGAACAGCTTTCAATGCATTCGTGTTTTCGGTGGCTTCAACGCCTTGAGATGCCGTGGTAATGTTTGCGGTATCGGTGCTAGACATATCATCGGCAATACCGGCGGTGATGGTGTACGGCAGGTTGGTTGTCTTTATCACCGCTGCCGGTGAGTCGCCTGCGTTGGTTGATGTATTCCATGCACTTTTGTTTTTACATGGCCGAAGGATAAAATGTCCCATGGAGCAGAAACCGGCTAACAGCCCGGGGGGGGGGGGGGGGGGGGGGTGAGGGGGGGGTTCATATCATAGTTGGTCAAATAGTTTTGGATTTCAAGGGAATTATGTGCTGGGGCACTGTCATGATGGACCGAACACTCCTCTTTACCACCAAATGGAGCGTTTTTGCCTCAGTGAGTCCCGAATGCGTCGCAAAACTTCCAAGTAAAAGGCAAACAGTTTCACCACACGCTGTTTTTTTTTTTTTTTAAATCAGGCATTGCAAGTAAAGGAATTATTTTGGTGCGCTTTGGAGGGGAAAATTCGCAACCTGCCGCTAGAATTAACGTTAGCAGACGACCAAGGTGCGCAAATTGACCCGGAAGTGATTCCACCCAGCGATACTAGGGCCGGAAGCTGGTACTACGAACGGCCCGGCCAATTTCCAGATATTCATTCCGGTTACTTTTGGGTCCCCCTTCTTATGTGAGAGAAGTTGCGGTAATCCATTATTTGTGACTTTTAGAAATGGAAATGCTTATAGTCATCGACATCTGAAGAATCCCGAGTCCTTATAATGTTTTCACATCTTGCATCGTGTTTTGTTATAGGGCAGTTTTACTACTTCATTCGGCCATCTCAATGGCATCGAATCGGTAATCCAGAAGGTCAAAAATCGCCCCACTTTGCTTTTCTTAAATTTGCAAGATTGCTCCTTGCACACTTCGTGCATCTCGTTACCCCCAAATGAGCGTACGCGTTTTTGTTTCCCTCTGTCCTGAACCCAATGACGGTGTGCGCTTTACTGCCTGGTCCTCGCTCGCTATCTGCGAGTTTTCTATGTTGCCCTTTTCGTTAGCGTGCACCTGCATGCGTTCCGGTGCACCAAAGGTGCTTTTTGGAGAATTGGGTAGGAGTATAACCTCGGGCACGTTTTGGTATCCCACAGCATTGATGTTTGGCCGGACAGAAATATTTACCCTCCTGCGCAGTTCTGAAGGTGGCAGTCACGATACTTCGTTCCCATATGTTGCTACACAATAGAAAAATAAAATTTTAAGTCGAATCATGCAACCGAGTAATCACCTGACGCGCCATAGTTGCTAAAACTTAAAAGACGCAAGGAGTGGCTATTTATAGTCTTCTGGAAAACATGGTTAGTCAAATATCACAGTGATACGTCACTTCTGCACCCGAAGAGTGAGTTGCGTTTATTGTTCTTCAAACATGGGTGATTATGGTAATGAAACGGTGACTTGGGGAGTGCATTGCGTCTAGTAGACGACGGTGCCGACTGGCCGGTGCACGAAGTGTCCACCTCGACTCTGGTGCACGGAACTGTGAGAGCCGGTCACCACTGGCGCGTGGTGCACTTCGGCCTGGTGGTAGGTGCTGCGGGCGAAAGAACCATTTAATTGTGTTAGTTCCAAGAACAAGCCTGCCATCGATTAGAAGAGCACTTCTAGGTCATCAGCTTTAACATCAGATTGCGGCGAAACGGTCTGTTTTAAATATTAAGATAGCAAAACATAATTCGAGAATTAAAAATAACGACCGACTCTTTTTTGTGTTGCTAACATGGATTACATTGCAGTGGATATCGCCTTGTAGAAGGCGAGAAACTAAAATTTTAAGCAATGTTGCTTCACGCCAAGTTAAGTTTTCATCAACCTGCGCGTATTGGTGGCGGCCCAGTATTTGTAATAAACGTTACAATAGATTATTTCTCAATGTACACACGTTTTTAGTCTGGAAATCAAGATCACCAACTTATGCGTGTGTAATCTTCCCAGGGGCATTGGTTTTTGAATGAGTCTTTGTCTTCAAGGAAGATGGACTTGACTCACCCGAAGAATGGGTCATGCTTGGTGACGGTGGTTTTAGGGTGGACGAGCTTCTGCTGGCTGATGGTGTACCCGTGGGCGTGGGGTGGCACGTAGGCCACCTCGCTGTGGTGTTCCACCACCGGCTGACGCACCACCGTTGTTGCGACGGGGACATGAACTGCAGCAGCGCGGTAGGCGTATGGTGCCACGTAGCCGGCCTGGCAGCAAGTAGCCACCAGGACGAGGCAAGGCACGAGGGTGGCCTGGACGAGCATGATGAAACTGGTTTTAACCTTGGCACTATTGTTGTAAATACGCGGACGCCATATTTGAGCTCGTTGCTGGGAGCCCATGCGCCCACTGACCACCCGGGCATCATCCACCAAAACCAACCACTCTTGGTGCGGAGTCCACGCTGTGGAAGCGCTGCGAAGTGCTTCGTTCAGCATGCCCTTAGCAGAAATGGAATTTACTTTGCCGTCAGTGAATACCACCTACTCGGAAAAAGTTCTCGACAGGCTTGAAACGACATTGGATTGGGAGGACATGTTGCTTATAAATTTCCGATTAATATTTAGTGTTACGTAGAAAAGCGGTTGAGAACGCCTTTTTAGGGCACTGAAAGAGAATGACCCCTTGAGCTGAAAGCGGGTATGGATGAGAAATAATGGGCTGTGAACTGCAGTACGACGCCAGTTTGTGATGGATCTCGCGGACGCGACTAAACATGTTTACCCAATTAACTATTTCGATTTGTGACCGTAGCAAAAACGTTCTTCCGATCTCTCGTCAGGATACCTGCGCAACGCTTAGTGTGTTTCTAATAAAACTTGTTTAAAGCGTTACAGATAAAATATCTTTTTTTTTCGCACACTGAGTGTACTCACAAGGGTGTTCATGCTGTCTGTAGACGGAGATGCTTCGAATGACTTGCTGGAGTGAAGACTGTGCTACAGGCTAGTGTTAGCAGTCCTTTTATGGGCGGCTATGAGGAAACGCTGAAATGTGTCGTAAACAAGTGTCTTTGAAGAGCGCGAAATGTCCCGCCCATATTCTTATCACGACATCGCAGAAAATACTGATGGCGTTATTCTGCGTCGACCTAGGGAGGGGTCAGCAACGGGAGCATAATTTACCGGCAACACTTAAGTTCGCTCACTACCGGAATGTCATCAGTGTGCGGGACACGATTCTTTGTCCGGAAAAGGTGACACGTGAAAGCCGTGGTTGGTGTGCCCTTGAGGGATGTGGTCGTTGCCTTTCCTGTGGAATGCTTTCTTTGTTTAATGAAAATAGCTTTGGTGTTTAGAGTTTCACTACGGGACTGGGATGCGAGTAGGGTTCTCTCTTAATGGATTTTCTATCAACAAGTGTCTGAAAGTCATTTAATTCAGATTGACTAAAAAGTAGCTAAACGTCAACAGAGCCTCAGCATTCCTCAGTTGTGACATCAGTGTGCGGCCGCTAGGAAAATAAACTGAAGACGTTGTTAACTCGGCATTTGCTGCCGCTTTTTAAGCTCCATTGTAAGTGGCGACAGAAAAGCGATATTATAATGATGTCAGGGGTTTAGTGTATGGGCAGCGGATCTCTCAAAAATAGCAACTGTGATTTTTTAGTGTTATAATAGTAAACGGGTTAATAATATTTCTTCGCTAAATGTTCTTGTTCTTCTTGTTCTTTTGTCTTGTTTCATAACGTTTACAAGACAATAGTATTAAGAAGGTACCCATAAAGTCTCGAAATCGTGACGTAACTATAGCTTTGAACCTTTCTTTAAATGACAAAACTACATAAAAATATCCGCGTGTTCCCACAACGTTTCCGTTGTGCCCTTATGGTTTCAGCGTAAAAAAGAAATTACATGGCACTTTTAAATTTATACTATATTAAGGATCCTGGGTGCAACAAATATTTTTTTTTTTTATTTTCTTATCAAGCTATGAAGCTTGTGAGTTGTTTAGTGAAGACAGCTTAATAAGCGCCTACACGTCGTGCCTTCAATTGTGGCGTACAAAAACTTGCGAAATTGTCGTGTTTTTTTACCTCGATTAATTTTTCCATTTTAGCTAGGCACATTTTTTTAGCGCTCCGGTTTATAAAGACCAGTGAATTTGCTTCACAAAAGATGTCAAGAAAGGAGAAATTTAGTGTAATGGAGAAAATATTTTTTTTTATTTTCTTCAAATAATATGCAACATTTACAGCACACTCTTTCACTAATTTTAATTATTACGCTCTTCATGCACAAAAAGTACGATATTTAAGCGGTAAAACGTTGGCACTGACTCTGAAAAAAAAATATACAGGAGAGCGCGACATCACTTGGATACATAAGCAATGTGCTCTGTTCGTGCGTTGACAAGGTGCTAGATTTCTTTTACCGTTATATGTCCCAGGTGTATATCCCACAGAGGAAAATATAGACTGCAAAAAGACATTTTACTTAAAAGGTACGGACCCTGCACATAGACGTCACGTCAAAATATTTTCCCACACAGCACACTTTAATAATTTTCTGGGTTATTGGCGCGCAATGAGCTTGAACTGTAGAGACGCAGGGTGGAGAATAAAAATCAAGATGGTCTAAATCGCGATTTCAATCACGATTCACACCGTGAATTTATTTCACCGCTTTTTGTCATGGTTTGAATGTAACCCTTTCTACCAAAAAGAATCCCAAAAATTATGATCTTCTTCATTTACTGTCTTACTATTATTTGATGCTTTTATTGTGCATTTATTTTGTTATAAAATCAAGGAATAATCAGGCAAGAAAATATATATATATATATATATATATATATATATATATATATATATCAACACAAGCATAAAGCAGTGGTCTTTATGAGCAAATTGAAACGTACAGCTTTCTATCATCCACCTCGCTTTGTTACGTCCTACTGCAATTATATAAGAACGCGAAATAATGTCACAGACCCTAATAATGTAATTTCTTATTGCACAACAAAAAATCAAAACGTCAAAATAAATAAATATTCCATCAACTAAAAATATTGTTTTTTTTTTTCTATTGCGGAAGGTTTACTAAACAAAAAATTGTTAATTCAGCTCCACTTTCAATTTGCCATAATTCTTCCGCATCGTGTTCAGTGATCGGACCGATTGATCAGTCAACATGTTACGTTTAAAATACACGTAGTGATAAACAAGCGCTAATTTATCTCTATTGATTTAAACAAAAATAACCTGGCTGTAATAAAGTAAATATTAGTTAGTTTATTTGCTCCGAAAAGGCATTATTTTTTTCGCCTTGTACAGAAATCTTGATTAACATAGTCTGTCATTCACAAAAGCCGTCACGTTTCGTCATAGTAAACATTATTGAAATAAAAAAGCGTTTCATTGTGCGCACCTGTAGGTTCGTCGATTCGCGTGAAGTTTTATACTTTAAACCTATATAATATTCGAAATATAGTTCAGGAAATACATAAAACAAAGTGCCGTTATTGCTGAATATGGGAGTGTGCACAAATTCACGCGATTCCTTTTAACTGCCGTACTCAAAAATACGTCGACCTTTTTTATGATCAGACCCGTGTGCGTGTCTTCCGTCAGAACAAACAGAGACCAAACATTTAGACTTACGAAAGCAGCCAGCGAAAGGCTAAATAGAGGTAACGTAACTAATTTTAAAAAAAAGAACGATTTACAGGGATCTTATTTCTGCGTTCTGACGTTATCGGTGCCTCATTATTGGCCGGGCCTCCTCTGCAACTCGCAATCATTCGCTCTTCTTGAGCACTGAAGACGAAGAAACGCGCAGGCATTGTTCACAAAGAGGTCGACCTTTTTTCGAATAAATACGGTAGTTAACAGAAGTTCAATTGGCGTAAATAGCGGACGCACCACAGCTTATGGTAGCGACTTAGAATTGCATCATATGCTTCCACTTATGCGTTTCATGTCCCCCCCCCTCGGTATACTAAATTTTTCTAAAATGTTCCATCTTTGTGGTCGCAATACTACCATGAGTTGATGCCATAAAATCTACTCAATGACGAAATAGCTTCCTGAGAGTATAATCTCAAAGAATTAAACAAGGAAGCTTTCGAATACCGAGACATACCAAACGGTAGATATGCAATGTGAGTTCCATCGACTAAAATGAAGTGTTCGGTGAACCAGCCAGCCCACGACCCCAACTATAATCGTAACGCGTCCACCGCACTGCGAGAAGAGCCAAACTTTGGCATGCCCTAGGATCGCCCAACTAAGGCTATAGTCAGGCACCGTACTTTAATTGGCACTGATGATTGCCATGGTGCAAAAACCTAACTGCGCCAAAGTTGGGCCCTTATGTTTGCCAAACCTTTGCCCAAGTTGGGCATTCCTCTGGCGTGCTACCTGGGGTACCATCAAACGCATTTCTGGCTCGACAAACGCCTTCAACCGACCCTTTCTTCCCACAAGCCATCAATAAACAACCTCCCATCCGTCATCGTCACCATCGTCGCTCCCGAGGAATTAAACTAATCTATTGAATAACATTTATAATGTTATTAATATTTGTTACTCTTGACTAGATAGTGGTTATTCTGAATTTATGTGTTTTTATTTTTTGTGTATGTAATCTATTGCATAATATGAATGACCCCCCCCCCCCTATGTAATGCCCTAAACGGGCTCTTTATATGTAATAGATTAAATAAATTAAAATAATCAACAATGGGAGACGTATGTCTTATGTGAGAAAGGCTTTCTAAGACGGAAACAAATACCCCATTTACTCTAGTAATAGCCGCACTGTTTATGAAGAAAACCCGAGGGTTCGCTTTTCCGCGGAGCACGCAGATTACCATTCACCGCGATTCACAGCATGATTCCAGCTGTTTACAAGACAGAGATAATGTTTTCGTGCGAAGATACCATCTGTGAAGATTACATTTGTATGGAAAATCGTGTTCTCTATCAGGTTATTCCCTATGTTATTTATGCGCAACGCAATGACTGGCTGTATGTGTGTTCTGTGGGAAAGTAGACAGAAGGGCTTTTTTCATAAATAGTGCGGCTATTACTCAAGTAAATACGGTAAGCGAAGTCATAGGCGATTCCCTATCTAAAGAAAACAGGCGCAGCTTAAGCTCTCGCCTATTATAGAAAAAAACAATAGGGAAAGAAAAGCTAGCGAAAGTGGATGAAGATTCGTTTTGCATGTCCTATTGTGGTCTCTTTTCGAACACGCGTCCTTGTCTTATGTTCTATTGGCACACCACACTACACTTAAATATTAGAATAGAAAAACCTAATTAATTTTAAAAAAAGTTATTTTTTATGGTTCACAGTCATTTGGGCGTCTAAAGGGTTTATGGGCTGAGGGGTTCGGTCTGAAGGGTCTTACGGGCTGAAGGAGTTTGAAGTACCGACGTCTGAAGGTGTTCTTAATTCTGAGAAGTTTGATGGGCTGAAAAGGTTTAACGCGCTGAGATTTTCCCATGACACATCAGAGCTGAAGTGATATTTTGAATAGGGTGACAGCTTATAAACGCCGGGTGCGGGTTAGTTTGATCATGGTTTCTTGCTTCCTGATTGGCTTTTAGTCATTTCCAGCGGCTAATGCAGCAATATCATTCGCTGGTATATTAGGATGCTTTAACCTGCCACGCCATCTCATCTTAAGCTCTCTCGGACTACAGTTGTTTTCGAAAATTGCAAGACTTGATCAAGACCAGGGACTACGGAATATGTGAATCATAAACCATACACCTTGTGTGGGTTGCGCGAGCTTTTTTCTACGTGTTTTATTTCCTATTTTTTATTTCTTAAATATCGTACACCTCACCTTCGCGTTTCGCTCCCTTTGAGTCGGTCACTCATTCATGACGCTCGTTCATGGAGACTTTATCATAGAATACGACACAATATATAGTCTGTCTTCAAACGACATGGTTGGCCATGTAACACAGTGAAAACGTACTCTTTAAAAAGAAGGTTTATTTAAATTTATTCTACTAAGATTATGGGTGATCTGGTATAGATAGGGTGATTAGGGGGTGAGGAGGGTGTTTAGTAGACGACGATGTACAGTCGGGGACAAAAGTCTCCAGGACGCGCGAGCTGCGACTGAAACGCATTGCTCTGCCATCTGCCGGCGGGTCGCCTGGTTTCGAGGTCACACAAAAGCGCATGCGCGTCCTACAGTGCCTGCAAACATGTGTGTTTTCCCGCTCTTCTGCGGCTCAGCCCCTAACTCGGAATCGGACGCGTGGTACCCCCTCGGAGATAGCGCTTGTGACTGACGAGCGTCTGCTACAGATTCCGAAACTGGAGATACCGAATAACAGGCTGAAGTTGAGCTAGTTGGTACATACTTCGAAATTAAACGGTCAGCTAGACGATAGGGACAAAACACAGACAGGGAGAAACAGAAACAGAGACATACACACCGCTGTGTATGTCTCTGTTTCTGTTTCTCCCTGTCTGTGTTTTGTCCCTATCGTCTAGCTGACCGTTTAATTTTGGAGATACCGCCTACGGCATCGCACCGAATTTCGCTGTGTCAGTGCACCTCGCTTTATAACCAGTTGAGTTTATCGCTCAGTTGAGCTGCCGTGACTCCTTTCTTTATAGGCGCCATGTCAGTAAGCGCTATCACCGAGGCGGTGCCACGCGCCCGATTCCGAGTTAGGGGCCGCGACGCAGAAGAGTGGAAAAATGCACATGTTTGCAGGCACAGTAGGACGCACATGCGCTTTTGTGTGATCTCGAAACCAGGCAGCCCGCCGGCAGGTGGCAGAGCAATGCGTTTCAGTCGCAGCTCGCGCGTCCTGGGGAATTTTGTCCCCGACTGTACGTGGTAGATGTAGTAGTGCTTTACCCCACTACTACATCTACCACGGTGAATATGGTGTATTTTTTATTGTGGTTAGGACAAAATGAAACCGCAAAGTGAATGTCTCATCAAATTAAACATAGGGAAGAAACATTCGAGGATATCTCGCGCGCGTAGTATACACTTTACTGAAAGCGACTCAGTGTGTCCTGTGTGTTCCAATGTTTTCTGTGAGTGCTTGTCTCTTATTAGTTCCTCAACTTCTTAATAATTAAAACGGAGTCCTTTTAACTAAATTCTGCGACATTTATTAGGTCTACGCTAAATGTGCGAGGCGCCCTCTCCATCAAGGTCCGTTAAATCTAGTCAGTCGGAGACACTTAAAGGGCAACTCCGGTCCATAGTTTCGATTTTGGGGTTATGACTGTTTTTAGCGCAGCCAGCATCCCTGAATTGCAAGGTGTAATTTTTTTCTCGTTATCGTGCGTAGTTTTAAAGTTATCGACGCCTCAAAGTCCTGTTTGGGGCGCGGCCGACAAAACCGGAACTAGCCGCTCGAGGCCCTGGCAACACTGGAAATCGTGAACGTGACGTCAACATCGTTCTCGTTCAACGAGTACGCAGGCCAAGCGGCACCTACCTCTGTTGCGCTAGCCGTCTAAAGATAGGAGGTAAGCTGATTTTGTTTTAATTCTGTATACGTGGTAGTTATCCAGCATATGTAGCAAGAGTTAATGCGTATAGCCAAAATCTAGCGACTGGGAAACCCTTCAACTCGTTTGGTGCCGCACACGGCGGCCGCCGCTGTGCGTGCACTATGCCGTACTCGTCGCTTGTATACCCAAAAGCTAGCGACTGGAAAACAAGTGAACTCGTTCGGTGCCGTACTCAGCGGCTGTCGCCGTGTGTGCTGTCTCCCGTACTCGTCGCTAGGCCTAAATTATCATCGGGGCTCCGTGGATGGAGCGGCGTTGCTCTACGCCGCGCTGCCAGTGACGTGCAGTACTTGGGGGTTCTCTCGCTTTCGCGCTGTGGGTCAGTCCCAGACACGAAGCTTTGAAGCTCTCCGGCGCGGGCCGCGGCGCCCCAACAGACGTGTGCTGGGGGGCTATGTTGCGCTTTTTGTACTCCCAGGAGACTAGGGAGAGAGAAGTGACGTCAACAACGCAGCAAATGCAGATTGGATGTTGATTTTGTTTTCTTCTGTCAACATCCAATCTGCGTTTCTCTAGTCGTTGACGTCACTTCCCTCTTCCAAGTCTCCTGGGAGTCCAAAAAGCGCAATGTAGCACCCCTGGGCTGTACACGTCTGTTTTTTCGTTCTTTTTTCCTCAGGCGCGTAAAATCCGAATTTGTAAGCTACAACACTAATTTACCACATAAGTGCGTCTAGGTGGTGAATCTAATTTGTAAAATAAAGAAAATAGAATTAAAAAACTTGCCGCACTAAAAGAAAAAGAAAGTTCATTAGGCAGATATTTTCTTCTCAAAGCTAGCAAAAGTTTTTGTGGGTGATAGAGGAAAACAGAGAACGTTAGCAAGGTGAGAAGAACACTTTCTTTCGCTTCCACATTCCCACCTCCACCCACAACTATTTTTTTATTAGAATACATAAGATTTTAAAAGTTTTCCTTCGTAACTTTTGACTAAGGCAAGTGGTTTTTTTGTTGTTTTTTTGGGGGCATTTTTAACTATTATATTTACCTCCAGCCGAACTTGGGTAAATTAGTCTTGTTACTTACAAATCCAAACTTTCGCGATTTTTTTAAGTCCTTTATGGTATCCACAAGCGCAATGTTAATTAATACTGCTGCGTAACGGGTTCGAACGATTGGGAGGCGAATGTTTATATCGCATGATCGAGCTTTACGTGCCGGCTGATCGGTAGCAGTCGTTACGGACTTGTGTACTACGCACGAGATTGCGTAGTAAACAAGCAGTGACGCAAAGCAGAACCTTCTGTTTTTTCTTTTATTATAAACTTCAGTGATTGCAGCTAGTTAGTGGTTGTACTCTACATGCTCACCCTTCCCCATTCAACAGACATTCAATAGAGCGTGAATGCTCCATTGAATGTCCGAGGCTTTCCAAAGTCCACTCGTCGAACTGCGTTCACCCACACCTTCTCCAATTTCCGATCCGTTGGAAACTTATGAAAAAGCACCTCCGGGTTGCGCAGCGGGTTGTTTGAGCAGCCCACAGCGCTACAAGTTGTACTCGGCATCTTCCAAAGAATAGCTGGGCAGTCTTGGGCGCACCAAGTTGCTCGCTAAAACGAGTCTTGGAGTCCTCACAAGCAAATTAACAAAAGGCTATACCGAAGCTACACGGGCTACAGATAAAAGCAACGGCTAAACACGCAATCACAAGCCGAAGTAGCGGTGGTAGCGGCACAAAGAAGCGCGCGCAACGAGTGCGCCCGTCCGGACCGGAGGAAAAAAAGAGAACGATACGGACGTCACGGCCCAATGTTGCTTTAGCGATCGGCAACCCGCTGGCCGCCCGCTAAGGAGCAGCGGCTCGCGGCGGGTCGTATATTTATAATCGGCATTAGTTGAGAATGCGGCGTCGCCCGGACGTACTTTTTTGGCTGGGGTCGAGTTTTGTGTCACTACAGCGATACCAGTAGTTTATTTCATTTTGAGTTTTGGCCGGAGTTGCCCTTTAAGCGTCTCAAACAATGGACTATACACCTGCTACGAATCACTCACTACACTTGGTATGTTTAATCGTGGGAACTCGAATTGCTCATAATGTGTGATGCACTTCTCAGTAAGTGATTTTAAATATGTAAAAAATTCTTAGTAAAAATTTATAGGGCAGTGGAAATTTCAACTTTTCTTTCTGGCAAGAGTCGCGATATGGCAAGCTTCTTTGTAGGGTATGCCATCCCGGATGAGGTCAGCGTCAGTTGCTGACGATTATTTTGTCTTCAGTAACTGTCGAGTTACACTTGGATAGAAGCTACGGTATTGGAAAGCTTAATGCAGCTTAAACAAGTGCGCGGCGCGTTGCAACATAATTGTTCTCTCACGTACAGCTAAGATGACAGCACGTGATTCACTGCGATGAATACGAAACCTTTTCCTACAGGAGCCTCCACAGATCCTAAAGAAAGTAGAATGTGAGCGGATGTGAATATTCCTGACGCACGCCGCGCAAGCTGCAATGTTAAAGTCCAGGCTAGTGTTTGGACATTTTAAATATTTCATATAAAAATAAACTTCGATGCTCTGTTCTTCATTGTAAAGATCAAGAGCATGTACATCTTATATGTTTCTTCATTAAATAAACCGTTTTTATTCGGCATATATGCGAACTGACATAGTCACCTAGTGCTATTACATAGCTCGTCGTCTACTCGCAGGAACAGATGACGTCTCATGCTGAGCGCCCTCTAGGTGACGTCACCAAAACATCTCGTCGCCATAACTGTACACGGCGAGCAAGTGTTTCAAAATGCATCGCGGCGTGACATAATGCCACAAGGAGCACTTGAATCAAAGGACTGTATAGAGAAGGCGTAGGGAACGCGTGATGACGAGGCATCCAAGTTCGCGGCATCATTTTTAGAAAACAGGGAAAGCAAAAGCTTTTGGGAACGTTTTTGGGGAAATAAATGTGCTAGGTGGGAAGGGAGCAGAAGAACTTGCATGCCGAATGTGCTCTGGTTGCACGCCGTACATGGTCCGCTTGCGGAGCAGAATATCGCGTGGTGCTCCCGGGGCGGCCATGTTGTATCCAAGCCACACTGCGTAAAGCGACTGTAACTTTTGCAGGAGACTCGGAGGCGTGGCTGTGGTCGCTGTAAAGCTGAGTGCTGCGGCGTTCAGAACAGATAAAATATTGCGCGGTGACACGCCGCGCATGCGCTGTCGTCGCGTCATTTGTTTCCTGTTTTTCTAGCTGCTCTCGGTAGAAAGCAGTGGCCGACGAAAACTTCCTCCCTTCGCATACCTTAACTGCACGTTGTTCTCTGGTCCGAGGAGTCCAGTCAACCCGATCATCCTCCATGCCATCTACCTCTCAGAATTTGGAAACATCATTTAAACCTTCGCTCGCAGTTATAAATCAACTCGATTATACTGTACCCTGAAGCTACATATGTTGGTACGTGTTCAGAAAACCTTGCCGTTTGTTCGATTTTGGTGCAGCATGCATAATGTACAAAAACAAAGCGAGAAACATGCTCGTCCCGAAACTCGGCGCGTGCGAGTTCGATTTTTTCTATGAAGGTCGGATCCAGCTCGGAGCACATGACTGCTTCTCCGCCAGTACGAAACTGCTCGCGGGAGGAAAGAAAACGCGATACTCGCGATACTCTGCTTCTGCAAGCAGAGCCAACCCAGTTGGTCTACCCCTTCCGAGTCAGCTTGCCAACCGGCGTCATCTGCTAAAGCTCTAGTGGTATGTTATGATTTGTTTTCTACAAGAGCTTCAATTTATCATTACCCGCTTGTGCTATGTATGATGTGAGGGACTTTCCATATGTACAGAAAGTTTTTTATCGCTACTTTTTTCACATAGCAGAAGAGACAAAAAGTCCCGTGACGCGAGGTCCGGTGAAAAACAAGGGTTGGAGGGGGGGGGGGGGGGGAGAATCGGGGCCATATATTTTTTGTTTAAACATGGTTGCACTTACAAGACACTGTGCGCTGGGAAATTGTCATGATGGAACCAACACTCTCCCCTTCACAGTGAATCAGAGAGTTCCGCAAACGCCGCAAAACTTCCAAGTAAAACATGCACAGTTTCAGCAGTAGGAACAAACTCGGGGTGAACAAAAAATGCTAGAATTTTCTTCATATTTTATTTATTCAGAATACCTCGCATTGCCTTACAAAGGCATTATTGCGAGGGAGGGGTACAAATACAGTTGAGAAAAAGTACAAACGTACAAAAAGTACAAAAAGCGCGAGGCCGAACATGAGATAATAATATCAGTTGTTTTTAGGTTTATGAAGCATCACTTAACACATGGTTGAAGAAAGAAGTGGCAGAAGTTGTAGAACTTTTTTCCTCTGGCAGCGAATTCCAGGTGCTCGTTGTGCATAGAAAGAAGGAGTATTTAAACACATCCGTTCTACATTTATACTCTCGCACGTTTTTGGAGTGATCACGCCTTCCTGATGAGTAGTGGGCAGGCAGCATGTACTTAGATTTGTCAATGCCGAGATAACTATGAAAAATGCTGTAGTAAAATTTTAGCCACCTAGACCGCCTTCTTTGGAATAATGGAATTAAATCAAGTTATATTTTTAGTTGAGTCACACTTGATCCAAAGTTATAATTATCCGATATAAAATGAGCTGCTCTATTTTGAACTGCCTCTAGCTGGTTGACAAGGTAGGCCTGGTGGGGGTCCCAGGAGACACAGGCGTACTCTAAAATTTGTCTAATATAGGTTAGATACAGTGTTCGTTTGGTAAACTGGGACAATCTTTAAAGTTACGTCTAATAAAGTTCAGCATTCTGGTCGCTTTTGCGGATGTGTAGTTCACGTGTTTGGCCCACGAAAGGCTTTCTGTAAAATATACACCGAGGTATTTCACTTCAGAAACAGTTGGTAAAGAAATTTCGCTGATAACGTATTTGAAAGCGACAGGCTGTCTCTTGCGCGTGAAACATACATGATTACACTTGGTTATGTTTAAAATCATTCCCCATTTTTCACACCAGGCGGAGATACGCAGATATCTTTCTGCAAAGCCAAGCAATCGGACGTGTTATGAATTTTAGAGTAAAGTACTCAGTCATCAGTATATAGCCGTATTTTAGATTGTATGGAGTTAGTGATATCATTTATAAAAATTAAAAATAAAAGTGGTCCCAATACAGACCCCTGTGGTATTCCGGACGTAACCCCAAAATTTCCCGAGTTTTGGCCGCTGATTAAAACAGATTGTTTTCTATGCGATAGGTAATCACTGAGCCACGCAAGAATGGTGGATGGAATGTTTAACGTTGCTAGTTTATAGATAATGAACGCGTGAGGTACTGTGTCGAATGCTTATTGAAAATCAAGGAAAACGCAATCTGCTTGAAGCCCGTTATCAAATTAAGTTGAAGGTCATGGTAGAACTCAACCAACTGCGTGTCGAAAGAAAACCCTTTTCTAAATCCGTGTTGTGCGGTAGTAAGATAGCAGTTTTTTTCAAGGTGATTAAAAATGTTGCTATTAATTATGTGTTTCATTACTTTGGAGCACGTACAAAGGAGGGAAATAGGTCTGTAGTTTTGGACGTGGTCTTTTGGGCCGCTTTTATGTATGGGCATTACGTTTGCTGTTTTCCACTGGCTAGGAAGCCGTCCACACGAAAGAGACTTTATAAAAAGGACTTCTAAGTATGATGAGATGATTCCAGAGCATGATGTGAGAACACTATCGGGTGTACCGTCGGGACCACTGCTTTGTTGAGCTTTAATCCGTTCACCAAATTTAGTATTCCGTCGGAAGATATTTCGATTTCATCCATCTTGTCAAGGAACCCTTCGTAAGTTATTAGATGCTCCGTGTTAACTACGGATGAAAATACGGAACGGAAATAATTATTGAAGAGTGTAGCTTTTTTCTCTTCTTCATTTACAAGTTGCCCGCAATCACTATTAGGGAGAATGCCGATTGAGGCCTTATTTTTTGACTTAACATATTTCCAAAGCTCTTTCGGGTTTTTTTCTCGGTTTTTCATCGAGAGAGGAATGAAATTTAAGTTTTCATTCATCCGATTTTGTTTTGAATTGTTTATTTAATTCGGCTAATTGTTAACGTGAAAACGTGTCATTTTTTTGTCAATATTTCAGGTATGCACGCCTCTTCTTTTTAACCAATGTACGCGATTCTCTATTCGTCCCCAGCTTGTCTCTACGTCGCCTGCAACAGAGTAGTTTGGAAGGAATGAATGCATTGACTAAGGAGTTTACTTTATTTCTCAAGAGGTTCCAAAGAGTTTCAACGTCGAGTTGGTGAAAGAGCTCTCTAAACTCAGAGAAATAGTCGCATAGGTTATTTGAAATACCTTCATAGTTGCCGCGTTCGTAAAACAAGACTTTCCTATGTAAATGTGGCCTCTTGATTTGAAATATATTGGTTATTCGTCCAACTACAACTTCATATTCACTAATTCCAGGAAGGCTAGAGACAGTCGATATTAGACCTTCCCTGTTGCTAAAAAGCAAGTCCAAAGTTGTCGCCTTTGTTGTACCTAATCTTGTAGGGAAGGATACATGCTGGTGCAACTCAAAACTTGAAACAAAGTTAAGGATCGTTTTATATGCCTTAGCGGTATTGAATGTTACGGGTTGACCACCTGCCCACTCCACATCTGGGAAGTTGAAATCGTCTCCAAGTACCAGATTGGGTGTGTCTATGCTTGACAAAACATCAAATAGAGAAAACATTGCGCGTTCGTTAGGGCAAGGAGGTCTGTAGAAAGAACCGACAGTAATAAATTCTCCATTTTCTGACGCAATCTTGCACCAAACAGATTCACATTTGATACCATTCACTCTGATCTCAAAACCTTTGAAGGGATTCATGAACCAACACAAAACCTCCTCCACCATGCACATTTCGGTCTCGGCGGTACGCAACATAGCCAACCAGTTGAGGAGGTTGAACGTCTCGCTGAACGGCGTTGATCATCGACTAATAATTCACCGGACTGGGAGTCGATAAAACAACCCGTAGACCTGCGATTTCTCCATAGTATCTTCTTTGTAAGCTTTCTGAAACACTACAAGAGTTACCACCGCCGTTTTCCTATAAAAGAAATGTTCACGACCACACGCGACTTTATTCAAATCAGGAATTGCAAGAAACGAGGAAGGATTTTGAGGCGCTTTGGGGGAAAAATTTGCAACCTGCCACTAGAACGTTAGCAAACGACGTGGGTCGGCAAACTGACTCGGAAGTGATACCACCAAGCGATACTAGCGGCGGACGCTGGTACGGCGAACGGCCCGGCCCATTTTTAGAAATTCATTCCGGCTACTTTTTGGTCTCCCCCTCTTATGTGAGAGAAGTTCCGGTAATCCAATATTTATCACTTCCAGAAATGGGAACGCTTATAGTTGTCGACCCCTTAAGAATCCCGTGTACTTATTATGTTCTCACGTCTTTCACCGTGAATTGTTATAGGGCAGTTTTACCGCTTTATGGAGCCGTCTCATCGGCATCGGAGCGGCAATCTAGATGGTTGAAAGTCGCACCGCTTCGCATTTCTTAAATTTGCAAGATTGCTTCTTGCACACCTCGTGCGTCTGTTTACCTCCAAATAAGCGCACGCGCTTTTGTCTCCTTCGTCCTGAACCCAATGCCGGCGTGCGCCTTCGTCTTGTCCTCGCTCGCTATCTGTGCACTTTCTACGTTGTCTTTTTCATTACCGTGCACCTACCAGCATTCCTATGCGCCAAGGGCGTATTTCGGAGCATTAACTTGGAGTACAGCCTCAGGCACGCTTTGGTATCCCACCGGAAAGATGATTGGTTTGTCAGAAATATTTACCCTCCTGCGCTGTTCTGATTGTGTCAGTCACGATACTTTGTACTCATATGTTGCTACACAATAGCAAGATAAAATTGTTAAGTCGCATAATGCAGTCGAGTAATCACCTGACACGCAATAGTCACTAAAAATTTAAAAGACGCCGGGTGTTGCTCTTTATAGTCTTTTGGAAAACACGGTTAGTCAAATGATGTGTCAGTGCCTACGCTGGCCTTGCCAGAGTCAGTGACTACGCTGGCCTTGCCTTGTATCAGCATTGTGGAGCGTACGTTATCGCCTGTCGTGATAACCCGCGCCGCCGGGTAATCTTTCATTCGTTTTCACCTATATAAAGAGATACGCGAACTGTATGTACAGCGGATGCTGTCTGGCAATAAACGCGTTGAAACAGACTGCGCTGGCCTACGTAACAAATGGCGACGAGGATGAAATTGTGAAGCCAGACCAGCCAGACGCAATGACTTCCCCCCTAGGAAAGCTGGCAGAGTTCTGCCCGGACACAGGCAACATCGACATCTATCCCGAAAAGTTCGAGCTGTTTTCAAGTGCCAATGAAATTGACGCCAGTAAGAAGTTGCCAGTCTTCATGACAGTACTAGGAGAAAAGGATTACGTGACGCTACGCAGTCTGCTGTTGCCGAAGACGCCCACCGAGGTAAAGTACGTAGATGCGGGTAAGGTACTGCAGCAGCACTACGCTCCGAAACGGTCCGTGGTTACCGAGCGGTACCACTTCTATCGGCGACATCAGGAGCCAAGTGAAAGCTTCGCACTATTTATCGTGGCCATGAAAAGACTGGCTTCGACGTGTTCCTTTGGAAGCTTCCTTGAGGACGCTCTTCGAGTCCGGCTGATTGCCTGACTTCGGACGGACGCCATCAGGTGCCGTCTTCTTGCACTACCGGACAACGAGGTCACATGGGAACGAGTGAGTCTGCAACATCGCCACTGCCATGGAAGCAGCTCAAAAGGACACCAAGGACATGTTGGGTGACACCGCCACCACAAGCTCCGAGGACGTGCACTGGCAACAGGGCATCGGCAAGCCACGCAAGCCGGCCGCGACAAAGCAACTAGCAACAAGCCGCGAGACGTCATCCGCCAGATAGGTACCTGCCAAGAAAGACCAACCAAAAACTGTTCGCGCTTGTCATCGATGCGGTGGACAACATGCGCCTGTAAGTTGTCCTTTCTTCAATAGCCGCTGCTTTAAGTGTTCAAAACCAAGGCAGGTAGCCAAAATATGCAAGACAAAGGTAGTGCTCAAGGCTGATGAGACAGTCAAAGAGAAAGACTTGCTTGCGAATTGTAGAGCGAGCAAAAGAAGTCCGCCTCCTATCGTTGTTAGGCTTAGGTTGAACGGTAAAGAAATTCCAATGGAATTAGATACCGGGGCTGCTGTGACTATAATAGGGAATTGTAGTAGACCGTTTCCGCAATCCCGGAACACTATACGGAACGCTTTGGGCCCGCTAAGCAAACTATAGCGGAAGCTCAAAAAAAGTTCGGTAGTAGACCGCTTGGGAGTTTAGCATAACGGCTGCGACAGCAGCGCCACTGGTGGTTCAAAAAGGTACGGGAAAAATATTAAATGTACTTTCTTCTCGTAATCACACCGGTGATGGTCAAAATTTCGGTTTCCTTATCGAATGCACGCATAAATTACGATCATAAATGTTTATTTCTTTGTATGTGATGAACTGCTCCTCTAAGTAATTTCGCTAATCAGGTTGTTCTTGAGGCCAAGCCAACATTTTTGTAGCCAATAGCCAACTCTAGCCAGACCGATTGACTCTGTTCTCTGCTGCCTGTGTCGCCCCGTTGCCTCGTGTTGTGAAAAATGCATCCGAGGAGCATTTTGGACGACCCCCTGCTCGCATGGAGTTTGTCTTGGACCGATATGGAGGAATATGCTGCTCCTCATGTCCGAGCCGCCTCGGAGGGATTTCAAATCCTACCGTGGTTTGCTGGACCTAGACCAGCTCGATGATGAAGTCTTTCGAGCAATGTTTCGATTCCAGAGGGACCAGTTCCCGGAGCATTTATCTGGGCTCCGGATCCCGGACAAGATAACTTCAGCCCAGGGGATCACGGTGGCCGGCGAAGACGCCCTATGCATCACACTCTGCTGCCTCGCCTACCCCAACAGGTGGATTGACCTGGAGGTGCTTTTCGGACGGGGTTCGTCGGTTTTGTCAAGCATTGCCACGAAGGTGTACCGACATATCGATAACACTTTCGGAATCTTACTCTCGGACCTGAATGTACACAGGTGGCTGGACGTGGCCGAGCTCGAGCACATGTCACGGGTAAGAATCTCGTACCACTGTAATAAAAGCAACATTTGAAGAATACCGAAGTGTACGGTTATGTGCATCCAGAAAGTAATTACTAGTTTCAAAGTTACTCAGTAAATATTGAGATAATTTATTTACAGCTTCAGTTAACTGCAATGTAGTCATCCAGTGACACATAGTGTTGCGTCATGTTATGTTGCACTTGACCTCAATTATGAGCCCGCGGTCAGCACCTCATACAATTGCTACATTACTCTTCTGCACTTTTACAGGCGGTGCATGCCAAGGGAGCCCCCCTTACGAATTGTTGGGGCTTCATAGATGGAACGGCCCGAGCCATCTGCCGTCCCTCCAGGGGCCAAGAAGACCATTTTTCGGGACACAAGCGTCACCACGTTTTGAAATACCAATCAGTGATGTGTGCCAATGGCATAATCTGCGACCCTGATTGACCCTACCGGGGGCGACGACATGATGCTGGTAAGTAGTTGGCACACGAGTGGAAAATAATGGCGGTGGTCAGTGAAACCTTGATTTAAACAGGAATACAAACTGGTATTCCCGTTTACGATAAGGAAAGAGGGACATTGAAGACAAACAGACAAGCCTGTCTTCTCTATTTGTCTTTAATGTCCCTCTCTCCTTATCGTAAATTAGAAACCAACACGCTCAACCATCTACATGGCATTCTAGATTTCTGCATAAATTCTTTGCTGGTGCACATAAAGCTTCGGCGGGAGGCACTCACTTGATCGAAAGACGTTTTAGCGAACGAAACCCAGCCTGCGACGATTGATTGAATGGCGCTGTTTGTTCATAGCAGTGCGGTTTTCTATATCGCCATCGACAGGTAGGCTAGGTTAGGACAACGTTACTAAAACACTCAGTTGGGAAACTCGCCGTCGAAACCTTGGCCGCTGGCGTCCACCGAGACCGAGCTAAATGCGACAACACCGCCACTTTTTATCATTTGTCTGTACTGTGGTCACCCTGAGCTCTTAGAAAGCCTTTTTTCCGTAAAAACAAACGGAAAAGACTCTTTTTGTATGATATTTATTGGAGTTTAGTACAGAATGGAGGGCGCGTGATGTTTTTAAAATCTTTAGTTTGCAAGGTTTTGTGGCACAATTAATATTGTTTTTATGCAACCATGCCTCAGCGGTGCTTTCAGGTGGCACGTCCCGACCTAGGTGCATTTTAACTTCGGATGCAAGACGCGGCGCGTCCGGTGGGGAGACGGGGGTGGCACCCCTGTAACCTCTTCCAGTTTCGGCGCCAAAATGGCCGATTAAAGCCAAAATAGAAGTAACGGGCGGTTCCTCGAATGGCTGCTGCGGGAAAAATGGTGGCGTTGTTTTCGTCATTAGCTCGGTGCTCGAGGACAGATTGGGGACACTTTTTGAAAGCAGTCTCTATGGCAGTTTCCCAACTGAGTGGTTTAATAACGTTGGGTTAGGAGCACTGATCTCTATAATAACTGCTGTGTCTCACATCCCCGATTGATCGCGGCAGCGCGAGTACAGCCATCGGATGTTCACCTTGCATGCAGCAAAGTCGCTTTTTTGCTAGCGTTGCAGAGGCTGGCGGCAGCGTGCTGAAGACACGTTTTCTACTTGTTTGTCGTCATTCACCGAAGAAGTTCTTTAAAACCCTGTGTAAGCCGTCAGACTTACCGTTAAGAACCTGTAGGAACAGGTGGAAATTTTTACGGAACCGCAGTGCCGCAGGAAAACGGCACAACTCGTCAAAAGCAAGTTTTGCCGGTCTCACGGCGTGATCAAAGCTTCATTGGCAAGCCAAAGTGCTGCGTCTCTGTGTGTTCGCACGCTTGGATCCCGATCAAGAATCATCACTGTATGGAAGTGTTTTGAGAGTGCACTGTTCGTGAAGCCGTATGTGCCTCTGGCAAAGCGTTTTACTTTACTCCGACAGCTATTTGCAACTTGCATCACTTGTGGTCCAGAAACAAGCTTGATCCAGTGGCGACAAAAAAAGGGGGGGGGGGATACATCTTTTTTTTTTTTGTCGTTAAACGGTTTACAGAATACTGCCCACAGCAGCTCCTCATCACTGGTCAGTGCTGGCTCCTTATCAACCTACTTTATTGCACTTGACGTTTGAGCGCGACTCGCCTAATTGTGATTGGTCAACAGATCGCTCATGACCATATGGGCCACCCTCCTCGCTCCACAGCGTTGCTCTATTTGTGCTGCCATGTGATTCATTAGAGTATATTTGGAACATAGCCATGGTTAATAGTGCACAAGAGCAACCGTATAGATTCTTTCCCCCCCCCCCCCCCTTTATTGATAGCAACTTGCCGGAACAGCTGGACGATCCAGAACTCCATGGCCGATATATGACGCAAAGATATCTATGCGCGACACACCTTCAAAACTTTGCCGCGGCGCCGATTTTTGATCGGTATCCAAGCATGCGAAGGCACAGAGACGCAGCACTTCGGCGTGCCAAGGAAGCTTTAATTACGCCGCGAGACCGGCGAAACTTGCTTTCGACGAGTTGTGCCTTTACATATGGCTTCACGTACATTGCACTCGCAAAACACATCCACACGGCGTCCATTCTTGATCATTATCCAGCCATGCGAATGCACAGAGACGCAGCACTTCGGCGTGCCAAGGAAGCTTTGATCATGCCGTGAGACCGGCGAAACTTGCTTTCGACGGGTTGTGGCTTTTTCCTGCGGCACTGCGCTTTCGTAAAAATTGCCTTGTGCTCTAAACGGCAAGTCTCACCGCTTACACAGGGTTTTAAACAAACCTCGATGAATGACGACGAACGAGTAGAAAACGCGTCTTCAGCAAGCTGCCACCGGCCTCTGCAACGCTAGCAAAAACACAATTTTGCTGCAAGGTGGACGTCCGGTGGCTGCACTTGCGCTGCAGCGACCAAGCGAAGATGTGCGATACAGCTATTGTCATAGAGATCAGTGGTTAGGAGCGTCTCCATTTTCGTTTCTTACTCTAAAAGGAACAAGATTTTTATCATGTGCCAAATGGTTATCAGTAATCAAAAGTGTGTGTATAATTAGTTTACTTTTCCATTTGGAAGGATAATGAAAAAATTAAAGACCAAATTTTTTTTTTTTTTTTTGTAATGAGCTTCCTTACACTGCCACCACTTAGCGGCGTGAAGAAGTGGACCGTATGGGTTAACACGCGTCCCAGTGATACACACGTGACGAAACAAGCGAAACCGCAGAGGTTCATACATCTGCAGCTCCGAATTAGCTTCTTTTTGTTACAAGCCGCCTCAGACTGCCGCCGCAAAGCAGCGTGAACTGGTGGACCGAATGGTCCACCTGCTCACACATATCCAGGGTTGTCCCTAGTGCAAAAAGCCTTTCCCTAGCGCGGTCGGTTTGGAAGCCGCGGGACATGCAGCCACAACTAAAAAGTCGCGACGCAACTTCGCGTCGTTCGCTCACCCATCATTCGCTTATGTAATATTGTAACTGCGAAGAGAAGTGGAAAAAGAGCAACGAAACTAGAAGAAAAGGAAGACGAGGGGCACAGGACAAGGACTAAAACGTTGGGGAGACCTGGAATAAACAGTTACAATATAGACCCAGCGTCAGCTATGTACTTACAAACAAGCTTCCTTTAAGTGGGGCAGCTGACATTTAACAAGTTTCTTCAGGACCGCCGCTGTGATGTCAAGTTTCCGTTCTGATCACAGGAGTGCGAAGTAGAGGGCTCGCATTCTGGGTGTTTTTTTCCCAAATAAATATTTGGGGTGTCGCTCATAAATACGGCAACTTTTGCTTTCCTTCAGGGCAAAGTGTTTTAGCGAAATGCAAGTGGCATCCAAGATTTACAGGAGGCCCTTCTCGGAGTTCACCCACCAGATTCGTCCATTTAATATTTTGAGTGAACTTCTGCTTTGTGGCATATCGCTTTTGTAGCAAAATGCAGCAGTATAATTATATGCAGAGCCATACTCATATTTGCTGTGTAGCCTCTAAAGAAAAAGATAAGAAAATATATTGAATTCATACTAATCTGCCCCCAAGCATATCGGACACTCGTGGAAAGGATACAGACCAGCAGGTGATGACTAAACGACTCAATTTTCGCGAGGACTTAAATTTCACAATTTTTGCGAATTGCCTACAATTTGCAAATAGGTCCCGTGAACAATTCCGGTAAAATATAAACACACTTGAAGCTATATTGATATCCCACTGCCTCGCGAAAATTATAACCCGCGAATAATTCCAAACTTCAGCTTTGACTTAAATCACAAAATATTGAGCCCGTGAAAAATAAGTCGTTTACAGTACGCACCTTCGTAAAATGCTTCAATCAGTACAGGCTTAACTTCTAAAGATGAAACTAGATATGTATGGTTTCTTTGGATGCAGGTGCTTGCAGTATGTTTCTGCATTGTGTCAAACTAACAGTTGCAACATCATTGACAGAGATGTATATTAGTTGTGTCCACTGCTTAGAAACATCAATATTACGGACTACTGCCTCATGGAGCAGTTGACGAGTGCAGAGGTCATTATAAGTGGTCGGTGTTGGAGCTGGATGTTATATATGCGATAAGATTTGCATGCACATAATGCTACCACGGGAATTAAATGTAACTAAAGGCAGATTACTGTTATTGGACTTCTTTATTTCTTGCTCTTTTATAAATCTCCAATCCAAAGCTCTCTACTCAACACCACCCACTATGCACTATAGTATTTAACAATCGCACTGCACTTGCAGGTATGCTGCGTGGAAGCCTCCTGTTCCAAAGGCTACGAAGGCTGGTACAGGGGCACTCCTATGTGCTGTACGGAGACCCTGTCTACCCTATGGGGGTAGCCCTAAGGAACGACAGGAGCCACTGCAGCTCAACTGCACTTTAACAAAGAAATGAGCACCATCCCACAAGCTGTCGAATGGGGGTTTGGTAAGATTGTGGCAGAATTTCCTTTAGTGGATTAAAAAAAAAAAAATCAAAAGATCCTTAAGCAGCGAGTGGCTCGCATGTATAAAGTGGCTACACTGCTCACCAATTGCCGCACTTGTCGGTATGGCAGTCAGGTTACAAGCTTTTTTGACCTGGACCCTCCTACGCTGCAGGAGTATTTAAACAGTGTTCCAACTGTTTAAGTTATACGACTTTGATTGCGCCACAGCTCTGGCACGGTAAGAACTTTTTTTTTCTTTTTTCATGCGAGGCGATTGAAATGGGGTACCACAAGGGAAAGCTACCTGCTTCTTAGTCCAATCAATTGCCTGTGTTGCGTCACCTGACCCAACTGTGTCCAATAAATTTCCTGTGTTTCATCACCTGACTCCAAATGAAAAGCCCGTCTTTGTTCTGTAGAGCCTATATATTTCACTGCCATCTTAAAGGAGCTGTGCAACGATTCCTGGACTTTGCATAAACAATTGTGGGAGTGTAGTTCTTACACTTCCTAAGTAAATAACAGAAAACCTATTTTGTCTGTTTGTCCGAGTTTTTATTAAAAAAAAAATGACAAAGCCTTTGGCCTTTCTTAACTTATGCACCTACTTCCGAGTCACGTGCCCATGATATAAAATGACACTCGTGCTTCCAGTAAAGTTCTCTCTCTTGGTTGTCCCTAGTCCTAGCATTGGTCTAACCTAGTTGTGCGTTTAGAAATTTTATCCAATGATGTCTATACCCCAGTTGTGACGTTTTGTCTTTGTAAAACAACTTTGTAATGGAAAATCTTTTTAGTATTTTGGTGTCCCCCCTAGAACTCCCATCTTTGTGGGGTTGGCAAGTCTAAGAATTATGGCAGTAGTGCACTTGGTATTGATAAAATGCTGTGGTACTTTATGAGAAATTAAGAGCACAAAACGACGAGGAAGGATAGACGGGTGTGACAGGATAGAGCACTACTGACAACTGATATTAAATGCAACACAAATAGAAAGGTAAGAAAGAAGCTAAAGATGTTACCAGAAAACATAGAATGAAGCCCCCACCCCCTCCCCTCAAAGAAGAAACGTATGCTATACCTACTCGCCCAACTGTCGACATTACTATAGGTTAATCCCATTTTCATATTAAACAAATATGTATTTCCGCATTTCATCTTTGCTCCTTTCTTTCGTCTCTCTCTTTGCAAGGAGATGATCTTGATGTTGTGGTACTTTTGTTTTATTTTATATACTCAATTCTTGAGTTACCTTGAAAGGATCTCGAGAAGCAGGCGCTTCTCCTCTGCTTGCAAACGCCGTTCCTCTGCCTTGTCTTCTGCCTCCTCTTCGTGCTTTCGCTGCTCTAGCGCAAAGCGGTTCTCATCAAGGGCGATCCTCCTTTCGTCAAGGTTGAGCTGACGCTCTTTCAGTACTCTTTCACTTTGATCGCGCCTCTCTAGAAATACCACCACCTCGGACCGTGGCGTCCTTCCTGCAAAGAAATGCCAAAAGGTCAAAACTAAAAAAAAGAGGAAAAAAATTAGCTCAATTTTATAAATAAATGGCATGTTACCTTAAACAGTTTGTGATGAATAAACAGTGCATGAGACCAGCTTGGTTATGCGGCCTGCAAGTTTGTGACATCACAGACTGCAGGTTGCAAACTACTGTAAACGCTGACTTTTTTGTGGGATAAAATGTTTGCGAATCAGGCCACAGTTTAAAAATTGGAATTATTTGCGGGCAAACATCTTTTTTCTTTGAAAAAGAATTGACATTTTTATCACATATCTTAAAAAGAAAGCACAAATTATGATGTCACTAACGAATTCACTGCCCGGCTCTTCCATGAGCCATGGAGGCTGCTGTAGCATTGTGGCTGTTGCACTGCAAACATGTGCTCTCTCACTCGAGCTTAATTGCCCTGCCCGTACACCCTTTCCCAAACGCAGTTTGATGCATTACTACTCAAGGAAACAGACACATCTGCTATACACGTCTCAGATCTGTTCAGCCGTACTGTGGGAGCGAAGAAAACTCTTTCCAACAGTCCAAGTGTGAGCAACGAATACCTATATGGTTTAGACCAATGTTTAAATGCAAGTTCCTAACACAGATGAAAGTACAGCAAACTTGTAAACAGCGTACTAGAACTGTCTCCCACCCCTACACAAAAAAGATCTGGTGATTTAGCAGCAGACTCCTTTCTAACACACGACACCAGGATCAAGCAGACACCCAAGGAGAGCCAGTTAGCAGGGGTTACTGAGGTACTCACCGCTTGCAGCTGGCCGCCTCTTCCTGGGTGGTGACGCAGAGATGTTGGAGTCTCAGGGGGGGGGGGGGCGACACTACATAGGTCGCATCACGGCTGCCACATGTCCCATCATTTGCAGCATTGTCCACGGTGGCGTCTCTGTGGGATGTAGTTGGTGGTGTGATTAAGTATACACTTATGAAATTTATGTTATTGCTATTACAGCTAGTTTGTTACAAAAAATATGTAGTTGCAATTAGGAGCACAAAAGTAATAAATCACAATTATGTGTCACTTTAGTAGACCCCCTAGACATAGACTCCTACATTCATTTTTCCACAGAGCTCACACAGAGCCAATCGTTGTGACCTTCTGAGGCAGCCTGGCAAGTGAAAGCCAAGCAGCAGCTTCGACCAAAAAGCAGGTGTGTACCATTGATTTGAGCATAGCATGGCACCTGACACGCCATGCCTAGTGTGAAGGCACAAAAATCATTTTCTTTAACTAGGACAGCTTCTGAGCTGTGATTGGCCGAGCCCTCTCAGTAGATCGCGATTGGTTTCCCTAATGCTTTGCAAGAAGGTGGTCATGTGGGCAAAAAATAACGGTGCAGTATTTAACATCCAGTGCAACGAGGTGAGGGGCTTAGAGTGATAAACTGGTATCCCGTTCACCAGACAAAAGTGACCCCCACTTGGCTGCCGCCAAGCTGTACAATTTTGACCACTTGACACAGGACCGTACCAAATTGTGAGACGTTTACGCAAAACTGAGCCGAGATTTGTATTGCGATCGCTGTATAATAATATGATAAACTATTTTTACAATACAGTTTCCCCAGAGATCTGTGCCTAGCTCCGATAAAAACCCCAAATACAGCACCGCAGCTGACGGCACCTAGCAGAGGCATTGCGAAGCTGCCCGAGTTTTTGTCGTAAAAACACCCTTTGGGCTTAAAACAAAAAAGAAATGTAACTTATCTCGTTGGTACTGTTATTAAAAATCAATGAGAAATCATTTGTGCGCGGTACTTCATTAAAATCTAGATGTAAAACTATAAGGTCACGTGTCTAGTGGTCAGAAATGTGCAACACGGACAGCGGCGGCCAATTTGGGGTCACTTTCAGCTGCGAGTATATCGCTGTAAAGACCAATACCTTGCTCAATTGTACGTGGATTGCTGGATGCTTCTGTTCACACCCTGTGCGCATTGCCATAGCGGCCGAGGCAGTGTTTGATGTCCGGTAGTGTCACGCTGCAGGGATTTGCTTTTACCTTTCTCACAGCATTTCTGTAATTGTATAGTGTTTGTGGCACACTTGTGTTGATAATGTTGCGGCGGCGGCACCAAGTTTACTCAGCTAAAATGCTGCTTCGTTTGCAGGCAACCCTTTGGCTCTTCGACTCACATTAACACGCTTGTTTTATTGCCTGTCAACTCGCCTCGCTCAGCACGACGATAAGTTTCGATGGGAGGCACATCGCTGCCAGGGTCTTCACCCATCCACTCATGAAATAGTTATGGGCATCCAGGCCTTGAAGGCCTTCATCTATTGCAGCGACACGTAGTTCGTTAACAAAAAAACAGGTAGTAAATTATGTCCACATGCGTCGTGGCTGGCCGCACGTCCGCATCTGGAGTGGTGTCCGCGCCGACACGTAGCGTGTACGGATCGATGCCGTCACACATCTTCACTTTAGACTCGCACTGAGCCCGTGTGGGGCTCACAAGCTCTTCGAAATAGGAAGAACAGAACTCATGGTGAATGGCTTTCGTCATCGTGCTGTACGGGCGATACAAATTCCGTAGCGAAGTCGCAATCCAGCGGTGCACATGCAATGGCGGCAGCGTCCGTGTCTGCTTCACAGCCCCTGGCAATGGCGGCCGGCGTGCGGGAGTAGAGGAAGTGACGTCACGTGAGAACTATGTATAGGAGGACTGGCCATTAAGCGCAGCGCCACGCCGCGGCAAGCAACAGCTGAGGTGCGATAGGCATAAGAGAATGCGGATGTAACAAAATAACTACCTGTGCAGTGGCCCTAAAGATTGCTTCCTGCCCGTCACCAATTATCCTCAAATAGATTAAGGGCAGAGAACATCTCAAGACGTTGGTACACTGTGGTGGTGATTGTTTTCACCTATCACTTGCCTGGAAAGTAGTATAAGTGGAAAGTTTCTACTGCTTTGAACATATGCCACCAGCAGTAAACCCACAGTCAGGTTTTGGATGACATCTAGTTTGTGTTGCTATTGTTGATATGCATTCTTTGGTTTAATATATGACAGAAAATATACAAATGGCATGAAGACATTCTGTAAGAGTTTAATTCCCTCTATCTTAGAAGATGGAAGGGCCCCAAAAGCAAAATTTGTTGTTAAAGGCTTATTTAAGCACTGCCATTTCAGTGGAACGAGATTCAGCTTTAAAATTCAGTATTCGACTATATAGCGTCATGATTAAGACTTACCATTATCGTCCTCCTGGTGATCAGCTGCTGCTGCAAGATGTTTTTCATATGAAGCAGAGGTGGCAACGTCTCTCATCGCATGTACCGCGCGCACTTCCGCAGACGCACTCAACCGCGGACTGGCGGCCTGCGTTCTCTCCGTGCCCGTGGTACCCGTAGGACTTGTGGCGGCCTGCCTTGGCATCACTTTCGGAAGGTGCCTGAATTCTCTGGCCAAGTCGGAGATCTCCTGAAGCTAATTTTCTTTTTTCGCGTATTGTTCCTCGGTCCCCGACCTAACTTTCGAGGAAATCAAAAGGAGAGTAAATGGCTGTTCGATTTTCATTCCGAGTTTGACACGAACAAAAACAGAATTATAACTTACTTGCGCAGATTCGTGCGGTCTTGACGGCGAAACTGGGCTATCAAGAGATCGCATCGATCCCGGACGGCGCAGACGATAAACGCGTTGCCGGCTGCTTCATTTAGTTTTTTTTTTTTTTGTCACCGCGCCCCAGCGCGCCCAATCAGCAAAGGAATTGATGTCCTGAACTGCACTGAGAAGTAGGAGGTCATCTTCGATAGAAAACCGCCCCCTTGAAGCGGGCAGCGGCGGAGAGATGCTGTCTACGTCGTCCATCTTGTCCAACTTTAAGCAACTTCTCTCGGCGTCTCGGCAACTGTCGCTGGTCTCTCGCGGTCTCGGCGACTCTCGCGAAGTCTCGTAGCGAAGCCCTTCGCAATTCCTCGAAAACCACCCTAGCTACGCGCATGCGCAGTAGTACAATCCTCACTGAGATGACGTTGCGGGATAGCGGGAAAGGTATACTACAATTCCCTAGTGATAAATCAAATGCGGAAAAAAGGGGCTGGTCTCTTAATCAAGACCGACATCCGGCTAGACCCGTGGTCTCAAACTCATTTGAGTGTGGGGGCCAAAAAGCCCACACCGGAAATGTCGAGGGCCAACGTAAGACGGTTTGGGTCAAAAGATTTTAAAGAGAAATGACCTCGTGCTCTATGCTTTTTGTAGAATCACAGTTTTTCTAGTGACATATTTAAGTTTGATTGGTTAATATGACTACTTGGGACCTTATCTGATGTGATAACACTAATTAAAATGACCCCGGAACGTTAACGCGCTGGCATTTTGAATGGAACAAAAGAGCATGTACACTGTCGTTAACTCTGCTCAATTCACGCAGGAAATAACCAAGCTCAAAACGTCTCTAAGAAACAGTCAGATAATTTGACAGTTGTTGCTTTCCTGATGATTCACAACACTCTGAATAAATACTTGTATTATAATGGTGATAATTTTTGAAGGGGAGAATCTTGAACACTTAGCTTTTCTTTAGCAGTTTTAGCTTTATCTTTTGCAGCTCGGAAGCAAAAAATGAGGCAAAACAAAGGGCAAATGAATACAGCTAAGTGTAAAATATGTGAATATGTTAAAATGCCAGAGCTACTTCTGAAGCAAAAATGAATCGGCGATATGAGATCACAATGGCGCATGCTATTTCTAGCGCTCGAGACATAAGTACCGGGACTTGTAGCCGGTTGCCTGCGGGTCGCAACCCTGCGCGTGGTGGGCCGCATGCGGCCCGGGGGCCGCGTGTTTGAGACCCCTGGGCTAGAAAATCCGGCTAGGCTCTAAATCAAGACCAACATTGTCCTCTGCCATCAGTGCCTTGGCGCCATGTAGGAGGCATTAGGGCTCTTATTGTGGCACCAGTAGTGCCGTGCAGTCATAGAGCCGTCATTGTATAACCACATTCCAGAATAGTGTCGTGTTCGAGTCAATCGCAAAGAAGTTCTTCACCTGACACGAGGTGCAGTCCACAAGCCCGTAGTTAGGGTACGAAGCTTTTTTGTCGAGATCATAGAGTCAACATAATAATCTATTATGTTGACTCTATAACGCGGACATCGTTTTTCTTTCGTTTTTTCAGTTGGCGGTCCTGATGAGCCCATATCGCCGGCGACTCCTTCATATGCACATTGAAGGAGCAAAACATCGCCATTAAGTTCTGTACCTTGTTAATGTCTTGTTTACTTTGCAGAAAGGCACCTGAATCGCGCTTTGACAAAATAACATAAAATTGACAAGCGCTCGAGCAATTTCAACTTGTTGAGGTAAAACGAACACGCCTAAACCTGCCTGTTCCAACATGCTTCCACTATTAAGCCAGTGGTATTGTCAGAGTAACAAACACTTACCATTATATGCCACTGTGTTCTTGAAATGACGATGAGCCAATGGTACTAAAAGGACAACAGTAACCATTATAAGGTCGTGTGTATCCAGCATTGGCAAGCCAATGCTACACACAAGCCAACAGTGTCCATTTTATGTCAGTCCCCATCAAATCTTGGAATGCCAACGGCACGGCCCGGCCAACGTTGACCATTTTATTCCAGTGTTCTTCCAATTTTAGCAAGCCAAGGGTACTCAAAGGCCAACATTGTCTGGTTTACGCCAGTATTCATTCAATATTCGCAAGCCAATGGAACTGACAGGCCAACATTACCCATTTTATGCCAGTGTTCATCCAATATTCGCAAGCCAATGGAACTGTCAGGCCAACATTGCCCATGTTTTGCCAGTGTTCATCCAATATTCGGAAGCGAATGGAACTGACAGGCCCAGATTGCCCATTTTATGCCAATGTGCTTCCGATATTGGTTGGTCATTGGAGAAGCTGGGCCATCACTGAAGGTTCTATATAATGGCATAGACAATATTGGGAGCAGAGGGGCTAAAGTGGACCATCATTGGACCTTTTTTTGCCAATTCTCTTCCAATATTGGCCCAGCACCTTGTGCTGCCTGGGACATATCTCGCGTGTATGCCCTTGGTATGGCCAATAACGCCGCAGACAGTTTGTAAAGCTTTATCAAGAGCACACACCAATTCATCTTGCCCTTTTTCTCGGCGATGAGCCGTTGATTTTTTAATTTCCCAAAAGATCTGAAACTCCTGAATCAGCTATAATTTTAATAGTTCGCTGTATTCATTGATCTTAGGTTATTATACTTTCATGATCATAGTTTTATTAAATCACAAGCTGCCATAGCTCTTCCTTTTCCTTAACCTTGATTTCAGCAAAAGTCCCAGTGGTTGGCGCATTATAGCCTTGGTCGCTTCTGCGCCATTAAAACCCAATCAATCAATAAAAGCCTCACCACACAACAAGCTTGGAAGAGGCACGATCTAGAAATATCAATTTTTTAAACTTTTCTTGATTGTACACCGAAAGTTAGCCCACTCCATATTTTCACCCGATTTGCTCTTGATGTTAGATGGGCTATCTCTCGAAATGTTACGGTATGTTCTTTACTAGCCAAAAGATTCCGTAGCCAGTTTGGTGCGTATTAGTATACCATACACCCTGATAAAAAAACAAATGTGTCTTATTGCAGTGTCACGCAAATGTGAAGTAAACCAAGTTATACCCGACGGCACCTGCCCACGCCGATCAGCACAGTTTGAAATTGTTATTTTGTTTGTTTTAATTGCATTAAGGTGCACATTTTTTGTTGCATACCCTTCACTCTGCGTCGAGCTTTAGCCGCGTGATGAATGGAAGATTTTTGCCATTAATGTTTTAGTTGGCATAAAGCAAGTACACGGAATGGTTACTTACCGCTTTACTGTTTACAAACAAGAACCGCTCCTTGCGTCCCAGGCGACTTCGGGTCGCTCAGTCTTTGGAGCCTAGGCTGTCGAGCTTGGTTATGTCACCAGTGCTAGAAATAATAAATGCTACACGAACAACAAAGTTGGAGGTTTAGCGAAGGCCTTCTGCTGTACGACGTGGAGGATACAAGTTGGTTTAGAAGATTATTAGAAAAGTTCGAACAGATCTTGCGTTTCTTGGTTCATTTAGCGTTCCGCTGTAGAACTGATGGTTAAATTTTTAAATGACGTTGTGAGCAGCGCTCTGAAGGCGGGCTTTGTTCATTCTTTTTATGAACCAGAAATTCCCTTGGATGTCAGTGAGATGTTAAAGCCTGCAGCCCCACCTCATGGGGTTTTCAAAGAAAAGGGTCTTTATTGAGAAAGACCGGTGCAGAACAAGGCCTATTCACTTTAAATGCACCATAAATATTAATTTATACACATCCTTAATGCATTAGTAATATGATACACATGTGTCCCCACTACATTTCAAATATAATAAACATATATTCCACACTTTTTGCATATTTTTAAAGATATGAAAACTATGTTCCCATATTTCTGACATTTTGAAATAGATGAGAAATGCGCTGATATTTCTGTAATATGTCGAAATAAATGCAAAATATAATACTACATTTCTGGCATATTTTAAAATCGATCGAAACATGCGTTGGGTACATTTGTCGTATTCGATGTATCACAAAGAATGTTCCGAATTCATATCTAAGGCATTCGACATGTATTTGTTCCTGTAAACAGAAAATATAGTACTAATGCAAAATTAATATGCGTCTTAAATATGTTTAAAATATATTGGAACTATGTCCTTTTTGTTAAGGTGTTTATCGCAGCCGCTACGCAATCTATTAGCTACAGTGCTAAGTCGCCATGTGCGTTATCTGTTTGCGCTTTATGATGCGCCCCGTGATGTCGTGAGATTATGTGGAAACCTGTGCTTCCTTCGGGACTCAGCTTTGCGCGCCAATAACCGCCTGGTTGGGCTGGCTTGCTTAAGTCAAACTATAGGCTCCTCCACTGCTGGTCAAATTTAGTCCTGATGCTTGTGACCTTGTTCGACCCCTCGTGGCGGTGCGCAAAGTGATCGTGCTACGGATCGCAGAGTTCGGGGTAAGATTCCCGTGGCAATTCTTGAAAAAATTAACTAATTACAACTAACTATAGTCAAATATATTTAAATATGACTAAATATGCTTTCTATATTGGATGTTTGCTTTTTCATTGCCTGGTATAGGCTGTACCCTATAAAAAGGATTTTTAAAGCTTATTGAAAACCTTTTGACTTCTTGTTGACTCTGATTACTTTTTTTGACATTGACGTTTTGTTGACATCGTCAACAGAAAGTTTGTTAATTAAACTTTTCTGATGATTTTCTCCAGCCTGAGTCAAAAGAAATGCGGTTGACTTTCTATTCACTTAACGTTGTTTTCTTTTTCCGCTGACTTCCTGTTGACACTGTCATCACAAAGACTGCAGACGTTCTGTTTACTCTTTGTTGAAAATGTTCAGTTGGTTCTTGTAGCCTGTGTCAACAGAAAAGCTACAGACTTTCTGTTGAGTTTTTATTGAACATTTTACACCTCGACTAGATGACAAAAGGCACTAAGTTTCTCAAGAGTCTCTGACAAGGTGAGAACGGTAGGAAGCAGCTTCAGTTGTCCCGCCTCCAGCGCGAGCCTCTTACCCTTGACAAAGCTCCGGCGACTCGCGCATTCTGAGCGCGCGCGCGCAGTCACAGGACGATGGAGGGCATGGGGTGCGTGCTGGAGGCCAGGCGCTCGAAAGACACGCCCTACGGTTCTCACTTTCTCCCTATCGTGACTTTACTGACCATTTAAACTAATAATCTAGTAAAGAAAAGTAAAATAATTCTTTTAAAGTAGAGCAACTGCCATGACTCGCTTCGTCCTGAGTGGTGCTATGCAGAGAAGCGATAACATTTATATGAAGAGCCGTTTTTGTGGATGTTCTTTTAGCGACTGCGCCCAATTAATAGTAGTTGTATCTATGTTTTTTAGTAAGAGATAGGGTCCACGAACTTCGAAACACTGTTTTTCCGTTGACAGACCTCCGAGAAGGAGATCGGATACTGGAAACCTTAATAAGTGCGGCGGTGGACACCGGCCAAATGATTAGCTTCAAAATGTAGGCTATATAATGCTCTGAAGCAGTCAAGGAAGCCGTGATTCAGGTGTCTAGTTCTTCATGGTGTTTATGTTTGTGTTTGTTTCTAATGTGTATTTGTGGCATGTATAGACCATTCCATTTAGCGCTCTCTGGGCAACACCATTTTGCTCGACAGCAGCGCCCTCTCCATGCATCCGGGAAATTCAGCGGGCTCGGCGGGGTGAAATGAGAGAGAGGGCACGCGCCCGACTCTGCTAGCAGACGACAAACCAGAAGGTCGCCATTCTCCATCTTTGGGCTGTAACGGCGGGCTGTACGGAACATCGAACTCTCGCTCGTGGCTGCCGTTGTGAAGTGGTTCGCGTTCTTAGAATAATTATGGCTACTCCAAAATCAGCATATAGCTCTCTGTTGTTTTATTTCGGCAAATGATCAAGTAACATATCTTTTTTCCGTCACTTAAATAGCAGTTGAGTCAGCCGGCAGTACTACCCTGAACTACTGCGTGTACTGCGGCAGGAGAGCACGTTTTTATTTATTATTTCAGAGTTCCACTCATGGTCGCTAAAGGCCTACACCAGTACGAACTTTGTATAAAAAAAAGGTACACCAACCGGGTTTGCTTTTCGCCGGAGAGACTGGCCAATATGACACAGTTTTCCCTATTTTTTTTTTGTTTGCACGCAGGTAACAGCGCAATGGGACCCTGTTAGTCTCTTTATCTAGCATAGTATTACACGATAACTGGCATACTAAAATCTGCGCATCTGCACTTGAAATTTGCAAAATGACGCGATTTTCAACAGAGTTTGCACGCCAGCCGGATGCTAGCTACAGCCCACTCGGCGAAGCAGACGACATGCGGGTGAGACGGGGAGGCCATTTTTTTCTCTCTATTACCCTCTCTGCTATTACCCTAATGGAACGGTCTCTAGGGTGCTCAAAGTCACCAGCCTCGATCTAAAACGGACCGTAAAAATCGACGCCTGCACGTAGTCTTCTAAACTTTTCGTCAAAGGTGTATTTCACAGGCCGGTTTCTTTCTTGTAAAATTACAAAGCGTAGTTCTCTTTTAGTAAAAAATAAGGCCAATGAACTTCCTGGGTCTACGGCGGGCCGCAACGCAGACGACAGGGGTCCAGCAGCGGGGTGTGTTTGGCGTTCGTATTGATAGATGGCGCTACCTCCTTATCGCGACGGCTGGCGACCATCGTGGTTTATTAACATGAATATAATCTTTTTGAAATGTACCTTCGGTTAAAAAATAAATGCGAACAATAAAAGTAAAACTTAAAGTAAAATAAACGCGTCTGCATAACGGCGGCGCTTTTGCTGCCAACGGATTTCGTCTGCGTGTCGTCTGCTATGATTAAACATGAGGAAGATACACAGAAAGGGGGGGGGGGGGGACGGAGAACGCCTTCGTTGTCTGTCCCCCCCCCCCCCTTTCTGTGTATCTTCCTCATGTTTAATCACTGTTACCAACACGCTCGTTTTGTACTTAATTCGTCTGCTATCTTCAGCTGGTGGGCTGCACCTTCAGACGTTGCTCCCGACGCCATCTATCAATACGAACGCCAAACGCACCCCTCTACTGGAATTGGTCGTCTGGGTCGACGCCCGCCGTAGACCCTGGCAAGTTTCTTGGCCCTTTTTTTACTAACTAAAAGAGAACTACGCTTTGTAATTTTTGCAAGAAAAAACCGATCTGTGAAATACACCTTTGACGAAAAGTTCAGATTGGTACGTGCAGGAGTCGATTTTTACGGTTCATTTTAGATCGAGCCTGGTGACTTGAACCACCCTATATATAGAGTGTTCAAATATAAAAGGGACACCATTTCCTTACAAAATTCAAAATATGAGAGAAATCGCGCTTTGTTTTCGTTATTCTGCGGTAGCCATTTTGGAGCAGAGTGGGAAGCCGCAGTAAGGCTCCAAAACTTTGTTGAATGAACAGGTGAGGAGTAACGCATTTTTAATGGCTGTGGCTTTTCAATTGAAAAGCTACAGGAAAAGCGTATTGGAGGCTACGACAGTTTGTGACATTAAATTGAAAAAGTGGGCTAATATTCAAAAAGAAAGTCAACAGAAAAGCTAGAGAAAGCCAAATGAAAAGCTGTTGACGTTTTTATCATCTAATGACTTCTTTGAAAAGCCTTTCAACAGAAACGCACCACAGATTTTGTAAGGGTATAGTATATAGGTATTTGGTTCGGATAACCTGCGTGTAACGGTTTTTTGTTACAATCGAGTGTAACGCGTTTCGCACAAAACGCTGCCCTTAAACATATTCCATATTAACAAACTGTGCGATAACTATCATATTTATTTGGTTTATAATTTGTTTTGGAGGACAATGTTTTATATTCTTGAGTCATTTCATTGACATGACTGAGAAAGACAGTGGGTGACATATTTGAGATGCGTTATTGGTAATAAAGAAGACCACTGTTGAATCCGGCAGCTTTCCCTGTAGCCAACGCTACCGTTTTATTTTTCTCATGCAGAAATATTTTGTATTTCTCACAGAGGATGAAAAAGCAAGTTCTGAATAGAGAGGCAAGCTGACGATTGCTTTCTTAGCTTGAAAGCCCCTTAACTCACAGTCTAAAATGTCACAATCAGGTTGGTGGTTAGGGAGACGAGCGATTAGTACAAATGACAGGAAGTCGGTACTTGAGGTTTTATTTTATGAACGGCTACAGATACACAGCAAACGGCAACTAGTCCTGTTTATTGTGACGCCGGAATGGGTTCGCAGGGCTATCGTGGGGCTGTCATAAAATATAACATAATAAAACAGCTCTGTTTTGCTTGTCCGCTGTTTTAATATGTTGTGTACGTACGAACTAGCTGAACCCTCCGCATCACTACGGCTGCCCTAAAAAACAAAACCTAATCGCTCGAAGCTATTCGTGTAGCGTTTTACTTGCCCAGGCCTCACATTACGTATAGATATGAAACCACGTGTGTTCCAAAGGCTGCTCGAAGGGAAACAATTGTGCCATTTTGAAGCTACGTTGTTCCTGAAAGCGTTTGTTCGTCTTACTCTCTCCGAGTTACATGGCGGCACCTGTGTCAACGTTGGCGGCGCCAAGTGTTAGGTGCCCCTTGTACGTAAATGGGATGAAGTTTCCAGCCTCCTTCGACGTGTGCAACGTGAAACAGGCGCTGGAATACCAGGCTCGTCCTGGTGACGTGATTCTGTCCACGTACCCGAAGTCGGGCACAACATGGATGCAGTACATCGTCTGGTGCCTCTGCCACATGGACGAGATGGACGAAGGCCGTCTGCCCAACATAGGACGCATGTTGGCCGAAGAGTTCCCGTACATTGAGTGGGTACGTCCTCCAAATCAGAGTCATTTCATATCAACTTAATTCGTTTATATTTTTTTATTAAATAAACATGTGTCGGGAAAGTTGAGGCAGGTGTGGGTGCTCACAAGTCACAGAAGAAAAGAAAAACACATTTGGATATACAACATACAAATATATATTGCAAAGACAATGCATATACCGGAATAAAACAATATAATAACACATAAAGGTAAAGCGCACACAGACATTTATTATAAGAAGATTGTATAAGAAGACAGCATCAACAGCATGCCTCCACGTCAGATTGTACAATGATGATCCGGGTAATATTTTCTTATGTTTATGGAAAAATATATATATGATAGTCATGTTTTCGGGTGGAGCATTCAGGTATATGCGAATTCCGTAGCTAATTTTCTTACGGACACATAAAATGTCGAAGCTCGAGGCATGGAGATCGCCAAGGTTTCGGTATCCTATTTTGCACCGCCGTCAATTTCCCACCGAAGCCTGCACGTAGTAATATTGTTTTCTTTATTTTATGAAATGTTTACGATATGTACGCGTAATATTGAAAAAACTACAATAAAAACTTCTATGCAAAAAAACAAACAAAAAAACAAACAAATAATCAAACTCGTCAAATAAACACGTTTTAGAGACCCATTCACAAATTATTTACCAACAAACAACTTCATATTAAACGACGCAAAATATATCAAACATAAACATTTTTAAATTAGTTTTACGAATATATAAGAAAAACATGATTAGCCACATGTGTGGTTTTGTTATTAATTCAGAAACGCAGATACATTTTCTAAAAGTGGCAACATTGTACAAAAATATAAAAGAACCTTTTTTTAACTCTGAACGTTTTTCATCCAAGGAGGTCATATGTTACTCGATATTTTGCCATCCCAAGTTAGTTCAAGCCACATTTAAAGTAACTTCAACTAACTTTTGATGGCAAAAGATTGAGTAACTTATGACCCTCTTAGAAGAAAAACAATAAGAAACCTTTGAAGAAAGCGTAAGTAAACAGGCGAAATGATTGATGTTACCCATTAAAAAAAAAAAAAAAACCGGAGAAGACGGATGAAGAAAGGGACAAACACGAAACGTTTCAAGAAGTTTGTGTTTGTCCCTTTCTGCGTCCATCGTTTTCGACTTCTTCAAAAATATGTAAGAAACTTTTATTCAAAATGCAATCATTTTGCTGGTCGACAGATCGCTTAATCAAAATGCAATCAAGCAATCATAGAAGCTGCTCGACAGATCGCTTCAGGCGGTATCACAGAATGACTATACCAACATTCTCGTGTTTGAGGACTTTGACTTGCACATTAACTGGCGGACACACGACGACTCTATTCCTTGCGACAGCACTGATGACACATATTCGACGCCGTGACGACTGCTGGCTATGCCCAGATTTTTGCTGAGCCTACAAACACGACGCGGAGAGGTGCACCCAGCTACCTGGAACTCGTGTTTACTTCCAATCCAACATGGGTAATGTCGTGCGAGGTGTCCTGCGGGTTATCGGGAAGGGATCGTCGTGCTATTAAACTTGCTTATGCGGTGACTGTGCCTCGAAGGTGGTGCTTCGCACGGAAGTTAAAGAAGTACGACCAAGCGGACCTAAGCTACTTAGTTATGCTTCCCCATATCACACTTTGGTGCATGACGTCTGGTGGCGGAGACAAATTGGCCAGCTACGAACTCTGGTGTGATTTCGTGTCTGTAATTCAGCGGAACAGCATACCGTGTACTACATAAAGCACAGACCGGAAACATTCTCCCTGGATAATTCGAGAGACTATCAAAGCCGCCAGAGTAAAGAGTACTGCTTCAAAAAGGCTTCCCACACCAAGCGCTCAGCCACGCTTCAGCTGGCAAAAGACCACGAGCGTTGATTGAAGACAGCCATATACGTCACTCACCAACATTGCGTGCAACGAATTGCAATTAAAGGCGAAGATGACCCAAAAGTGTTCTGGGAATACAGCAGCCGATTCAGGACAGCATCCCAACGATCTTGTTTCGCCTACCAAAACTGTCATAGATAAACCGGAGGAAATCGCCAGGCTGTTCGCTGATCAGTTCTCTTTTGTCAACTCTAGCTCAGTGGCAGACAGATTGGATGGCTCCGGGCTGGATGACCACACTCAACTACATGACCAAACCGGTTCTCAGGCTGCAATCTCCTCTAACGCCTCTCATGTGCGTCAATACGGGCGCCCATCAGTAAGATTACGCTCACTCAAGGGTACGGAGCAGACGGAATGGCAACTGCTTTTTTCAAGATAGTCTCACTTCATGCTCTACCATCACTGTCTATGACCCTCCAGGGTCTTCTGGATGAAGACGTCGTGTCAGAGTTTTGGCGGCGGGCCCTTGTTACACGTGTCCAAAAAGGGAACGGGAAGTCAACCAACAACGCTCGAAACTACAACCTTGTGTCGATTACATCTATTCTGTGTCAGACTTTCGAAAGAGTCGTCAACTCAAGCCTCTTGGACTTCATATATATCGCCATCGAAACTTGGGTTTCGTCGAGAAACTTCTTTTGCTACTGTATCCCATCATATTAACAACAACATTAACAACTGGGTGGAAACGGATCTTGTGCGATTAAACTTGACAAAGGCTCTCGGCACCCTCAACCTAATCACTCTGAGGCGGAAATGGCAAGGTGCAGGGATAAGCCGCTTTTTGTTAGTGTGGCTGCGTGGCTTTATTGCTTGACGCAGCCAACAGATAGCATACGGGGGCACACACTCTGATGAGCGCAGGCAGGCGTCCCCCAGGGCTCAGTTCTCGGACAGGCCATGTTCCTTATGTATGCAAGCGACATGCTGCAATGCGAGAGGCTCCTGGTTGGCCAGTATGCCCACGACACTTTCGTCCTGTCGCCTGCCTCTGACCCAATCAGCTGTCAGCACCCCCAGTGCTACCTTGAGGACGTAGTAGCACTGGAGGTGCAGCCACTTGTTCGGGCTTCATCCAAACCCCAACAAGAGCGGGGTGACGCCTTTCAGTGCCAGCAGGAAAATCGCCCTATCTGTATACAGACTCATGGGTTCCAGCCTGGTGCCCTGCGAGGCGGGCACCACCCTAGGTGGATTTTGGGGCCCACGTCACTGGTGTTGTCGCCAGGGCCCGGCGTATGCTGCGTTTTGCCGCACGCATTGCGAAACCCTGCAGCTAGCTGCACTACGCACTCTATACACGGCAATGGTGCTTCCATATTTCGAGCACTCCTGCTCCGTGTGGTCCTCTCCTCAGCAGCACCTGATGGACCGCATCGAAAGCGTCCAGCGAAGAGCATCTCAGACTATTTGCTCTAGGGTGCGAGGTAATTCCTTCGGGCCGGACACCATCTACCATGGCCGGTTGAAAGCAGTGATGGTGCGTTTACACCTGAGAAGCAATCCGCTGGCGTTTGAGCGAAGTCGCTCCCGGCGGTGGCGGTGACGAGTGGGTTGCGTTTACTTCTATCTCCTTCGAGCGGCGGGGGCGGCGCCGGCTGCGGCAGCTGTTCCCGTAACATCCAGTCAAATATGACGAGAAGGCGTGAGAGTTCCCGCCTCAGCTGTCTCTCCCGGGCGTTGCTGCTCCCCGAAGAACGCTTACTCGTGACGTAGGCAGCGTCGCGCTGTGCAAGAATGTCGTTTGCGGTCAGCGAAGCGCCTCGTTCGGCGGCAGAAATAGGTCCTGGACCAATGCGGCTTGCCGCAGCGTTTTGCGCCCAGTGTTTCGCCACAGCGGCAAAAGCTGGGTGGATTCGCTAGCGGATCCGCAAGTGTAAACGTACCAATGGGTGGCGTCCCCTTTGACACAGGCGTCAAGTGTACTGCGTGGGACTGGCAGGCCGAGTCCTGGACGGTTCTTCGACTGGCTAGTTCCTCAACAGAAGTGAGTGACTCGGAGGAGAACCGGACAACCCAAAGAGTTTCGGGGGAGAACGGCGCGCCACAGTACTTTGGCGCTCCCAGGTGCCAATAGAGTTTTTCACACTCGCCTTGAATGTGCGAAGCCCTCAGCCAATTGATAGAATAGACTCGAAGGAGCTGACTAGGGTGTATGGGGCTTCATTGGTCCCCTCATGATCAACACTAAGCCCACCTCCCCCTTATGCCTCGCCTTTTCAGAATTGTTACGTATTTTAAGTGTGATTAGTTCGTTTGTGCTCTTATTTTCCGCGGGTCGTGGCGGGCTGTCAGGCGATCCGCGCAAGGGATCTTACCCATTTCTCCAGCCTTACTAACCGCCACCTTTTAAAACAGAAAGATGTTTTGCACAGGAGGGTTTAGAAAAGTGGTCTTCCAAAGTGGGAAGTTGAATTTAAAATTCGTAGAAAGCGATGTCAGAAAATTTTAAACCGTTATCGCCAGGTGCATTATGACTCGGTAGAATCAGATGTAGTTAAAAATCCGAAGAAATTCTGGAGGTACGCTAAATTGCGCTTGGGGAAGAATATTGAGTCCGAAATCGTCTTCAATCAGCATACCGACAGTGTGAAGGGCATGTCTGAGTTGTTTGATGATCACTTTGGGTCAGTCTACAATAATAATAATAACTGCTCTTCAACTAAATTGCCTCACTCGGACGGGTTTGGTGACTCATTAGGTTCTGTAGTTGTCGATGAGGAATGTGTTAGGCGATGCATTAAGAAAATGAGACCCACATTGTTCGCAGGTCACGACGTGATACCCGCTGCAATTGTTAATGGTTATTATTAATCATTTGCGCCTATACTATGCACAATTTGTAATAACTTCTTGCTGTCAGGAATATTCCCTGACGACTGGAAAGTGGCAGTGGTTGTTCCGGTCCTGAAATCTCGAGATAATGGTGACGTTCTTAATTACAGACCGATTTCTCTTCTTTCTTCTTTTTCCAAACCGCCTGAAATGGTAATCTATCAATTCCACTCCCTGAAGTTACGTAGTATAATCATTCCTAATCAGCATGGCTTCATGTCCGGCAGGTCGACATCTACGAATCTCGTAACTTTTACGTCTGCTGCATCTGAAGTGGTTTGTAATAGAGGCCAGCTCGACGTTTTGATACAATTGATATTTTTAACTCATGCGGGACTAAGTTCGGAAACGCTGTTCGAAACTTCCTCTTGCAAGAAGAGGGCTGATCAGTTGAAGGGTTGATGTTTGTCAGTACGATATCCGAGTATTTGCTTCTTGCTCTCACACCTGGTGATGTCTCTGTTTTGTGCTTTTGAATTCTCTCGTTGATTTGAGTGTCTCTCGTACTTGTTAATATTTTTATTTTCAGACTGGTGAACTACGTTCCCCTTCTGCACTCGCGTGTATGTTTGTATGTATCTGTGTGTTCTTGCTCGTTTTGCACGTTTTGCACACGTTTTACACGTTTTACAAAGACCGATTGGTTGTTCCGGGACACTAGAATAAACACCGATTGATTGATTTTGAGCTAGGTTGTCTTCGTTATAGGGGCTTCGCCGCACGACGTCGGCTCCAAAGAGACATTTTCTGGAACCGACAAAGGCTGTAAAGCGGTGCTGCTCTGTCGTAGGGTGTAAAAAGGTATAGTGTCCCTAGTTTAACTTTATATTTGTGTTTCCCTGTGTTGCCTCTCCTCTTTTCAAAACACGTCCGAATTTAGTGTTGTTTACAGAGCGGCGTAAAAGTGTAGTAAGAGATTGCGCATACCTTATGTATTATGGGGATATTGGACGCAGAACTTTGGTGACAACGCCGTAGCTCGCAAGGAGCAAGCGCGGGCCGAGGCACGGGGCACGAGCGCGTGGCAGGGAACGCGAGAGTTCAGCCATGGCGGCGTAAGCCACCGAACTCCCGAACATTGGCTCTATAAATGCTACAGTGAGGACTTGTGCCCCTTTCTCCGGACAAGTGGTGAGTGAAAATACTGCAGCCTCTTTAATGTGGGTAGATTTAATAGTTTTCAACTATGCCCCTCCATGTTTCTAATTCCAATGATTGCTTTAAGTTTATTCATTATAATGTTAATGAAAAAAGTAATTATGAACGTAACTCTATCAAAAACCTTTTTCTTTCTTAATTTGCCCTTTGGCAGGAGCTAATATTATATCAATCCTTTTTCTGTGCGATTCGTACGTTTCAGAGGAACGATTACGCCCGCGTTTGGTTAAACACCCTGTATGTATAGCCTAGTGCTTCTCCCAAGGACATGACTTTCATATACTAGCATCGGTCGAGTTACCTTCACTTCTTGCACCGGTGCAGAAAAGTGTAGGGCGGAGTACTTCCTGTCGTATCTGAATACACATACCGGAAGTACACTGCCCTACACTTTTCTGCACCGGTGCAGGAGCAGTAGGTAAATCGAACGAAGGTGGTATATATTTTACAGAAATGTACAAAATATGACCCGGACCATCGTTGTATCAACTGATATGGAAACACCCAACAACAAAACCATTCTGGTTATCGACTTCTGTTTGTATTCCATTGTACAGTACCCATGGATACTTAGGAATGATAAGCTGGTTTGCTTGTTGTCACCAGTGTAAGCGGTAACCTGTTACAAGTAATTGCTTTACCGGTAACGTAGTAACGTACTCGTTACAGCTTCAAAACTGGAACGGGAAACGTACTTACGTTACTTATGTAGAGCAACGCATAACGAAGTTACGTCACTTGTTGCATATTTTTTCCACGACTTAACAAAATTAAACTTACAATTTTTTCGGGTTTATAGGTTCCGAGCCATAATTCGGTTTTGCGTTTTTTTTTTTTGATTTTGTTTCTTTTTTAGTATTTAGGTCGAACCGTAAAAAAAAAGAAGATAAGTTAATTATGCTCAGTTTCTGGATAGAGAGAATAATTCTTAAAATATGGCAATTACGCATACCTGTAAATTCAAAGAGGACAACGCGTTAATTCGTAATTAAAAAAGTAACACAAGAGTAACGTCTAAACGGTAACGGGAACGCAATCCTTTCATTTTGAGGTAACGTAGATCGGTAACGCGTTCCTTTTACTTGCAGGTAAAGAGCAACGTTTTACTTTATTTGTTTCGGTAACGCCTACAACACTCGTGGTCGTCATACAATGTTGATCACAAAGATACCTACCGATACTCTAGTACTACTTCTTTCGCCTTGTTTTTGCGGCGATAGACCTTCCTTGTGTGAGGGCTTCGGGCCTCACGGTAATGTGCTGTGCATACACTTCTCAGCTGTCGGCAGTCAGGGCGTCCGCTTACAGTCATTGGTGAGCATATAGACCCGGGAAGAAAAGGGGGGGGGGGGCGGTTTGGGTGGCAACACAAAGAAACACAAATGTAAAAATAAGCTGGAGACAGCATGATGTTCTATACCCTACAGCAGAGCAGCACCGCTGTACAGCTTTTGTCGGTAGTAAAACAGATGCCTCCTTGGAGCCGACGTCGTACGGCAGAGCCCCTGCGAAGACAAGCTGGGTTTATATGAGTGAAGTTTCGTTGTCCTTTTTTTCTTAAGGAGGTCATATATTACTCAACGTTAAGGTGAGTTTAAAGGAAATATAAAGTGGGATATATTATATTTTTTTAATATTGACGTGAAGTTTTGCCTCATTTGGAGAATTGAGCTGCTTTTCTGCATTAATACCAGAACTACAGTAGTGGGTAATCCTTTTTTTTTGTATTCGTAGATGCAGTAATGATGATTATTTCTTATATTTTGAGTTGTTTAGTATCATGTAGTACGTTGGTAAATAATTTGTGTATGTGTCTCCAAAACGTGTTTATTTCACGTGTTTCGTAGTTTTTTTTTGTTTTTTTTGCATAGAATTAAAAAAAAATATTTGATTGATGCGTACATGTTTAAAACATTTTAGAAGAAATATTACTACGTGGATACTTTAGTGTGAAATAGACGGCTGCTCAAATACGATATCGAAACCTTGGCAATTTCCATGTCTCGAGCCTCGACATTGTATAGACCTTTTCATGCTCCGTCGCATGGGCGCTGTCATCTGGGAATCCCGTGACGCGGCAGCCATTAGGTTGCTTCAACTTGCTGCTCCGCTCTCCCCTCCGCGCCTTGGTGGATACGTTGTATTCGCGTTTTTCGTCGCGTTTCACCGATCTTTCTTGCCTTGCTTCGGAAACTGTAGTCCGATACGTCTACTCGACGACATCACTAGGGTTCAAAGATCTTTACGACAACTGAGGTTTGTTTACTAATAGTGGCGGAACATTCTCAGTAAGAGGCGCAAAAAATGTATACCGCGCATTTAGGAGTGGGAGGCGTCAAGAATAGTCAGCGCAAGGAGACTATCTGCATCTCCTGAAAGAATCGTTCTTTGTGTGTATAATATATCGAAAACTGTTTCTGTTGAATATGTGAGGAAACTCGCGTAGCAGATAGACAACGAACGTTTAACTGAGGCTAGGAATAATTCGCACCTACCTGTGTATGAGGTTATCAATATTTTTGTTTTCTGCGACATAACATCCGGTTGGTCGGTTTACTTATGAAGTTTAGGAAATCGTATACCGTGCTTACTCTCATTTCGGCAGTCATTTAAGTGATTTATTGATTATATTTAGATAACTAGTTTAATTCATTTAATTTATTTTATCGCAAAGGTTGGGGCTTCCCAAACTTTGCGATAAAGGTTGGGACGTGCACGAAGAAATAACGTCGTTTCTATTAGCAAATCAAAAACGCCGTTTGGATTCGGCGCATGCGCAAGAATAACAACCTTTTTTTTTTGCGTACGTTGTTTTAACTTTTACTAGTATCTGGGGTCCGCAATACTTTACTCCGAAAAAACGCCGTCTGTATAACAATTACTTAAGTACAGAATTGTCGATGGCGAATAGAGGCTTACTTTTGGTGGCTGGCGACGCCGAAATTTAGGAAGCGAATCTGTTCAAACAAATAAATATTTGTTCACACAGGTCCGTGAAGTGGTGCCTATCGCTAGAATATACCCAAACTTTCCGAGGTATTTCCCCTCCTTCGCCCTTTACTTTTACTTAGCCAATTTTGCGGAAGACAAATGACAGATTTATTCTGACGGGCCTGTCACTTATATTTCATCTTGAGTCAGCAAATGTTCATATCAAAATAATTTATTTACTAGGTTCAATATCGCTAAATGCTGCTTATGAGTACTTTAGCAGGGTTGATAATTTAAGAAATTGCCTACTCGACCTGTCAAAATAGGCTCGAATACTGAATTAAAAAAATAAAATAAAAGAGGCCGATACTATACTACTTGCTTATATAAATTATCTGCGTCATTACACGATACTCTTTTAGTCTGCGAAGTTCACTCAAGGTTGGGTTCCCACGAAATCCAAACAGTGAGTAGTAAACTCGCGAGTTCATCTGTTCTGCCTGATTAAGCACATTGCTAATCAAGCTATCGATATGCTTCTTTGCATTAAGGTGTTAGCCTCTTTATTATTTTATTTTACTGGCAACTAATGTCATTGGGTACGGCCATAGACGATGTTAATCTTCCATGTAGAACAGTCAGGCGTTTCGCAACCGACTTTACTCAGACACCATAATAAGATACATCAAAGGAGTTTGTAAAAAAAGCCCTCAATTTAGGACCAAAAAACACTTCATAGTCCTCAAAGTGGCTCAATACCCCTGTTTCATTGATTTTGCGCTACAAGGAAAATAATTGTACCACAAAATTAAGCGAAACCACGTAAAACCACATTGCCGCGTCCACGCTGAAACCGAAACCAACTAAATTGAAGCAACCTAATCGCGACGAGTGCGTCAGCGCCCTCTATCCGCCGGTGAGGCAACTACAAAATTGAAAAGGTCTATATGTCGGAATGAAAATTAGCTATGGCATTCGCTAATAGCTGAAAGCTCCTCCCAAGAACATGACTTTAACGTAAATTTTTTACTTAAATATTAAAAAAAAAACACAAGTTACCTAGACCGTTATTTTATGAACTGACGTGAAAACACCCAAGAACAAATATATCACGTTGAAATTAAGTGCTTGAAGAAAGATGATTCAACCACTTGTATAATTCTGAAACGCTCACACAAACTGCGCCCTTTTGCGGAAGCCTGTTACACACTTCAATTGTTCTAAAACATTGTCTGAAACATTTTTTATGGCATGAAAACGGCATTAGTGACCTGGTCGGGATGCTTCTAATCACGCGGGTCGCTTTTGTGTTTATATTTTTAGGGGGCGAGGCAAAAATAACTTTTTTTTTTAATTTCAGTTAATACCGCATGAAATTACTCCTTGGCATTCAAAACCTAGGTAACACTTTTTTTTTGATCACGTAATTGAATTGTAGAAAACAAAATGTGAGAGAAACGAACAGCGTTTATTTCCTCAACTCAACGGCAGTACAAGCGGACAGGTAATCCGCAAAGAGTTGAATGCCGACAGTGTTTAAGATTGCCAAGAGCTGGTGTTGGCAAAGCACAGGGCGCGAGCTGAGTTCAACACATTGTTAAGGGTCGGCTATTCCCGTCGTAGCAGTGATTGGGTACGAGTCACTGCCCGAATGCATGCCCAGGCATTGATTGTCAAATATAGAAACAAGAACGAGGAATACTTCGTAAGTAATTCACATCTACGAAATGTTTCGAGAAAGCTAAAACAACTGCGACGCAGAGAGATACAAGAGAATAGCTTCCGAAATAGTTGGGAACATTTTATTTTCTCTAGGCGGGAGGGAGGGGGGGGGGGGGGGGGGGGGGCTGGGAAAGGGGAGGTGAGGGGTCGTACAAGAAGCTTTGGTCCTATGCGTAAGCGCGAGCAGGTGCCATCAATGACGCGACGTCCAAAGACGACGCCGATGGAGATTCTGTCAGACTTACAGGAGTTATGTGCATTTAAACAGGCTTTCGCCATAATGTCCCTTGACCGACAAGCTTTTGTGCCCAGTAACAGTGTCGCGACGTACTGACACCTATTTTGGCGCCACCAGGCTAAAGTGGCACAGCGTTCCTGAGAAAATGTACACCGTGTTTTTTCTTTCGGCCCGGAAAATAAACTATGCATCGCAGGAGGCTCTCACTCCGCGAGAGCGAGACATTAGCAGTTAGGAAAGAACACTAAAGTTTGTAAACATTGAATTATTGGGATCAAAGTATAAGAGAGAAAGACGAAGCTTTTCTAGGAGCCGGAGTGTACCTAAGCTTAATATTGTTAAAACAAGAAAGGGAATTTTAGGCACCCGTACCATGTATTTTACTAAAAAAAAAAAAAAAACTTGTTAGCGACAAAGATATATTGTTTTCTTTTTGCTGGCAAGCTTTTTTTTTTTTGTTCACTGAAATAATGCCAAAAGCTCCCACAATGTCGATTCATGTTTTGACGGTATTAAGCCTCGGTGGACGTCGGATCTAAAATGAAATCTCGTGTTTCTCAATTATCTCTAGATCCAGGTAACGTCATGTTCCCACATTTTCAAGTTCTATCCCGACCACTATCGTCACATCCTCATAGAGTATACGCTTTCTGCGATGCATAGCTTACACACCCGGGCCGAAGAACACGTTTATGTTTTCTCAGGAACACCCTGAATATTAACACAATAAATTAAAAAAAAAATAAAAACATTTGGAGAAGCCACGTACGTAGCTGCCGTACGCCAGCTTGGAACGCTACGTACGTCAAAGAAATCAATGTTCTGACACAATTCACCGAAGGGGCACGATGCCGTTCAAAAACATCTCCTGAAGCTTTCGTCTTCTAACACAAAACTGACTGTTTACAAAACCTACTACTTCGTTTCGCCCTACGATGAACTAAAGCGAAAAGCTACGAACCGCCAGATCCAATCACGAGCCACTTAGAAATTGTGAGGTATTTCGCTTCGACGAACGTATCGGTGCCCGCCTCTTGGATCACTGATGAGGGGACGGGTGGACAGTGGTTTGAATTGAAGAGCACTGAGGGTATCAACAATTTTACATTTCAAAAACAAGCCACGACATAAAGGCTCTTTGCAGGGTCGAAGCTATAGAAATGATGCGGCGATTTTGGATTGGAGAATTATTCGTCCACCCCTAATCAATGTTAAGCGTGTCATAGTATAGCGTGGAACGTGATTGGACCTGGCGGCCCGTGGCTTTGGCCTTTAGTCCATCGTAGGATGAGACAGAGTATAGAATCTATTTCAGAGTTTGCGAACCTTGTCTGAGAGCCATTCACGAAAATAAACGCCAATAATTCGAAACACGGAAGAAAAGGGATAGGGTTTATTTACAACAAATACCAGATAATGAAGTTGCTTGGAACATTATGGCGACAGGAAAAATTGCTCAAAAGTAGCGGTGTTGGTGATCTGGTTGATATTGGAGCAAAATTTACCCAGTGCGTAAAAAATAAAGGGATATTAAAAAAAGGTATACAGAAATCAAATTAAAAGAAATCGCCTATTGTTCCTTTGCATATACAGATGACGGAGCCACACAAAACCATCTTTTGTTACCTTGTCAAGAACTGAGCCCCGAGTTTTTAACGGATGGTTCCTAAGACGCAGAATGAAAAGTGAAAATAACATTTATACACCTGTATCAGCATACAGAGTTTGCTATTGTCTAAAACAAGAAAGATTAAAAAAATAAGGGCTCTGGTGAGAGATAACTAATTCCTTGGACATAACGTTTAACTCCTTCAGGTAATATGATGTAGGGAGTGTAAAGTGTTAGTTAGCAAATTAATTATATCAGCTGGAACATTAGAAAAATGTTGCCGGTGGTCAAATTGCGCTGTAAAAGATGTTAAAATTCAAACTGGTTTCTGCACCGGGCTATTCGCTGGCGAAGTTAGCCTGTCAAGTTACCACCACGTCAAAAAATACCACAGAAAGAGCGCGGAAAGCTGAGCTTCCATTGAGAGAGCAGAGGAGGGCGCGTACGTGTTTTATACTTCCACGCGACTCTTATCGGTTTCCATAGAGTTATCATAATGTACTCTAGAGATTGAACTGGCGCTAGGGTCTATGCGACTTCCGGGAGGAAAATTGGAGCAGACAGCAACCACTCATACTTTTCCGGTGATCCTGTGCATTCCTATGGAACAACGCGGATGCACTTCGTTTCTTTAGCGAAAAATAACACGCATAACTTTTGTTATTTGGGTTGGACCGAATAGTATGTACCTTGATTAACATTGTAAAAGTGTGAATATTTTAGTTACACCAGTTTTCTTTAGCGGCAAAAGATGTTAAACTTTGCTATATTTCAGGTCCAAACCTTGTTTCATAGCAGGTATGTAAAAGAGAACGACGATTCTAAGCAAAATAGCGATCGAAAAGAATGCAGTGTTTTCAAGGTTTTCCAGCAATTTGGTGAGGCTTATATATTGCTAATATGCAAGTCCTGTAACATATATACAAATGACCCCGCTGTGCACCTTTACGAGGGGCTAAAAACATTCATAACTTAAACAATAAAGTATGTGAGTTATCAAAGGTGTTTCCTTTCTATTACTTCTTAATGCCGGGCAGCTTTTATCGGGCACCTGTTCTCCGGCTTCTCGCTATTTCAAGGATTTCGAGCATTTGAGTAATGCTAATGCGAAAGCATTAACTGTCCCATGGAGCGAGCTGACGTCATAAGTTTGAAGCGCGAAAACGGCACCTAGTTTCCCTGATTCCAAAGGTCTCATTGGCTGGCGCGAGGCGACGAGGCTCCCATTGGCCCCTGCTCGCGTCACTTGCAACTGACTGCTGCCAGCTGGCGCTGCCTGCCCTTGCCGCCAGCGTGCCGATAAAACTAACCGCCGCAACCCCATGCCACTACGGGCGCCACGCCTGTTAAAACGGACACGTTTGCGCGCGCTCGGAGGCTTCTGCTCGTCTCGCCGCCGACCAACATGCCGCCGCCTCCATCATCCACATCGTCGGCGGTGCTTCTGCCACAACTCGAAAACATTACTCGCGCCACGAAATTGCGCGGATCTCTCCGCGGCGTTCCGCAGGCCGTGTATGCCAGTTTCAATGTGAAAGCAATAACTGTCCCATAGAGCGAAGCTGGCGTTGTCTGTAACCGTATGTAGCAGCGAAACGACAGTTAAATTCCCATCTGTAGCAGCGAAAGGCCGTTGTATTCCCATTGGCCAAAAGCACGGCAGTTGAGTTCCCGTTGGCCAAAAGCAGAGCAACGCAGATGCTTCGTCACGGAAGCCGGCGGAACGCTCAAGATCAAAGCAGACCCGCCTCAGACAAAAATAAAATAAAGCACAAAGAAAAGCACAGCCACCGAGATGCATCGTCACGGAAGCCGTGGAGGCGGCGGGGTTCGCCGCGACTGCGCAGTGGGGGAGCGTGATGTGCCCGCCGGAGCGGATGCGGCTCCATAGCAACGCGTCATCGTCGCTAAGGAGCCAGCCGAACTGCTGGCGGCGCAGACTGAGGGGGGACGTCGTAGCGCCGTGTGCGAAAGGAAGACGTGGTGCCCTGCTTGAAGGAATGCGCTGCGTGTACGAATACTTTCGCATTCCTACACGTAATCAGTCTTACGTGTCCTCTTCAATCTTTTCTCACCGTCATCAGAGAATGTTCCCTGCACTGACATATCTCCTTTTCGCCTACTTTGTTATAAAACAACGTAATATAAATAGGTGATGACGTTTCATTTTGCGTGTTTTTGTTGAATTCGGTAACTCATTTTTACCAGATATACAGTATACATTTCTGTTAGAATTGATTTTATTTTAAAAGGAAACGGCTTCTTTTTTTTTTATAAAAGCTTGATCCGAAACTGTACCACATTGAACATGAATATTAACTAGTGTTTTTTTTTTTTTTTTAGCAAGCCATGTTAAGTAATCTGATCTTTCGACGTGCTGAAAACTTGTCTTCTACTTCAGGTGGGCACGGACGTGCTGAAGAACCGCCAGCCTCCCCGACTGATCAAGCATCACTTGCCCCAGTCAATGTCTCCCCATCACCCGGAAGCAAAGCACATCGTTGTCGTTCGCAATCCCTTTGACGTCTTTGTCTCCTGGGTCCACGCGAAGCGAGAGGCACTAGGCGTCGATTGCGAAGATGTGGACACTCTTTTGCACAGATTCCTTTCTGGGGACCTCGAGTACGGTTGCTACTTCGAGCACCTCTTCTCGTGGTATGCCAAGAGAGGAGACACCAACGTGCTCTTAGTGTACTACGAACGCTTGAAGGAAGACTTCAAGAGTGTCGCATTGGAGATTGCACATTTCCTCGACGTGCCTGAAGTAGTGAAGCGGTTGGACCAAGGCCTCGTTGACAAGCTTCAAGAGGTGACGTCATTGAAGAACCTGCGGCTTACAGTGACTTCGAGTGATGTTGCAGTTAATACAAGTCAGAATCCACGGAAACACCTTCAACACACCCTGTTCCGAGAAGGCGTCGCTGGAAATTGGGCGCGGTACTTAACAGCGGATCAAGAAACACGACTGCGACAAAAATATAACGAAAAGATTGCCGGGTCCGATATGTACAGCGTTTGGAAAACGTACGTCGAACGACATTGATAGTTTGTTTAATATGCCGTGTAAATCAAAGGAATGTTTAGCGGTTTGTAGAAACCGCATAAATTGGTTTTGTAACATATGCCGCTAGGATTTATCGGAGGTTTCTTATGCCCGCATTAAAGTTTCACTCAACAGACTTGCTTCAGTAAACCTTTAGACGTTAAAAACTTTAATGAACCCGTACAGCGTCAATCTGCTAATAAAATGCGTTTGATTGGCACAACATCCGACAGATGAGGCACTTAATATTACCGGTGGTCCCAACGAGCGCTTCCCTCGATCCCGGCAATAGCAGGCAAAATTAGGTCGAATTAACGAGACGATATATCTGCTGCTTTTTTCTTCATGTTATGTTTATTATTTTTTTTTCTTTTTTTGTTAAGAAGAAAAAAAAACATGCACTGAAATTGGCACAGAAAACAAGGTGCATAACTTCTGGATCAGAAACATCGTATGCTATCGCCGAAGTTAATGGATGCTCTCGTTGTGGCGTTTGGCCGCCCGCAATCTTTCGTGCCGCCATGTCTCGGATCTTACGCCAATCGAACGCCTTTCCTTATAGGTTTAGGTAGGGATTTCAAGTTTTTTTTTTCCTTTCTAAGTTTTTACTCGTGTAAGGTTATTCAGAAAAGGTTCGAGGCATTAGAACTACCACCTTCAGGCACCTGCGTGGCAAATCGTAGTGCAACACGCTAAGAAACCGATTTGTACGGTAAACTACCAACACACTGTATTCCCAGGATGGTAACTACTCCATTGTCATATTCCAAACATTTAGCTCAAAAAAACTGTGACCATCATCATCGTGCTGGTTGTCAAAAGTACTCGCTTTCTCCAGTTGGTCGCTAAACAACGGCGGGAAGGGTATTGTTATTTCACCTTGACACAGGGCTGTGGCATGTGTGCGTAAACTCTACGCGTTGAAGAGCTATTTGTCATTAATCAAGATAGCTACAGTGGTTTTATTGAGTCATTAAATATAGCTTAGTAATTACGCACTGTTCGGGCCTTTGGCATCTCTTTCTCACTTAATACGTATTTATATAAAAAAAAATCTACCTTTAATGTCGTTTGAATCGTAGAGCTTTATGATTTGAGAAACTACCAAGATGATTACGAGAAAGGTACTACTTGGTAATATCCAAACTATTCTGGCTTGAGACTGATTTGAAGCCTGTAGTTTGGGACCAATTAAATAGTCCAAAGTCTTTAGGCTGGGGTGTTTGGAAGAGCTTGTCTTTCGTATGAAGGCGATTAATTAAAATATCCAACAGCGCAGCTATGCACGGTATTTTATATTTTATAATATTTTGCTGAACACATGCTAAAAACGCCATTACTTGTCGTTTTTTTACAATAAGGAAGTAATCTTGTCTACATCGAAAATACAAGAAAAAATATTTATTAGACTAATTAGCATAACGAAAAGCTGAACAGCATGAACTTTGCTGGTCGGCGCGCGGACGAAAGTATTTGCTAAATGAGGTTCCACGCTTTCGAAAAAAAAAAAAATATATATATATACATATACATATATTAGGCGAGAAGCCCTTACCTCCTGCGGGGCACCTTTTGTACCTTTTCTGATGCTGTCCGCAGCCGTCCCGCGCAACAGAAGTGACTCTACACAGAAAAAGGTACTGTGACGCCCGACCATTCTAAATCCCGGGCATTCCTTACTGTACGTAAAGCCGTTAACCAGCGCGTCAAGCACACCATGCATGCAGATACACTTGCTCTTTACTTAAAAAACAAAATCCCTCCCAAAGGTCTCCGTCTATGCCTGAAACCATCATCAGATTCCTTTAACCACATTGAGCATAAACAGTGGAATGAAGTAACTCTTGAGGCCTCACTAAATCTAGTCGGAATCACAGAACAACACTACAGAAGGAAGGTGGCCGAGCTATCACATACAGAAATCAAGGTCAGAAACGACGGGTCACTAAGCTGCGAGGAAAACGCCGAACTAGAGCTATATGAGCAGAAAAGACGCAACGAGCTGTGGATAACGAAAAAGAGAAAACTCGAGCGTGACAAAATATCTGACGCATGTCCCCAACCGACGTTCTTGATGAGTACTAATTCGATGGCAGCCAAAGCAACTATCCATGCCCACTCTCCGCCGCCAGGGCCTACACGGGTCGCAGACGCAGAACCGTCGCTGGCTTCAAACAACTCCGCCGCTCTAGACACGATTGGCTGCCGGCCGCAAGTCGAAGCGCGTTCCCGGGGACACTGCGAAAAAACAGCGGACAAAGGCAACATAGTAAATTTATCGGACGCAGTGTTAACGCGGGAAGAAACCAACATCCTTTCTAAAGGATTAACCTTCTGCCCCACAACTGGCCACTAAAACGAGTTTCATTTGTACCAAGATTTGGACAAGTTTGCACGAAACATGAGGCTCCGCGAGTACTTTCACGACCGCCAACCGAATCTTAACCAGACGATTCTGACCAACCCAGAAAAACAATGGACGCCTAATCCACGAAGAGATAAGTCTCTCGACATGTACATCGATATCACGCAACGCGAAATCATTTCCGCTATGAAGAGGCAAAGACCGACAAAATATAACCTTTCTCGGCCAGAGAATGAGTGCCTGAAAAGACTCAGTGCCAGGGCAGACTTAATTATTAAATCTGCAGATAAGGGCGGCTCCATAGTGGTTATGAACAGACAAGATTATCTTGATGAGGGCTTTCGGCAATTGAATGACGCATCATTTTACCGCGAACTACCGACAGACCCCACACAAAGTCTTGAAACGGCCATCATAAAGAAATTAGTAGTTCTAAAGAAAAGTGGGAAAATAACTAAGGAGGTTCTTAACGCCATAAAACCATCCCACTCCAAACCCGGTCGCTTTTATCTCTTTCCTAAAATACACAAGATAAAGAACCCCGGGCGACCCATAGTGTCAGGAATAGGTACAGTCACCGAACGCATCTCGAGTCTTGTCGATACACTGATCAAGGACATTCCTCCAACCTTCCCTTCGTTTGTTAAGGACACCAGCCACTTCCTGCAGAAAATTGCCCCACTAGACATTCCGGATAACGCTTTTCTCGTAACCCTTGATGTAGCTTCCCTATATACAAATATACCCCACAGAGACGGAATTGCGGCAGTGATCGAAGCGTATGAACACGCTCATCACACACTTGACATCGAGAGGGACGTCCTTTCGATTCTGATGAAACTGGTTTTGGAGAACAATCACTTTGAATTTGAGAATAGGCACTTCCTGCAGACCAACGGAACCGCTATGGGAACTAAGATGGCGCCAAACTACGCTAACATATTTATGTCACAACTGGAAACCACCTTTCTCGCTGAACGCCCCACTCAACCGCTGTTTTACACAAGATACATCGACGACCTATTCATGATCTGGGCCGGTACTGAAGACGAACTCATGAAATTCATCGCCGCCTTCAATTTAGCTCACTCATTGATAAAATTTACTCACTGCGTATCACAAAAGTGCGTAAACTTCCTGGATGTAACTGCGGAAATTGCTAATAACAAATTAAGTACGAAACTTTACAGAAAACCTACCGATAGACAACAATACCTCCATTTTAACAGCTGCCATCTTCGACACTGTAAGACTAGTCTGCCCTACTCTCAGGCGCACAGATTTAAAGGGATACTACAACGAAATTTCGGCGCTCATTTTTTGGTCTATATGTGTTCAAAGGAGCAGTATCACATCGAACACACCAATATCTTGTTAAAAAAGTCTCGAAAAAGAATTTTAAAACGAATTAAACGATTAGCAAAGAGCACCTGGCGGATGTCACTAAAGCCTCGTTTGAAATGCCCATCTAGGAACCTTGACAGCTAGTGACGGTGAGTGTCTCGCCTCCGGCCACGACGAGAGAAGAGAGGACGGAGGAACTCCCCTCTTCCCGAGAATGCCTTTTGTGTGTCGCAGAAGTCGCTATTGTCCCCCTACAAGATTATAGAAGATTAACTCGTCACTCAAAATTCGTACAAAAGCAGCCGCTTCGGTGGCTGGAACGACGAGGCCATCCTCTCGACATCAGCCTTGCCGTAGCTTTGCTCGTCCCGAGACCAATCGTTGCCCGAGACGACCTACGTCACACTCCGCTGGGCCTTTTCCGAGCGCTTGCCAGAGTTTGCCGTTTATAACAAAAAATACAGCCACCAGGCTCAAAATACAAACGTGCGATTGTCATTTACGGATATTGTGGATCATATTCACCTATTTTTAAACACGACGGGAATATTTCAAATTTCGTTGAAGTATCCCTTTAAGCGCATATGCTCAGACAACAACGACTTTGAACAAAACGCTCAGGAACTGAAACGCGTACTAACCCAGCAGAGGTATCCAGCAAATGTAATCGATGACGCTATAAGCAAGGCAAGAAACCTCAACCGCTCAGACATCATTGGCAACCGAATAGAGCGTCCTCAAGAAAGCAGACAGTCTAACCTTATTTTAACGTATACAGGCAATCTTCCAAACATCAACAACATACTGAGCAAAAATTACAATCTTCTGTCACAGAGCGACCGCCTCAAAGAAATCTTTCCCGCCGCTCCTCGGGTCGTCTATCGACGCGGCAGGAATCTTCGGGACGTCTTAGTAAAATCAAAAACTACCACTCCCGCAAGCCTAGGTTGCCGACCATGCCGAAAGCCCAGGTGTAAAGTATGCAAGCACATGTTAGAAACAAAGAACGCCACGAGCACAAATTCAGAGTTCACGTGGAACATAAGGGGTAGCTACGATTGCGGCACGTCAAACGTGATTTTTCTCCTGCACTGCAATGTCTGTAAAAAACAGTACGTCGGACAGACTAATCTGGCTTTCAGGCTACGCTTTAACAACCACAAATGTCACGCACAAACATTCCCCGACCTTCCGCTCTCAAAGCACCTGTCTCTCTCTAATCACTCAATCAAGCACATTTCTGTAGTAATTTTGGAATCAGGCTTCAGCACAAAAATTGAAAGAGAGCAAAAAGAATCATATTTTATTTATAAGTTTAATACGTTCAACCAGGGCTATAATGAAAGTCCGGGAAGGCTGTTTAGTTTGCAGCTGGCTCGTTGGAGAGCTGACCCTCTTCGTCCTTGAGCTTCTCGAGATGCACACGCTGAAGACACTAGCAGATCTTCGAACTTAACAATCGATAGTTAAACCACATACTATACGTTTAGGTCCATAAAAAACCTCCAAAACGGATAAATGCGGCTCAAGCGGTTAATCTCAGGCAGGCATAGACTGTCACATCCTACCACTCCTTATTCAAGGAAAAATCCCCCAAAGTTTTAATCCACCTCAAACTTCGACCTTCTATCACAAAGGAATGTCTCGGCATTTGGGCGCGTCGGTGGTCACAAGTGTCCTATTTCTGGTTTGAAGACGAGCCACCCCTTCCCAACCAGAAACTTTCAATCTTTTTTTTTTCTCTTTTTTTTTTTGTGGGAGGGTAAATAATCCCTCCGCCAACTGTTTTTTTTTTTTGTGTGTGAGCGTGAATAATCTTTTTATGCCCACCGTTTTTTTTTTTTTTGTGAGAGCAATTTGTTTTGTCAACGCTGTTTCCATTTCCTATTGCTCTTTACCCCCTCTAATTTCTTTTTAGGGGTATATAAACATTCACGGGCTGTACACTCGCTACCTGATGAAGAGCGGTCCCCGCTCGAAACGTCGTAATAAACTTCGAATTAGTAACTCCGACAGTACGCATCTTTGACTTATTAACTTTTCCCGGTCCATTGTTTTTATATTTACCTTACCTCATATATATATATATATATATATATATATATATATAATAAACATGAATAAGTTCAAATCTTCCTCATGAGACCTAAACATGACGAATAATTGGGTGTAAGACGTCGACGCCGATTTAGATTTAATTTTATCGAACTCCGTTATTTTTATATAAGGTACAAAAAGGTGTAGGTGAAAGTCAGAAATGAAAATTGACACTGTGATCTACTTACATTATTACAAGATAGAGGCATTCTGAGGCTTAGAACTATAGATCAATTTTATTTTCGAACATTATTACGGAAGGCAAAATGAAAGAAACAAGCAAACGACGTGACTATTACCTCAGCTACCTCAGGAGAGTCATAAAACACATACGCAAACAAACTTTTAGGTAAAATTTGGACGCAGTATTCCCCGGAAAGGAGCTTCAAATGACCTGCAAGACAAAAAACAAGATTTAGGATACAATTTGGGACGCAGTCTTCCCTCGAAATGAGCTTCAGCCACTTTTCATGGTCCCGGGTGTTGACTGCGGTCCCGTAAACTGACAGCCCCGGCACGCTCTTGCTCACAGCTGCCGCGAGAAATGCCAGAAAGAGCCCCAAGAACGCAAAAGCGCACGAGACGCTTACTTACATCCTTCACGTCGTTCATATGTTCTGTCTTGTACGGGGAAGCGGCGCACTCTTGTGGTGTTAGCTGGCAACCGGCCATTGAGCAGACATTGTCAATATACAGGAGGCCATGCCCTGCATTACGTGACGACACGTCACACGATGTTGCGAGGTGGTGCGCATCCCCCACCATGATTGGGTATCAACATGTAAAATTATGCAAGCCTACGAAAGGTGGCTTCAGCCACGAATTGCTCGTCCTTACACACGTACGGCACTAAGCGGTACTCCTCGCTTGATATATTTGAAAGACCAGCACTCTGCAAAGAAAGAAAAAAAAAAGGAAATCAGTGTTTGTCCATATTAGGTGTGGATACTGCGCGCACGCAGAAACCCCTTACGGGTGAAGTAAAGCGTCTGGGGATGTGCTGCCCCGACAGCAGCGCCACAGTAGTGGCGTGATGTAAGAGGCGTGTGATGGAGTTGCAGTGTATCTCTTTGGGATGCCCGGCCTCCAGCGCGTGATCGTTGCCATCCGGAACTATGTGTTAGAATTATCAAACCGTTAAGAGTAGAAAGAAAAAAAAACTTATTTAATCGCGGAGCGTAGCACATCGTTCGACCTCGTTCTTGATCGTCCGTTTCGTCCTCCTCTTTTCCACCCTCACGTCTCGTCTTCCTTCGTAACTAAGAAGCACGGTTTTAAAGTCTGCCTTGTCCTCAATGCACGTACGTCACTTCAATTCATTGAGTAGTCTCTGAATTATGCTGGAGGCCTTCGCTGCCTCGGTATACGTGCCGGTGTTGCAGGTAGATTTACTTCATTCATGTGCATTGTGCGTTGAGCTAGCTCTTTCTTCGACGCCTTCGGGAAGATCACCTAGAAGGTTCAAGGCGTCTTGCAGCGATTCTGTCTCCACGTCTGCAATATTACACTGACCGACAGCTGAACTTACTTCATATCTCTTTCGGCGAATCTTCGTAGCTGTTGCAAAATTAGCGAGTCTTGAGTTGGACCTGCCCTCAAAGGGCACGGCTCTTTTCAGCAACACAGTATTGCTGTCTTTGAACTATGTTGTTTCGTACAGTCCTTCGAATAAGGTGTCCAGGGATCCACATCTAGATATTTTGGTGTAGTATACACCAACAAGGGGGCCTGACGTCACGCAGTTGCGGTGACGCTGCTATTTGCAAGGCGCATGCGCAGACGTTACACTTCACGCGAAACTGGTTTCTGCGCATGCGCAGTGCCCACACCTCGTGCGGGGAATGCGCGCTTGCCCACACCTCGAGACGGCTTGTTTGCAAACAGCGCGATGGCCTGTGCTAACTCACCGACGTTGAAACGGGGTGCCTTCACGCCAACTTCATACCTGACTTTCGCCTCGTGTCTGGCTGTTCTCCAAATTCAGCTTAGCAGTGAATTGGCTCCTGGCAAGATTGTGCAAACCTTCGGACTCGGTGACGTCATCGTCCTCACTTCCAATGATCAGTTCACCTGGAAATTTGGGTTCATACCCATGTATTAGCCAAAAAGGGCTGCATTGTGTTGAACTCTGTTTTCTAACATTGACTGCGGTTACAGCATCTTGCTATGCAATATGCCAGTCAAGACGATTATCCGCAGGTTTTCGAAGGAACTGTTTATTGTTCTTACCATTTTTTTTTTCGATCAGACAATTCGTTGCTGGCCATATGTTGGAGATGTGGTCTGTGTTATGCCGAGACGTCCATGCATTTTTTCAGTGTTTCGGTTCATAAATCATCTTGCCTTGTATGTGATGATGACCTCCGGTTCTCCATATCTGGGGATCACACTTTTCGTCAGGAAGTTGACGTAGTTCATAGAAGCCATGTTGGGGACAGCTCATGCATCGACGTGGCGCGTTGAGCGGTGAACGCACTATAAAATATAAGTATTTTCTTCCTTCTCCACCATTGGCCTGAAATGATCAAGCGAGATAACTTTGTTGGGTTCTTCAGGGATATACCCTGGATTGAGACAGCCTTCCTTCGCGGTTGTGCGTCGAATTATTTGCCCACGTATGTCACACGATTGAACATAGCGAGTGACGTCTTTTGTCATGAATGGCCACCCGGAGCGCTCTGAAATCTGATTTGCCGATTTTTTTAGGTTCATATGTCCGAGCTTATCATGGCATAAAGACATTACGACCTCGCGCAGTGCAAGCGGTACCATGATTCGTGTGATTTGTCGTCCGTTGCGGATCAGTTTTGAGCGAGTATCCCATTGTTAGTTTTGGTGAGTCTTTTCTCCTTGTTTAGTAGTAGCTAAAGTTGTTGGCATTCAGGTTCAGATGTTTGGAAGCTCCTGAGGCGGGAATCCTGATTTAGGACAATCGCAAAGCACTTTACTGTGCATCCGGCCACTTCTCTTGTTGATGAGGTCTTCCAGGGCTCTGTCCGGCATGTCGAGTCATGGTGTGGCGTCTGCTGCTCCTAAGTTTCCCGAACGATGTAGAAGATCGACTTCATGTTCCGCCAAGTCAAGTGTCGTTCTGGCGTAGCTGTGGTTGACTTCACCCTGTTTCAAAAGGTGCGTGAGGCCCAAGTTGTCTGTGACAACTGTGAATCGAGCTATCCCACGAACAAAAATGGTGAATTTTGTTTTGTTACGGCTCAGTGAAAAGCCATACATTCAAGGGCGTTTGATTAAAGCTTCGTCTCGTGCTCGTTAAGACTGCTTCTTGCATATTCAAATACTAGCGTCGGTATAAATTGTTGTTGGGCAGCCTTTCCTGAAGTTAGTGATTATCGGAGTGCCTGACAAAATTATCTTCACGTCACTGACAATCTTGCCATCAGTTTCGGTTCAGATAAAATTTCTGTTACGAGCCAGCAAGGCACGTAGAGAGAACGTGATGGCAGATAAGTTACTAATGAACCTTCGGAAGTAACTCGCAAAATGTAGAAGCGCGTAGAGCTTTACTTGAGCACCAAACGCGTTTACTTATCACGACAGTGCGTGCCACGTCTTGAAGCTATGATGAAATATCTAACCACAACTACTACCAGGCACGTAGCCAGGATTTTGTTTCGGGGGGAGGGGGGGGGGGGGCGCGCTGACAAAATGCTGTATGAAGGGGAGGGGGAAGAGGAGGCCTCAGCAAGATGGAAGATTTCGGAGGGGGGGGGGGGGCCCGGGCCCCATGCCCCCCCCCCCCCCCCCGATGGCTACGTGCCTGACTACTACCAGCACCAAATAAACATCTCACGCGACACAAGATTTGCCGTGTTAAAAGACACACAAAACAAATTGAGATGCCTAGATGCAAGAAGCTACCGCGATCCGTCAATCTGTCATACACACTAAACATTATCACACCCTTAAGGGTGTAAATGGCTTGTCCTATAACTAACACCCTTCTGGGTGTAGCAAAATGCCCCCAAAAAGGGGCGTTTTTCCTAACACCCCTAAAGGACGGCGTTATTCCGAACACCCTTAAAATAGGGTGTGATTCCACTGTACACCTTTTTATTAGGGTGTTATGACTGCGCAGTACGCCCTCTAAATTGGGTGTACCACCGCCAGAAAGAAAAATAAAAAAGACGCGATGACCAACACCCATAAAGTAGCGTCTAATTACCCAAATGAGTGCACGAAAAAATGTCTGCAAAGGAGTCGAAACTTGCCTGGTTCACTTTTTATTTTTCGATCAAGGTTCTACAAGGTTCTACTAAATTCTCTATAGACGATTGCAAGCAGGTCATCTGGCCCTCTGCTTATGCGGGCAAGTGCGTACAATTACAAGCTTGCCAAAGGGCAAAAGCTACGTTCACGCGCGCGTCATCAAACTTGGCGGGCAAGACTGAAGGCAATAGTTCCCCTTTATCCTCGCTATTTCACCACGACCAAGACGCTTCTGAACAAGTCGTGGTCCGTGCGTGTAAGCTCATGAACATTCCAACCGGATATTGTTTCATAACCCCTTTACATTATACAACCAAAGGCCCTAGTTCAATTTCCAACTTTACTTGTCTTGCGACATTTATGCTTTCTAGCACTGGTGACGTGGACAAAACTGGCAGGCTTGCAAAGACAGAACGACCGAGAGTTGCTTGGGACGTAAGCGGCAGTTCTATTGAGACTGAAGCAGGACTACTGTCAGAAGCATGCTTGCGGAGTACTTACAAATAAAAGAGCGATCTCATGCAATCCGTATGGATGCATAATCCGATTCGGGAAGCACAGAACGATCCAGAAACACAATATCGAGGATGAAGGCGGTCGCTCACTTTCAACGGAAGTTTTGTGGTCGCCGATGAACGGCTCTCTGTCGTGGTAGATGCGTAATCCCATTCGGGCAGCACAAAACAACGGAAACACAATGTCGAGGTTGAAGGCGGTCGATCACATTCAATGGAAGTCTCATGGCCGCTGATGAGCAGCTCTTTGTCGAAACGCGTCCATCAACCACAGCACAATAATTCCATGGACTCCGACGAAATAAACGACCATTACCGAAAAGTTGGCATGGATGTATTCGGGCCGTTCACGACGAAAAATTCCGGCCGTGACTGCAACGCACGAAGCAGAGAAATACACTGACGGGCGCCCCTTTGTGAAAACCGGACCTAAGTGGCCCCTACAACTCACCATAACTTGGCATACGGCAAGAACTACGGCCCCAGTGAGCCCATCAGCGCGCGCAAGAGCGAGTCACGTGACAAATTTTCGTCCAAGCGTTTTTGTCCTACGGAGAGCGGTCACGTGTTTCGCGCCGCCCCTCTCATTTGCTAGAAGCGGCCTTCGCACTCGCTCACAGCCACACGAAGACACAAAAGAAGGTGTGGAGGCTTATCAGCAGACGAGGTCAAAGGGCGTTGGAAAGAGCAGCTAATTCCCCTCTGCTGCTTTGTATCGCCACCTGCACTGCCCCGGGAAGGTCGCGAAATGGGACCCGTCTGGAATTGCTTTGCGTAGTACAACCTTGAGCGCATCAAACTGTCACTCATGGAGAAGCCCATGCTCTGGTGCGGACCACGAGATCACAAAATAAATACAAAAAACAAATTTGAAAGCCGTCGAAGCACTGGGCAAAGCTAAGACGCTGAGAGCACGAAACAATAAAAGACGCGGCTTCACGTATACAAAAAAAAAAAAGCGTCGGGACGCTAGATTTTTTGGCGTCATTACGCAGAGATAAGAGTCGTGAATCCTAGCGGGGGTGTCATGAATCCGGCACTTTCGATGGTCTTGCGACATGGTTTCTTCAGAAGTGCGCACAAAAATAAAATCTCAGTGAAGGTGCTATAAGTACTGCGTAACTCAGTCAGGTGAGTTTGTAATACCCGAAATGAAGGCGCCACAGTTTGTTCAGGGCTTCATCGCAGGAAGTCTTTCTCGGGTTAAAAGTAAGCAGATTCCGTTTTGCTTAATCTTGTTTTGTTTTGTGTTTTGACGTCGGATTTTAGGCAGACAAGAAATAAAAATACCTCGCCGGCATAGCCGATTCACGCAGGACACTCTCGGCACTCAACCAAAAACGGTGCCGCGTACGGTATGTCAGGATGGCGTCGGCGCGACCCATCCCATTTTTCACAAATATGGGCTAGACCGAAATGGTATCGGCACAATCGTTCTTTTATAACTCCATAACGGCGCAATACTGTGTGCTGCCTCGGTCGTAAATTTACACGTCTTCGTTCATTTTTTTGCGAGCGGAGATGATTTATTTAAAATCAAAGTTGAACTGATAAAACTGATGCTCGCGCGACACGTAATTTTCGGCTCGTGTCGGAGGAGAGTTCAATCGGAGGTGCAAATCTATTCTCTAGAACGTCCTAATCATACGCCACTTCGTGTTGCGATTAATTATACTCGATATTTGTACCGCCGTGCATCAGCAACAGCTTCACCAAAGCAATAGACATGAACGGCTATGGAATCATGGGTGTATTTGACAGCATCATCATTACACCCCTTTCACACCATGTGAATGAAGGGCGTAAAATTCGCCCATACAGCCTTTTTACACGATTTTGGACACAATTGTTACAAGTGGGGCGTAAAAACGGCGTGTAAGGGGTGTAAGACGTCAGCACACCCTTTTTACACTTACCAATATTCAGAAATCGTGTAAAAATGGTGTAAAACGGGTGTTTGTCCTAACTTACACCCTTCTTACACCATTGTTACACGATTATGGGTGTTACAATGTTTAGTGTGTACCCGCTACGTAAAAATGGTGATGATGATGGCTACAAAAGCGCCCCCTGTACTTTGTGCACTCTGATAATTGACTCCGTAAGTGTGACGTCATGGGTCCAAACAACCCTTGCTAGGGTCGTAGTTATGGACAAACACATGTGGCTAGGTTTCGCTACGTTAACCCGACCGCTCAAAAATCAGGAGTAGGATTTAAACTTCTAGAAATCACAGATATAGAAAGCATGAATGTTATTTATGTTTCGTCAGAAGTGTGCCGGTAATCGCTTGTTTCTGAACTATTTACGACTGCAACTTCCGATCCTCAAGATGCCTGCAGCAGACGACGAATGCAAGAAGTATGCCGTCTGCCACACGCCGTCCGGCCAAGCCGGCGCCGTCGTTTGAATCGTGGGAATAAAGACAAAATTCTAATAGTGCATTTGTTTGAAATAAAATGCGTTTCAGACAGTTATAAGAATTAATAGTGTGTTGCGATGCAAGGTATGGTTTTTGAAAGTCCGGGCGTCGATTGAGATGATCGTCTGCTAAAAGATCGCATTGAACCCGTGAGAAAAACATTTCAGGCGATCAGTTGAGATCCCACATTTTGTTTGCAGGGTCGCGCTATGGGAGAGTGCTTCGTACCTGGTTGTAACCATCGCGTGGGGAAAGACTCTTGCAGTTTCTTTAGATTTCTGCAAGACCCCAAATCGCGAGAAAGCTGGATAAAAAAAAAAACATAAGGTGAGTTTATTACAGATTGTACTCGCATCGCGGGTTCGATGGAGGTCTTTACCAAAAGATCACATCCACGCAAAGAAAACAAAAATCAAAATACTCCGAAATTGCGATAGACATGCAATTCTTTAATAACCTGACAACCTCAATAATAATAATAAACGACCTACCTAGACGGCGTACGATTTGTTTCTCATGTTGGCCTGCACTACGCCGGTTAATGCACTTCAGGTCGGCGTCGTAACTGATCTGCATGACGTCGTCTGATTTTATGGCATTTTCACCCTTCTAAAGCAAACTAAGTTCCAGAAAAAAAAAAACGCACATTGCGGAGGCTGTTACGGTCCTGACAATGCACTTGTTTTTGTCCCAGGTTTACAGACGCAATTCAATGAAGACACCCGCTGCAACAGAGCTAGGCCAGCAAATTTATCGTGTCGTCTGCTACCAAAGCAAAGCGCTGTGTAATGCTTCAGAAATGACTTTCCTCGTTGCAATACAACACAGAGACGACAAGAACATCTTCATAATTAGATATCAAGAATCTAGGTTGCTTACAAAAAATTATTTACTTGTAAGCAAAACTCTAGCCTCATGTGGAGTCACCATGCAATAGTCATAGCAACGCCCCTAGCACAGTTTGTATGGACACAGACGCCATGTTGTGACGTAGTCACGGGGTCAATAGCCGATTTGGGATGCTGTGCAATACTCGTCGGTCTGTTCTCGAGAGGCGGTTTTCCGTCGCAGTCGTGAGGTGTTTAGACGATCCTGGAGGCGGTGCAATACCCGTCGATCGGCGCGAAGGCAGGCGCAAAGTCACATCACCGCTTCAACAATACGATATATTTCGTATTCCTCCTATAATCATCCTATAATCAGTCTTGTGTTTCCATCGATGAAAATCGTCTTTGAAGGTGAAATGTAACTCGCGTTTGGACCTGCACTTGTTTTGATCGCCTGTGTGACTTCTGAATGAATACGCGTACGCGTGTGTTTTGTCATGACGTTTGTTTCGTTCGGTTTCTGGTGTTTCGTTCAGTAGTATAGGTTTACCTATGTTTACATATCTGTTTCGTTCAATTGTTTTTCTGAGTAACAAATAAATGTTTTCCTTTTTGTATTTTGTTTTATTCTATTAATTCTGTTATACAAAAAAGAAAAACTTGAGCACGCTAGTTGAAAAATGTAATTCATTACAACCACAAATCCCCGAGCCTCAAATATGATGGATTACCGCTATAAATTATCTCGCTGAGGAGTAACGGATTATTTTACTCGTTACATTACAAACTAATTTCACGTTAGTTTTTCCGAACACTTCTGAATGAAAAAATATAAACGATTTTGATATTTTCAAAAATGTTCTGCCACACTCCTTTCCATTTCTCGTACGCCCGCATTTTGGTAGTCCTTGGTAAAAATAAACCATTGTATTTAAGAACAATTTAAGAAAAACAAAGCAGCGAAAGCTGCAACCGTGCCGGACATTCTGCTAGCTTACGGCGATCGGAAATGAGCCCTGGAATTCTGCAGACACAGGTAGTGGTACGCATGCTCTATAGCAGCGTCTACCTCCGCTAGAAAATTGGGAGGTATGGAACCGATCTACGAAAGCTTCTTTTTGGCTCAAGTGTTTTGCCAGTAATTCACAAGATAAACTTGGTTCTAACGTTACACGTTTGTTGAAAGGTTATTGTTCTTGCTGATGACAATATTGTTTTTTAATCTAAAGCAGGGCACGGAAACCCAGGATTTTCGTTCTCCTTAATGCCCTGCTTTTGAACATCTAATTAAAAAATGGCCATGGGGACGACGGACACTCCATGACCGAAAACTCGACCAGTCATAGAAAAAAAACGGGTGTTACGGGTTATCGAGCGTCAGTTCTTAACTTTTCATATCGAATTCAAGATTTGTGAATGTCAGGGGAGTGGAGTGCATTGAGAGGAAGAGAAGCGGTGGCCATCTGCCTCACAAAATAATATAGAACACCCCTCTTACTTCTATAGCGCTTTCTCTGTCAACGCAACTTATGTGGCCTTAACCCCCTCCCCCCCATTTTAGAGCGCAGCTCTTAGGCGCCCGTTTCCGGTTTGAGTGGCGTCGGCGTTGGCGTCGACGTCGCCGTCGCCGTCGGCGTAACCGCGCGTTGCACGCAGCCCAGGTTGCATGCAATCCAGGTTGCGTGCAACCGGCGTTGCATGCAACTTACCAACGTCAATGTAACCGCGCGTTGCATGCAACCGAAGTTGCATGCAACCTTGCGACGCCCCGCGGTCACGTGACCCCCGAGGTCACGTGACCCACCGAGGTAACGTGACCCCCCTCAGGTCACGTGACCCCCGAGGTCACGTGACCTCCCCTAATACCCTCCCTCCTCCTCCTCAAAAGCTGCGGTCTAATTCGGCATTACAGGGAGTTGTAAACGGCTTTAATTTTTTTGTTTCGTTTGACAGTTGACTGTAAAATGAGAAGTGGACTCGACCACCGTGCCCGGAAGAGACAACCAAAATAATTATCGTCGGTATGAGCCTCGAAGACTAACTTCTTAGCCTCGCGCCGGGAGCTTTTAAGCCGCGCCTCAAGAGGGTACTAAAAACAGTAGAGCACATCAAAGGCAAAGAGAAGTACCCTGTCGCACGAGGCTACTTCGTCCGTCACGCGAGCTGCGAACCCGCGAATCGAAGGGGGATCGGGCCAGCGTTCGACGTCCATGCAGCTGGCGGAAGACGTCGAAGTTTGAAAGAGAGAAACGGCGTAAACGTGAAAAACGAATAAACACGAAGAGCTTTCCCTGCCTAGGAGAGAAGAGAAGCACGATGGAAGGCGATGGAAAGGGACAGAGCCTACTCGGCGTTGTCCTCTTCATCTTTGTTTTCCGCATATTTGTATTGGCCTTGCACGGTTTTCTACCAGTTTTAGTGACAACGGCGTACAAAATATCGTGTTTTCTTTTCGGTTCCTATTCTTTTCACGATGTTTTCTATCTTGCTGAACTTATTATCTGTACGCTGCTGAATTTCTTGCTGTTAGTGCTCCGCTTCTGTATTACGTTCATATTCTTAAAAAAGTAACGAGTAATTAAAGTAATCCGTTACCAATATGGGTAACGAAATTACATTACAAAATACTGCCGCAAAAAATGATGTGGCAGTTACGAAGTAACCTGAAAAAGAAACGGATTACAAGTTATCCGTTGATTGTAACGAATTAATTCCCAAGTCTGAATCAAAATGTATCTGTTACAATTGACCAGTTGCGTTTCATTTCAGTAGAGTCGGCACATGGACGTCATCACGCCTAAAGCTTGCGGCCGTGTCGTATTCACAGCCTACCCTTCCATTTCCTTCTCTCAATAAAGGTAGTTGCAAGTGGGCCCGGTGCTGTATTAATATTGTGTGTTCATACATTTATTGCACATTTTGGTTTCGAAATGTGAGCGAACTGGCGCGATCGACCGCTTTGCTAAAATATCTCATGCCACGACATATTTATTTCGTATCTCACACTTACCACGCATCCGCGGGGGTTCCGAAGGGGCAACGATTTACGACGGAGGAGCCAGTGTTAAATGTAGTCGCCTTTGGGGATCCTGGTGGCTCGTTGTGCAGGTGTTGGCGCAGAACAGTGCACGAATGGGTGGGTGCGGAGCAGCGTAGCAACCATGACGTTTGTTGTTTCCGGCGTTTGGTAGCCTGCAGAGCAACCTGCAGCTGAAAAGGTGCCTTCCACATCCCTCTCAGCTGCTGAGCCACAGCCAGGATTGCGGAGGGCAGCTGAGGGTCGTGACGTCAGAAGGCGGATTTAAAGGGGACTACTTATGAAGACGCAGGAAGCATATTTGTCCGACATGTGTTCCAGTCACCATGCTGGGAGGTTGCTGTTTTGTGGAAGTGTGTCTTTGATGCCGTTCATGTGCACGTAGACGCTCTTACCTCTTCGAAACCGCAGGTAAAGTGAGGAATTCAAACACATTTTATCACACTAGTAACGCCGTCAACAAACATAAATATATTTAACAAACAAAAAAGCTGTTTACTAATGTTCAAAGGTCTCGAAAAGCGCGAAAATATCGTCCCAAAATAAAATTTATTAACGTGCAAGTCATACCTATGTACTGCGTGTCTTAAACAATACGTGCAAAACGAATGGAAGCCAAAGTAAAAATATTAAAGGGAGTGATCGACAAAAGCAGCACTGTTCGAAATAGGGTTTGTTTACGTCTACTCAGAATGCGTACGACCGAATGAGTTCAATAATAAAAAAATAAATAAAATGAAGTCGCGTGTTGGTTATCCTTCCACACGTACATTGTTAGCTTTCACTTCACATCCAGCATCACCCCTTGAATGAAAAAAAGCGAACAAAAATCGACATCCTCGCCACGTAAGACGTGATCGAGCAATTAATTAGGATGAGTGCGAGTCATTTAATGGTCTTTAATTTCTTCATTAGGTAGATGCTATATTGTATTGCCGCGCGCGCAGCTGGCCAAGATGGCAGCGCGCGCGTGGCCTAACGGTTATCGTGCCTGCCTCCCACGCGAAAAGCCAGGGTTCGATCCCTGGGAGCGTCGCATCTTTTGTTATTCCTGCAATCTAGTTTTCTGGTAAATTCGAGAATCCTGTTGCGTGTTCGAGGTCCGAATGCTCTACGCGTCGAACATTCTACGCTGATTATTCCAGAAGCTTACGCATGTACATAAGGGGCTCCGCGTGGCGAACCGGAGTCAGTTTCGCCCCAGCGTTCGACTCTGCCCTCACGCCGACCTCGACGCCCGCGACGCTCTGTTTTCTTCTGTTGTTATCGTTTTTCCTTTTTATTTTTGGGCACAAGTTCGCCCCATTAAACGTTTAGTTTCTTCAGTTATTATCGCCTCGTCAATTGTCGTTCGTGACATTTTGGTGGAGGTGCTGGGTACCTGCATTCTATGCCCGTGGACCGTACCCCTCCGAAAACACGCCGGCCAAGTGACGTGCGCAGCCCCGGGAGGCTACCCTTCGCAGAAGACCAGACCAAGGCCCGGTCAAGTCGCCGTAACCAAGGCCTTCTCCCGGAACTTGGAGCCCTGCTGCAGAAATCAAGGAAGCGGACCGCGACGATGACTACGCCACCCGTCGTCATCCTGACCGTCACCCCCCGCACTCCGACGCCCTTCCACGGTGAAGCTCACGAAGACATAGAGGACTGGCTGCATCATTATGAACGTGTAGCCCGCCACAATGGATGGACGGATGAGCACCGTCTCCAGAACCTCTACTTCGTGCTTGAAGGCACCGCGAGGAACTGGTTTGAGAACCACGAGTCCTCCTTTACTTCGTGGGAGCCATGCGCCGCCGAACTGAAGCGGACGTTCATCAACTACCACCGTCGATAGCGAGCGGAGGACCTTCTTCGAACAAGGGTGCAGGGCCCCAACGAGAGTGTGACAAGCTTCGTCGAAGAAGTCTTGCGTCTAAGTGCCCGGGCCGATCCAGATGCCACCGAGGAGAAGAAGCTTCGCGCTCTCATGCGTGGCGTGAAGGGAGAAATTTTCGGAGGATTGGTACGCAATCCCCCAACGACTGTCAGTGGTTTTGTAACCGAAGCCACCAATATCGAGCGCGCCCTGACGGCCCGAGAAAGCCACTACCACCGAATCGCCGGCGCGCCTGCTGCTCCAACTATCGCTGCTTCCCTTCTGGGCCTGGATACCAGATGTGTCGACAGCCTTCGGGAGATCACCCGTGAAGTCGTCCGGGAAGAACTCCGCAAGATACTCCCCGCTGCGGATCGCCCGTCCTCACTGTCGCTCGCCGAGGTCGTCCGAGAGGAAGTTCACCGGGCCTTCCATTCTGAGGCTCCGATCAACACGGCGACGCCAGAAGAGCCGACGTTGAGCTACGCCGCCGTGGCCCGACGACCGCCGCAAGCTCCTCGCCAGGCCCCGGCGCCACCCCGAAGAGACGCCCAAACGTCGCGGTATCCTCAGCGTCAAGAGGAGCAAGCCCAGTACGTCCGCCCGGAGCGACCCTCAACGAGGAAGACAGACGTGTGGCGAACGGCCGACCGACGCCCGCTTTGCTACCACTGTGGGGAAGCCGACCACATCTACTGCGGCTGCCCCTACCGTCGACTTGGGTTGCGTGGTTTCCACCCGAACGACCCACGCCCGAGGTACGGCGAACGCCCTCGCGACATCGAGGAGTACCTCCGACGCTCGCCCCCCTCAGTGCCATCTCTCCGCCGTGAATCTCGCTCCCCATCTCCACGACGTTCAGCGTCCCCAGCGTCCCGACCCCGCCGAGAGAGTCTGTCTCCCCTGCGTCGCCGGGAAAACTAAGTGCGGCAACGCCTGGAGGTGACGTTGCCGAAAACGACGGAAGCAAACAGCCTCCAAGAACGCCGGAGCGCTCCCACTCTCCCGACGCCCCGCATCGCACCGACGCCCATGCAACGGTGTCCAACAACCTAAACGTTGTCATCGACGGCCTCGACGCATCGGCACTCGTGGACACCGGAGCAGACTACTCAGTCATGAGTGGGAGGCTCACTCGCCGCCTTCGGAAAGTCACGACGTCGTGAGACGGACCGCAGATACGAACCGCCGGCGGACATCTCATCACACCTGTTGGCAGGTGCACCGCTCGCGTTGAGATCCACGGTGAAACCTGCCCTGTGAAGTTCGTCGTTCTGCAAGACTGTTCGAGGGACGTCATTCTCGAAATGGACTTCTTGTGTGAATACGGCGCCGTCATCGACCTTGGTGAGAACAGATTGACGCTGCGCAAGCCTGCTCTGCCTTCAGAGAAACCCCAAACAGCGTCAGCCGCCGTCCGAGTCGCTGACGACCACGTGAACCTTCCGCCGCGATCAAGTGTTGTCGTACCCGTCGTGACTGATGCAGCTACCTGCGGCGAAGTTGTTTTGGAAGGCAACCTCCAGTTGCTTCTAGGAAGAGGGATAGGCGTCGCACGAGGAGAAGCTGAACTTCAGGATGGCCGCACTGTGGTCCTCGTGACGAACGTTCGGAATGAAACGCAACACCTCACAAAAGGTGCAGCCGTTGGCCACGTCGAGGAACTCCGAAACTCCGCCGAAATCGCCGCCATTACTGACGAATCCTCGCCACCTCAGCAAGACAGTACGTCGCCAGCGCAGCTTGACATCGACCCTAAGCTTCCGGACCCGAGACGACGGCAGCTGATTAACCTCCTCGCCGAATACCGTGACTGCTTTGCGACGTCGTCGAAGGTGCGCCAAACAGCCGTGTCGAAGCACCGCATCGTTACCGAGGACGACGCGCGCCCTGTGCATCGATCACCGTACAGAGTCTCCGTTAAAGAAAGGGAGGTGATCCAGGAGCAAGTTCAAGAGATGCTGAACGACGACATAATCCAGCCATCAAGCAGTCCGTGGGCGTCTCAAGTCGTACTGGTTAAGAAGAAGGACGGAACGCTTAGGTTCTGCGTGGACTACCGACAGCTGAACGCGGTGACGAAGAAAGACGTCTATCCACTCCCCCGTATCGACGACACTTTAGACCGGCTGGGCCACTCCCGATACTTTTCATCGATGGACCTGAAGAGCGGCTACTGGCAGATCGAGGTCGACGAACGGGACCGAGAGAAGACAGCTTTCGTCACGCCGGATGGACTGTACGAGTTCAAGGTGATGCCTTTCGGACTGTGCACGGCGCCTGCAACTTTCCAGCGTGCAACGGACACAGTACTGGCAGGACTGAAATGGCAGAGCTGTCTCGTCTACCTCGACGACGTCGTAGTGTTTTCCGGCGACTTCGACGAGCACTTGCGACGACTCCGAGCTGTTCTCCAAGCCATACGGACAGCCGGACTCACCCTGAAGCCATCAAAGTGTCGGTTCGCCTATGACGAACTGAAGCTCCTAGGTCACGTGGTTAGTAACGAAGGCGTTCGCCCCGACCCAGAGAAGACTCGCGCCGTCGCAGCACTTCCAGCGCCGAGAGACAAGAAAGCCGTGCGTAGGTTCCTTGGACTATGCGCCTACTATCGGCGCTTCGTTCGGGATTTCGCAAGGATTTCCGCACCACTAACAAACCTCACAAAGGACGCCGAGAAGTTCGAATGGGCCGAAGAGCAGCAGCAGGCATTCGACGAACTGAAGCGACGACTGCAGACTCCTCCTGTTCTTGGACATTTCGATCAGGATGCGGAAACCGAAATTCACACGGACGCAAGTAACCCTGGACTGGGCGCGGTACTGGTTCAAATGCAAGAAGGTACCGAGCGAGTTATCGCCTACGCGAGTCGGACACTGTCCAGGGCGGAGAAAAATTACTCCACGACCGAGAAAGAATGCCTTGCGGTCGTCTGGGCAATCACGAAGTTTCGTCCGTACTTGTACGGGAGCCCGTTCCGTGTAGTCACCGACCATCACTCGCTCTGCTGGCTTGCAAACCTCAAGGACCCGTCAGGACGCCTCGCTCTATGGAGTCTCCGATTGCAATAGTTCAACATGACTGTGGTCTACAAGTCAGGCCGCAAGCACAGCGACGCCGACTGCCTGTCCAGAGCCCCCGTCGAAACGCCTTTCGGCAGCAGCGACGACGATGACGACGAGTGCTTCCTAGGCGCAGTGAATACCGACGACATGGCACGACATCAACGAGACGATCCTGAGTTGCGCGCGCTAATCGAGCACCTCGAAGGACGAGGGGGGACTGTCCCCCGTGTCTTCTCGAGAGCCCTGACAACCTTCGTCCTCCGACAAGGTGTGCTGTACAAAGAGAACTTCGGGGACAACAACACACCGTGGTTGCTGGTAATCCCGACCGACCTTCGGGAGGAGATCTTTCAAGCATGTCACGACGACCCGACGTCCGGACACCTCGGTTACAGCCGAACACTGGCCCGTATTCGTGAAAAGTATTACTGGCCAAAGCTCCCCAAGGCCGTCCACCTCTACACCCGATCGTGCCACGAGTGCCAGCGACGTAAGAAACCGCCGACGAAGCCGGCAGGTCTCCTGCAGCCGATTGCTCCCCCGACCGCACCGTTCCAGCAGATCGAAATGGATCTACTTGGCCCTTTTCCGCCGTCAACGTCGGGAAACCGCTGGATAATCGTCGCCACTGATTATCTCACGCGGTACGCCGAAACGAAAGCCCTTCCTTCAGGGACTGCTGTGGAAGTCGCCAAGTTTTTCATCGAGTCAATCGTCCTCCGGCACGGCGCTCCCGAAGTTCTGATTACAGATCGCGGATCATCGTTCATGGCACAGATGACCCAAGAGATCCTCCGGCTCAGTCACACCAGCCATCACCGTACCACTGCGTACCACCCGCAGACCAACGGGCTGACGGAGCGACTCAACAAGACAATCGCCGACATGATCTCTATGTTCGTCGACGTAGAGCACAAGACGTGGGACGAGGTGTTGCCCTACGTCACGTTCGCCTACAATACGGCGGTTCAAGAGAGCACTGGATTCACACCTTTCCAGCTGGTACACGGTCGGAAGGTAACGACCATGCTGGACGCCATGCTACCCCATGAGCCATCTGACAATGAGAGCGACGACGCCCAGGCGGTTGCTCAACGGGCGGAGGAAGTCCGCCAACTCGCCCGACTCATGATTCAAGACCAGCAACGCGTCGACGCGGGCCGCTACAACCTTCGTCGCAGGGACGTCCGCTTCCAGCCCGGAGACAGGGTGTGGGTGTGGGCGCCCATCCGTCGCCGCGGCCTCAGTGAGAAACTGCTGAAACGGTACTTTGGACCATACAAGATACTTCGTCGCCTCGGCGAGCTGAACTACGAGGGGATGCCTGACGGAACACGAACATCGTCACGCCGCCCACCACGACCTGAAGTCGTCCACGTCGTGCGCCTGAAACCGTACTACGCTCGATAGGACTGTGGACCTTATGTGTTCCAAATGACTCTTTAGTTTACCGCTCTTTTTATTTGCTTTGTTTTGTTCTGGTTTGCATCGGGGCGATGCACCTATTAAAAGGGGGGAGTAATGCCGCGCGCGCAGCTGGCCAAGGTGGCAGCGCGCGCGTGGCCTAACGGTTATCGTTCCTGCCTCCCACGCGAAAAGCCAGGGTTCGATCCCTGGGAGCGTCGCATCTTTTGTTATTCCTGCAATCTAGTTTTCTGGTAAATTCGAGAATCCTGTTGCGTGTTCGAGGTCCGAATGCTCTACGCGTCGAACATTCTACGCTGATTATTCCAGAAGCTTACGCATGTACATAAGGGGCTCCGCGTGGCGAACCGGAGTCAGTTTCGCCCCAGCGTTCGACTCTGCCCTCACGCCGACCTCGACGCCCGCGACGCTCTGTTTTCTTCTGTTGTTATCGTTTTTCCTTTTTATTTTTGGACACAAGTTCGCCCCATTAAACGTTTAGTTTCTTCAGTTATTATCGCCTCGTCAATTGTCGTTCGTGACAGTATTGCCTTCATTATTTTAAATTAAGGTGACACACTTTGTAATTGATCTCAAGAGATTTTTTGTTATAATAAAACATTTTCATAATGTTTTGTTTGGGGAGGAGGCGTTTTAGTAACATTTTTATGCTGACAATACATGTTTAGCATTTAAGTGACTCAACAGACTATATCGGAAAATTTGTAAAGTTTAATGACAAAGATAAGCTACAGACTCCGTTTCTCCACTATCATTGACGGGACGAAGACAAATAGCTAACGTCCAAGCCTTGCTGCCGGAAAAATTTCATTTCATTTCATTTTATTTGTTTTTACCTTAAGGTCCCAGTTAGGGCAGTACATAAGGGGGATATATACATGTTATACAAACGAAGACCAACAAAAAAGTAAAAAGCACAAGCTAATTAATACATCCAGGTCAAGCTCATTAATCGTACATAATGAAAACAAAAAAACTATTAACAAGAAAAATTAATCCGTAAGCTTGATAGAAATACTTCTGGGTCCATGATGGTGACGATGGAGGATAGTAGGCTGTTCCAGTCGCAGATTGCTTGAGGAAGGAAAGACTGATTGAATGCGTTTGTGGAACCGGAAATACGTTTGATTGTGCAGGAGCTGTTAAGGCGAGAAGATGTTCTTTGAGTATGTGATAACAAAGACTGTTTGAGGTCGGGGCGATGATAGTACACTTTATGAAGAAAACTGAGGCGGGAAAGTTTTCTGCGGAGCTGCAAAGAAGGCATAGTTAGTTGACATTTTAACGCGGAAACACTGACAGAAAAATTGTAGGTGGACAAGATGAAACGAGCGGCCCGGTTTTGTACAGCTTTCAGGTGGTTGATGAGGTAGGCCTGATGGGGACTCCAGATGGAAGCTGCATATTCTAATTTTGGTTCAATGAACGTGTCGTACGCCATTTTGCGGACGAGTGGAGGAGCACAGCGCAGGTTACGTCGGTTGAAGCATAGAGTTCTCGATGAGTCAGCATGTATGGCTTCAATGTGGTTATTCCATGAGAGGTCTGATGTTAGTCGTACACCAAGATGTTTATACGTTGAAACGGTTTCGATTAGGTCAGAGTTGAGGAAGTACTGATGATATAGGTTTGATTTCTTTCTGGTGAAGCGCATTAATTAACATTTGGATTTTTTTAGTGACATCAACCAGGTGTTGCATCATTGGTTATTTTTTAGAAGGTCTTATTGGAGCTGGTTGTTATCATGCACAGATGTTTTTTTTTGTTATAGACGACGCAGTCGTCTGCAACAAAGTAAGAAAGTAATCCTACGTCTTTCTTTATCATCCGAACTTTTTTTCAAGGCAGAAGGAGCTTTTTCTTAACCAATCCAGTGACCGAAATAAAGGAGTTTGTATGCACATCTCATTAACTGCCGCAGTTCTGACGTAGGTTTCAACATAATTTCGAATGCCAGATACAGAAATTAGGGAGAAACGGATATTAAGAGGGATGTATCAGAAGGTCACTTTTGTGCCACCTCTGTTATTTTTTCTTTATTTTTTCTTCTCTCTTTCGCGTAGTATACAGAATAGTTTTCCCTGGCTCTACTTAGCTTGCCTTTAAAAAAAATATTCAACATGGGCCTGGGTTATTGTTTATAAAAGATCGACCACGCTGAAAATTGACAAGAAATAGAACCGTAATTTATATAGCCCCTATCATGCATTTCATACTGCTAAATACTTTACATGCTAGGTATTTGAATAGGTAACTAGAATAAGTAAACATGCTAGGTAACTAAAACATACCTTTCGACTACGTGAAATTTATCACTCCTCGTGTATCCTACTAGCTTGGACCTGACTCTGCGCAATTAAAATAGCTACGCAATTAAAACAATTCCGCAGTTAAAATAATTATATCAGTCACCAAACTAGGTACTCCACCCGGAAACAGTGTAACTCATTCCTGTAATAAAGTTTAATAATTAATTAAAATAAATCTTGTAGCTTTCCGAACACTGGAAATTTGTACTTTGTCTTTGAAATCGCATGTAGGACAAGTAGAAGTATCTGAAGTTATCACTTGCTAACCTTACGCATTTCAAAAACATTTTTTTTCTTTTAATTTCTATCCTTATATATAGTCGGCACAGGAAACCTGAGGTCACTTCAGCTGTCATGCGGTATTGTGTAAATCTACGTGCTTCTTCCAAACGTCCCACATCTCCGTTCCCTGAATATGCTTTTCGTACACTTTCCGGAGTTTGCGTTCCTGGTCGGCCTTGAGGTAAGACCTCCACCCGCCGACGACACCCTTGCGAAAGAAATTTCGGAAGGGTGCGAACAATTCCTCGTCTCCTTTCTCCTCTTTGACTGAGTCCTCATCGTCGTGAGAAATCATGACGGTGGCCTTTAGGTTTTTGAAAGACGTCTTGCGGACCACATCCGCCAAGAGAGCCTCATCTGCTCGCAGTTTTTCGCCAATAGACTTATCAATAAAATCGGCGATTTTGAGGTAGCCTTCCATCGGGTTCTCGATTAGTTTCTCGTAATAGTAGAATAGAACATTCGGGTCTCTGCGATGCGCGTACCAGGACAACACCAGCTCGAAGTAGTCGCCGAACGGGACGTGTCCATCCATGAAGTCCTCGAAGAAGTCGTCGAACGTCGCGTCTTCGGCCATTTCGAGGTTGACGCGGTCGTCCAGGCAGTGGTGGTAGAAGGACACCACGCAGTCGAACGGGTTTCGCACGATGGCCAAGTACTTGGCCTCTGGGTGGTAGGGGGACTTGGAAAAAACCAGGTGGTGTTTGATGACCCGCGGCTCGGGAAGTTTCTCCACCACTTTTCTGCCAGCCTGAGAGAGGAAAAGTGAGCTATTCTAAAAATAGGAGTCTTTTTTTTTTTGCTTGCTTAGAATGCCTTAAGCTGATTCTGTCAACGCGGCAGTTGTTCTGTGTCCACGGTGTTCTTATATATGTCAGATAGGTAGTATCTGCGATGGCGCAACTGGCCATACCACAGGTGGTAGACAGTGTCTCCACCAGTCTTTATTTTGAGATATCGGTCAACCACGTCTGCCATGATTCGCTCGAAAAAATCTGGAGCGTTTATTTGTTTCCGCAAGGCAGTTGGGAGGGACAATCTCTGCAATCTTCGGAGCGAGCTCGTGGTGTGGCGACACCGAAAATATATTTAGACTCCCTAAACGTTGTATGCAATGTGGCACTGAGCATGGTAAAACGTCACGCTTGGTGACACAATGGAGCCTGGAACGGGCCTCCGACTAGTGTGTTTAACGTCCTATCCCACCCACACCCGAAAGGTTGTCCCGGACTGTCAACAAATGACGTAAAAAAATTCGGATGTGTCACGCTGACGGATGTCGCGATCCTTGCGGTTGGTCGTAGAAATACTGGCGACGAGATGGAACCAAAGCAAGTGTCGCCGACGTCGCGGTGTTTCGACATGGCGCTTCCAACAGCGTCGCTCCATCGGGCGGAAATAAAGGGACAACTTTTTCGGACGCGTTAAACACACCAGTTGGAGAAGCGTTCCAGACACCTTAGTGCCACAGCGCAACATTTTTAGCTATCAACGGGTCACTCCACAGCAAACAATCTAGCCCTAAATGAAGCCGTCACGCATTCGGTCTAAGCATTGCGTTCTTGGTGATGTCAAGTTTCCTTGTCCAAAATACTTTTGCTTCAACTTTTTTTTTTCTTGTTGTGATGACACTTTTAATTTTGCGGGAAATAGGTTTTCAGGGGCAAATAACAAAAAAAAAATGTTTTTCGGAAAGGTTTGAAAAAATATTGTGCAATAAACGCGGCTTTTAGTAGCTCAATGTATTCTTCTCAATTATCTAATAGGATTTGTCAGGCATTTCCGAGTGTTTAAAAGGGTGCATATACATTAAGAGTGTCACGGAAAGCTCATACTCACTTTTTATTTTCAAAACCACGCTGCACTAAAAAGACTAAAAAATATGTGTTTTAGTATTGAAAAAATTACCTTAAAAATAATTTTGTACAAAATATCTTATTGTGTTTTCTAAAATAAATGGGCGACATTGAACATATAACAAAATAAGCAGGTAAAGAAAAAACTCATAAAGGTGGTTGGTCTAAAATTATGTACTCAACAGTTGTGAATAATATAGAATCGACACAGCAAGCAAACGGTTTTCACAAAATATTAGTTATTTTTTTAAAAATATATATATATATATATATATATATATATATATATATATATATATATATGCTTGTATTGAAAATTATGCAAAATATATTGATTTCAGTACAAAAAATGTGTTTTGTTTAAAAATACACAATTGACTGCATATGTAGTTATTAACAAAGAAAACAAACGAACGAAATTAATATGTAACAATATTTAAACTAAAGAAAAAAAAAAACTGTTCATTGCCTTTATACAAACGGCTGTTTTAAAAGCGAAAACTAAAAGGTGTTCCGTCAAGAAATACATAAGTCACGGCCATATGTAGCTTAGACGAAAACAAACTAGCAAACTATAAAAAACAAATTTTTTGCAAAGCGAGAGAAAGAATTTTTAAACTTAGACCTAATGCAACCCAATTGCCCCTAGTTTCTCGTTGGGCAGGGGAGGGGGCCTTTGAGTCCCAACCAGCACGACTCAAGATGGCCTTCTGAAACGAGAATATGTTTACCTAAATCGTTCTGAAAACAAAATTTCAGCATTATCTCTTTTCTTTTTTCTTTTGTGCACGTTCAAATCATTAATCTTTCTCATATTAAAACTGTTTTATTTTGATAGAAGTCTAGAAAGATGAGGTAAAAGAGTCTAATGGGGTCCCACTCCCCCATAGTGTTGGCTCTTTCATTTTGCTCCTAAAGGTACAAATATCTACCAAAAGTTGCCTAAATCACAGCCTTTTTTTTTTTTCAAGGGGAATTGCTAGCGCACCCCAGCTCGGAACGCGTGGAGCGAAAGCTCGCGCTGCAGAGCCCAGGGATCCGTGGTTCCATCTCCACCCCTGCCCGTTTCGATCTGTATGATCATCGTACCGGCGTGCGGTCGTGTATCACTACTGCGTGGTGCACGTTAAAGACCCCAGGCTAGCGGTTGTACTGCGCTGGCTCAATTACTCATCTACAGCAGAGACACCAGACACCCATTAAGGCTAAGTTCCCGCTGTACAAACATACACACACCAATTTGCTCTTCTTTGCAACCTTTTTTTAATATAAATATGTTTAGAATAAATTATAAATTTATAAATATGTTTATATAAACACACATAGAAAATATATAACTATTTTAGATATAAATGTAAATATCAGATACAAATATTTATAAAGATAAAGATATCTTTATCTTTACCTTCACTAGTACCGCGTTTTAGTATCTTCTGGTATTTTTGTTTTCCTGCAATTATTCTGTGTGGCCAAAGTGGGGATGGTAGTGCGATGGGCATAACGTTGCTCGTTGCCCATCGCACTACCATCCCCACTTTGCTCGTTCATTGCTCGTTGAAAGAACTGTGAGTGTGTGCATGTCCTTCGTCCATTTCACTGTTTTATTCTTTCTGTGTTAACTATGTGCTAAGGCATGAAATAATGCTGGTCTGCCTCAGGGAGGGGACGCAAGAAGGTGATGGACAAAAGATAAATATAATTGTTTGTTTTTTTAATTTACTTATATACTACACTGTTCAAACTTCGCTCGTATTTTGTTTTAATTCTAAACAATGAACATCTCTTAAGTATGGAATTTTTTAATGAATACTTCTTTTTCAATTGATAATTGTGCAGTCTGTTCAATGCTGGCATGACCATTAAAGTAATAATGTTTTGTTTAAAAGCATTTATACATTTTAAAACTTTTTTTTTCTCACTCACTAACTGCACTTAACCTTGAAATATGTATTTTTGGACCTGACACGTCTTGTTTTGTTTTTTTGCTTTGAAAACGAAGTATTTTGCAATAGTTTTGGTAGTGGCAATGAACCAAATTCAATTCTTTTTTCGCTTTAAAAAAAATATTTTTCTTTAACATTGCTCGTTTGGTATGTCGGCTTTATACTATCCATGGCCGCTGAGTACATATTTTTCGACCAACCACATTTATGAGTTTTATTTTTTTAACTGAGTATTTTGCTATATCTTCAATATTGTACGTGCATTTTAGTAAACAAAGTAACACTATATTTATCAAAATATTTTTAAGGTATAATTTTTTCGCTTACAACTAACACGCATAAGCTCCAATTTTTATTAAGGTTTGGTGGTTTTTTGTTTGTAAGTAAGAAGCAAATATCAAATTTTCGTGACATATTCATCGCGTCTGTAACCTTAGAAACACCGGTAATGCGTGACAAAACCTATTGGATAATTTGGAAAAATATATTAACCTGCAAAGTACAGTGTTCAATTCGACAATTATTTCAAACCTTTTGAATTTTTTTTTTTTTTTTTGTATTTTACGCTTCGGGGCTTGTTTTGCAGAAAAATCAAGATCTCGTCAAAAAAGTAAAAAAAAAAGTTATAGCAAAAATATTTTTGGAAAGGAACTTTTACATTCCCAATAATACATACACTTTTTTATCGAACGAATGTGCGAGGGTCGAATTTAGGCCCGGGCCCTTTGGCGTGGAGTGACTCCAACGTACCCTCTGGCTTCTCATTCACCGAGCTCCGTTCATAGATCGAAGTTTTTGGCTACCCCGGTTGAGTTGCGAAAACGCAGACGCTCCAAATGTCTTTGAGTGGAATAATTGTGTTTGGCTTCAAGTCCGACCGCACCCTACGCTACAATCGGATGGAGAAAAAAATCGAGCGACACCTAAAGTGCGGGAACGCGACAGAACAGCACACGACAAAACAGCACGTGACAAAACAGCACGGTCAAAACAGCACGCGTCAATACAGCACTGTGTCAAAACAGCACGGCGACAAAACAGCACGCGTCAAAATAGCACGCGACAAAACAGCACAGCGTCAAAACAGCACAGCGACAGAAGAGCACATGCCAAAACAGCACGGCGTCAAAACAGCACGCATGCAGCAACTTCGACCACGCTCTTCACCTCTCTCGGCGCAAATAATTTCGAACCTCCTTGACCCATTTATTTATTGTCGCTAGGTTATAAAAAAAATATATATATATTGCCTATTTTAGTGCTTACCAAACTCCGCAACCGAACTTATATATAGCATCTAATGTGGCTCTCATGGTGACAAGTTGTTCTCTTCGACAAGAAAGAGCGCACTGAAAGTCAATTATCGTGCGGCGATTTTACGGATTACAATATATAGGGCAGTATTTGCTTTACCTTTTGAGGACAAAAATCATATATTTTGGTTTTGAAAAAGCGGTGACCAGTTGGACTCTTCTACAAGTTGCCCTTCGACGAATTGCCTTACTACGAATTGACCCGTCGATGAATTGGCTTTCAACGAATTGGCCTAGACCCTCAATTCCTTTACAGTGCCTACTTTGACACATGCATTTTTTTAACTCCAGACGCTATATTTACGGTTCATCGTTTTCGCCTTAAACCAAATAAAACCGGTAAACGTACGCCGAATTCATTTTTCCGAATTCGTTTTTTACTTAAAAAAGGTCAGTATTTTGGAGGGCGTTTGGAGGGGGGGGGTGACTCATTACTGATCGTATCACCACATCATTTCGCAGTTTTCATATTGTCTTCCAGATCAGTTCAACTTTCAACAAAAACTCCAGGGGCGCAGGTGTCTTCAGGACGAAATCTGGGTTTTTGCTCCTGATAGGGATTTCTGTGCCGAATTCTTCGTTCAATGAAGAGAGTTTAATCATGAACTGAACAATGAAGATCAAGGGCGTCCGTAAATTCCACAGATTTGTTTAACACCCCTATCTTCCGTCTACTAGAGAAGGGCATAAATACGATTGTTTTATTGTCGTTTCTGTGGTCGGCGCGAAGTTATCACCTCTCGCAGTCGTGAATATGGGAAAAAAACGCACTGAGTACAATGCTTGCGAATTTCTGGATTTTGATATTTTCCTCTCCAACCGAAGTGGTAGTGAAGATCATGTTCGTCCCGTGTACAAATACGAGCACACGACGATAATGGCAGATCACAATAGGATCCCAGTGCGTCTTGCAGAACAGGTCCCGTCGGCTGCCACAGATTGCAACAAATAAGAAAACCTGTACATGGTTTACTCACTATATATTTTAAACACGCGCTCTTAAAAACTATTGCATTTTTGTCAGTATATCGGTTTTCGTCAATAAACCGAAAAGAACCGAGAAGCTTATGAGTCTACAAATATACATTGCAATAAACCGAAAGGTTCTGTTTGGAATTCAAAACTAAAAAGTACGTCGAATTTCAAAATAATAAAAACCGAAAAGGCCAAACCCTAGCTGTATTGTCAATGTCCTGTTTTGACGCTGTACTGTTTTGACGCTGTTCTCTTCTGTCAATGTGCTCTTTTGACGCTGTGCTGTTATGACACTGTGCTGTTTTGACGCCGTGCTGTTTTGGCACGTGCTCTTCTGTCGCTGTGCCGTTTTGACGCCGTGCTGTTTTGTCGCGTGCTATTTTGACGCGTGCTGTTTTGTCGCCGTGCTGTTTTGACGCTGTGCTGTTTTGACGCGTGCTGTTTTGGCCGTGCTGTTTTGTCGCGAGCTGTTTTGTCGTGTGCTGTTCTGTCATGGTGCCCTAAAGTGCAAAGTAGATCCCCCCCCCCCCCCCTCCCCGAGCATCCATTATAAAACTACGTTCGAGTACCCAATTGCAGCCTGCCCCTGGGGGTCTGGAAGAAAGTATTCTTGCCCCTAGGAGTTTTATTACGGAAGTCTGAGAACGACCGCTGTATGCATAAGAAGGCGGAAAAGACCGTGAAATTAACAGAAAAGAAAGCGCAGAATTTCAATAAACTTCTTGAGACTGAGACATACGTAGCGAGGAACATACCACTTGAATGGTGCGTGTTTGTCCCGTTCTGTGTAATCCTATGTTTCACATTTTCTGAAAGTATGAATGGACACCAACTAGCTTGTTCTTAAAAAGTACCAAAAATAGATGCGGGCTTTTCTGAAAATTGTCACGTGAACAACGTTCACGTGAAAATGATAGATGAATTTCAATATGGGCGGGCCTACTTAGTGTGAGCGACGGACGCTAAAAATAAGCTAATATCGGGTACGCGGTGGTTTATTTAAACAAATCTAATTTTTTGTTGACTTTCTGCCTCAATATGAGAGGACGAAATATATATTCGTGTATGTTCCTATGTATACTTGTATATTTGGATCTATTCTTGCGAGCATTTGTATACTAGTACTTCATTGCAATAATTAACTCTGGACGCTGCAGTTAAATGAAATCAAATATATAAATAAATAAAACCAACATTTTTCCAGAACAATGGAAACACAAACTCTCTCGAAAAGTTTCAACGGCAGCGTCTCTAATCACCCGAAGACTAAACTATAGTCTCTACGTAGCGTGCAACAAATATATTTAAGAATGAATTTTTATGTATTTTAGAAGTTGTGCCCCATCACGTGTCTGTAACATTTGTGCGAACATCAATTTTAAACATATCATTTTAATGTACACTTTGTTTCGAAATAAGGTAACTTTTGATCGTATTTATTTAGCGGAGTTTGTTGCGCGCACTCCGAACAATAGTTGGACAGTGTTGAGTTATGGAATGGGAACGTTTCGGTATACTCTCCACTCCATCCAACGTTACTAAACCACTCAGTTGGGAAACTGCTATAGAAACTGCTCTGAAAAAGTGGCACCGACCCGTCCACCAGAACCGATCTAATTGCGATCACAACGCCGCCATTTCTCCCGCAGCGGCCACTCGAGGAACTGCACGTGACTTCTATTTTGGCTTTGATCGGCCATTATGGCGCCGAAACAGATACGGTGGAAGAGGTTACAGGGGCGCCACCTCCATCTCCCCAGCGGACGCGCCGCGAATTGTTACCGAAGCTAAAATGGAGCTAGGTCGGGACGCGCAACCTGAAATCACCGCTGAGGCATGGTTGTTTGTATAAAAACAAAATTAATTGTGCCGCAAAACCTTGCAAACTAAAGATTTTCTAAAACATCAAGCGCCTTCAATTTGTACTAAACTCCAATAAAAGCTTCTACAAAAAGAGTTTTTTCCCGTTGGTTTTTACGCAAAAACATGCGTCTGAAAGTTCAAGGTGACCACAGTAAAGACAAATGATAAAGGGTGGCGCTGTTGTCGTATTTAGCTCGGTTTCGGTGGATGCCAGCGGCCCAGGTTTCGACGGTGAGTTTCCCAACTGAGGGTTCTAGTAACGTTGACTCTATCATACAGAGTCAGCACTGCTAAAACAAGAAGAAATAACGTTTTACACTTAGGCCAACGTGGACTCAACTTTCTTGTGTCGAACAACCTTTTCGTGCTATATATCGTTTTACTAATATCTGGACGCACGCTAATGCTGCAAATAGAGAGTTGGAATATATTCGGCAGCAGCCTTGTTAGATAAAAGAAACGGATTAGTTGCATTTAGAATTTATAGTAACCTGGCGAGCCGTTCTACTTGTCCAAACCAAGAGTTGACAACACAAAGTCGGCCTCTCGCCTACACGTCTTAGTTTTCAGGCCTCTATCTGTGGAGACGTACAGTCGCCAGCACTGATAAAGAGCTAGAATGGCGATGTGGGCGAGTTCGTTCATGTTTAAACTTTACATGAAACAGCGCGCAAAACAACAAACATGGGAGAGAAGAAGTACACAGGACGAGCTTAAACTGATAGACACTTCCCTTTACTCTGAGCAACATCAAATTACCCGAAGCTCGAGAAGCGCTTCCACAAGCCGTCATGTTGACCACGCGCTTCGGGTGGATGTTTTAAATTGATGCAGACTGTGCTTCTAGGAACCTAAAAACCTTCACTGGAATAAGATTGCTAACGTTATGTCACCGTAACGTTAGCAATTTTACCTCGTCTCAGCTTCAAGATGGTGGTCTTTCTCGCGAGAAACAACCACGTAGCTTGGACAGCGGGATATTGAATTATCAGAAACGTGCATATAGTTAATACTTCCTGCCAATACCACAAAATGGAAAAGACCATCTCGATGAAAAAAATAGTATGTTACTTCTTTTGGGATAAAGGTGTTGGTAAAGGCGTTAATGTGTGTATCTGTGTGTTTGTGTGGGGGCAATAATTGTTTTTATACGTTTAGCAACATAATTATTTCTATCTAATAGGGGACTGCTATTAATATTCTCCGCAAAAGGGCATTCCAAACAGCCAAGTTTTCGGCATTGCAAGAGAGCGCACAGGAGCATTGCTTGCTGTCAACTGTCCTCTCCAGCTTGACGAAGTTAATCATCATTGATAAAAAAAGAACCCATCTCCCGATTTTTGTGTTTATGTCAAGGACAACACAAACGTACCACAGATATACTTTGTACTTACGAATTCCAAGAATGGCATCAGGTCATAATTGATGCTCTTAAACGACGGCAGCGGTTCCATATTATTGTCGAGGTTGAGGAGCGCCCATACGATGTACTGCGTCCACGTGGTACCCGCCTTCGGATAGGTGGCTATGAAGATGTCCCTCGGGAGTGGTTTGTAGCGAAGTGCGTCGGTCAGGGTGTCGACGTTGAACGCGTTTGAGGGTAGCAGAACGCCGTCCATGACTTGCAACTTAAGAAGCCTCTTCGCGTTGTGGAAGGCTGGTCTCGTGTCTCTGTGGCATCTGGGACTGCCGTCGCCGGCGCTCCTGACCAGCTTCCTCGGCTTAAGAAAAGAATATTGTTTCACTTCTGGCTCAGCATGCGACTCTTGTTCACCTGTGCTGGTCGCCTTTAGCACGTCGCCCATTTCTGTGTTTCCGAAGTTGCCCGACAACTCCCTACTTATGCTGTAATGCACCGTGCTTTTTGTCACAACCGAGATCCCTCGACCTCCCACAAAATAAAATACGCTGTTGAATAGAAGTCAATGGTTTATATACGCTGCTCCTTGAGCCCGGGGTCAGTTGGATGGCATTATGTGTCCTTCCTATTTTTACGCCTTTCTTTTTTTCTATGCAAAGCTTGATGCTTGACTCGCTTGCTATGCAAACTATCTATAGGAGAACGCCTTATCGCTTAAGCCTAGCCGTCCACTTAAAATGGTCTAGCGTCAGTGTGCGTAGCGGTTGATATATACTGATCCATGAGAATATGAGTTTGCCCGTGGTGAGCTGACCGTGACTTCTCACGTGCGAACGCTTCCACGAGAAAGACGAAATATTTTCCGCTGGACATCTGGATGCATGGTCTGCTGCTTCCATTCTTTCGGGTTTCTCGTGTGCACAGAGGTATGACTTACGTCTTGATAACGATGCGTCCCTCTTCCCGATCTTCTGTTTTCCACGAGACACAATTTCACTTTCTGAGCCTAGAGAACCGATTAAGAAAATGCATAACAAGAACGTCATTTTAGGTACTTTTCAAGAGATAAAGATGACAATGACTCATAATAATATTTTTATTGCTCGAAGAAATAGGCCCACATTGCCACGCTTTAATGGACATGTAAAGAAACGAAGTGTGACAATATGCGTAGAAGAAACCTATTGGCTATGACCGGACAGAGGGAAAAACCTACAAATATAAAAGGAATAATTTCTATCTATTTCAATTCATGCCGGTTCCCCTTCCTAGAGACGCATTACCAGGGTCGTGTTGAGAACATCCGGTAGGTTTTCTTTTATGAGTATTCTTTTTTTCACAATTTTACTCAAAATATTTTGTCTTCATTTTCGTTGCCTTTTTAACAGAGCATTTATTATAATTATGTGATTTGTTTATTACGTCAAATCACACTGTTAAACGGGAACTAGTGAAAATGTGCCTTTTACGGTGTCTTAAGAAAATCCACATGTCTATCGCACTGAGATTGACTATAAAAACAAAAAAAGAAACTCTATAGACAACCCTTTGAAATGTGGTCTAAAGGCAGGTATTGGTCACATCGCTGCGCTCGGCAACACCGAAGTACAAGTTTTGCAGGTGGCAGTATGGTTTCAAGTCTGGTTTGTAAAATTTTATGTAGTTCATTTGAACTAATCTTCTCTCCAAGGGAGTGGTCCCCGAAACTGCAATGACGCTGTGCTGTCAGGGGTCTAGTTGACTGAGCGTGAAGTTATAAAGAGGCAAGGTTAACGCTGAAAACGTCATAGAATACTGGAGACACCAACGGGCTTCATGATAACGACAAACCGGTTTGGATGTTCTAGTGCCGCACCTCCGTAGCGCGTTCGGCGACCGACTGTATGTAAGTTTCCCTCTCAATCTTCGGAATATGCACTATCCTATATGCTAAGGCATTAATAGGCAGCAACTCATCAATGGGGTTCTTTCGGGACCTTAAGTCATCTTACTTTTTGCCTTGTGGCTATTTCACAAGCAATTGGCAACTCGCAATCCATCACTTGCAGACTCACCGCTATCAAACCTTCTAGAGCAGAGGCTTCGCCATCAGCATCAGCGGGATGCCTAAAGCTAGACTTTTATTGCTTACGTCCATCAAAATTGCAATGCTAGATGCACTGGTGACTCATGTCGTGTAGTGCACTGGTGCACTGAATGCCTCCGGAATGGGCCATGCAAATTATAAATAGCTTTCTAGAGCTGGTAATTTTCTAATTTAAAATAATATAAAAAAATAACATAGTTTAAATTTGAGTGACCAAGTACGGCACAAAAATGTGAGTCAGACGTTGATGTGACGAAGTCGACTCCATAGAGTGGTACTATTTTGATATTATTAGTTGCGACTTTTCTTGACTTTATAACCAGTCGTGATCACGACATCCACTTTCGTCTTTCAGTTTGCGTATACTGTAGGAGGTGCTTCTATGCTGACACGTAGTGTTGTACTCCATGACCACAATGCCTCACAAGCAACGCCATTTTTGACGCCAGGACGTATTGCCCAACCATTATATTCGGATGGACAACTTGGTCGAAATCGTTCTCGCCCTTTGCGATGTTCACATTTAAAATGTATTCCCCAACTCCTGACGGCCTTTTTGTTTTGGCTAGTAGTAGAATAGAAGATCCGAAAGTTCAAGGATTTCAAGGACGTTGGACATGTGCGGCCGCTGGAAGGCAGCAAACTGGAAGGTGACACCTTCTACCGTATCCTCTTTCTTACGGTTCTTGAGCGAAGGCACAATCACGTCGTCGCTCATGAGCGCGCTCAGTTGGAGCTCTAGCTCGTACTCCAGACCCTTCCTCACAAAGATGGGTTTCTTAAACTTGATACGAACGTCTTTGTCCTTGGCGAGCGTGAACGAGATATCCAGTTCGTCTCGCTCCTTGCGGTCTTCCTGGACTCGATAGCTGCAGCGCAACTGACCATCGAACTTGGGTTGGCGCACGCTGTACGATCCCAGGTCTTGTCGGACGGGAAACCCGATGCCTACCAGGAAGACGTCCCGAGTTGGAACCGTAAACTTGAGTCCGAAAAGTCGCAGAGGTCTGGATGGCGCGTGAAAGGACACCGCCTGGTAGCGACGTGCCACGAAGTACTCCGGCGGGGACGTCCTCTTGGCGCCTTCCATGCTGACCCCCTTGGGTAGAGGGACAATGCCTGGAATGGCCATGTTCATAAAGACCGAGAAGCACTCTTCCTTTGAGAGGAGCCCACTCTTCGCCGGTCCCTTGCAGAACTCTTCGGGGCTCATGGCGAGGAAGCGGACGAGTGGCACTACGGACTCGATGACGCCACGCACGTTGTCTATGTCCTTCTCGAGGTTCCTCCGCGAACATTCTTCTTGTCCCCACTGGACCACGGCGGAGTAGAGGGCGTACTCGGAGTACAGGTTGAGGTACTTTCTCCGCACGATGGTCTCCAGCGTGTGCAGGGCAACGTTGGGGAAGTTTGGTGAAGTGAGAACATGGTAGGTCTGCCGGTCCACAATGTTGAGACACTGGTGGACGAGCGGGAAGGCCTCCATGACTTGGGCGAACTCGAACACCTGACAGACCGTCTGCGGGGTCACGTGCTTCTCGATGAAGGCGAAGCAGTCTCGAAGGAGATGTGGCAGGATGTATTTTTTTGCGGCGTACGCGGTCAGCATGGCGTCGTCCACAGTCTGAAGTTTGAGGTTGTCCGTGTATGCATACCTGCGTGTCGTTAGAAAGCAATGAGTTAGCTGCTCCTGACAAAGTAATTCTAAGTCACGTTTAAAGCACAAATACCCCGGTTGCATGACACCTCCACGACAGACATTTGTTTGGTTGCGTCACGTAGCATTAATTGACCGGTCGGTAGGTCGTGTGCGCGCTCATTTTGCCGTGGGCTGCTTTACAGGAGCTACTAGAGTCACTCGTGTTACTGAAGTTCTCCTATTTACACTGCTGTTTCATCCGGTGATGTTAAAAAGCTCGGGCTATGTTTTTTTTAATTTTTTTTGCAGCTAGTTTAACTTGAATATAGTTATTGTGTTCCGAATATTTGCGTTATTATGGCTGCAAAAACAAATAGATAGCCAATGGGAACTCTGGTTGGACGCACAAATATAACCTCCGAATATATGACATTTAGAAAAATTATTGAATGGTGTTTAGAACCATCCACTATTAATATGTTAATGCAAATATTATAAGACTAAAGAAAGACAAAACTATTGAATACAGGTTTTTAACCTGTCATTTTACAGCCCTCTGTTAATGCGCCGCATGTGATTGAGTAACTAAAATATTTCTAGCTCCTGTACAAACTTGCTGTGTGGATCAACACCGCCTATATCCTACCTTCTCATGAGACAAATGTATGTCAATATGAACTGCAGATTAGGTTTCAGGATGAACAGCTGAGATAGTACTCTCATCATCTCTTTGTATCGCTGTTTTACGGCTAAATTCACAAATGCCCTTGGAAAAAATCACCATGTCAGCACTTTTTAATTAATTGCACAAAGCAATCCGAAAATGTTTTTTTTTTAGCTACAATGTATGAAATAATCCCGTGTATTATATATGCGTGTCGTGTGTAATTAATCCAAAACTTGACGCGAACACGCCAAAAAGATTACGGCTCCGTCACCGGACTCCATACATCCCATAGTCGTTCACGCACAAGATTGTCCTTCGTGTGATCCTAATTTTGCACAAACGAAATTCCTCGGTGGCCACAGGTAAAGATTTGACTGAAAAATTATTGAATTATTCTACATAAAGGCATATTCGTCAAACCTCTCCAGCCCTTCTCTCGCAGTCTCGAAAAAAGTGTTTCGATTCTCGCTAGGTGGGGGTCCTTTTCCGAGGAGAAATAACTACACAAAATTTGTCCGCAAAAAACAAAAGTCTTCTCGATTTCTTTCGTCTCTTTCAACTCGAGCTTCCCTACTTCCTTTAATGCGCTGTCGCACTGAGGCAACACAACGGCAACAGCAGCACAACATGTTGTCCAACAATCGGGCAACTTGGCGCTCGCTCCCTGTGTTGTCTCTCACATCGCAACAGCAGCATTACAACATGGACGACAACGAAAAGTTTGTCTCCGTACGACAGCTTTCTGCAACAAAAACAGCAGCAACTTGAGTTAGACGACGCGTGTTACCCAGATCGGTGGTTGAGCTAATTTTGTGCAGTCAACACGACAACAAAGATAGCTTCGATGGCAGAGCTGGTTCTCTATCAATAATGTCTGAATGAAATAAAGGCTTAGAAAACGTTATTTAAGAATAATTAAGGCTGGCGAGCAGCTAAAATAATTTGAGGAGTGTTTTTACCGCGTAATTACGAAACCCGAATTTCGAAATGGTCACGGCTGCGGTCGTGAACGTTCAGACTGCTGTTGAAATAACTACCGAGAGACCAGCTCACATTACGGCTAGTGAAATAAAATTGCATTCCTTCTCACCCGCTGATAAAGTGTAATAAAACCAATTCAGGAAAGGGAACATTAAAAAAATTGAAACATTAAAGCGACCACTCTGATTGTGATTGTTGATGCTTGGAACTTAAAAACAGCCGCTACGAGACAGCCTGAATTGTTTCAAAAATCCCCAGGACGTTTTGGGGAATCAAGTAATCACAAAGCAGGTGGTGGGCCAATAGGCAACGTTGAAAACTATGTATTCCCCCGATAGTTATGAAGGCCGATCGTGTTGATGTCGCAGTTTTTAAGCACTATTAGTAACCTCAACACCACGCTACAAAAGACGCTTTGGGGTACTGCCGGTGCTAACTCAATTTTACAGTACAAATAGGAATCGCACGAAAGAAAGAACCGGACAAAAAAGCTTCATACGGGGGCGTAAATCCCGAACATATAGGGTGGTCCAAGTCGCCAGGCTCGATCTAAAATGGACCGCAAAAATCGACGCCTGCACATAGCAATCTAAACTTTTCGTCAAAGGTGTAATTCACAGGTCGGGTTTTTCTTGTAAAATTACAAAACGTAGCTCTCTTTCTGTGAAAAATAAGGCCATGAAACTTGCCAGGGTCTACGGCGGGCAGCAGGTTCAAACGGATGTTTGCTGCTTGTCATACAATGTTGCCAAGCGTATCTTACGAAAGAGAAGGATATATTTTAAGGAATAGAATTATAAAAACAGAAGAAAGCTTTACTGTATTTAGAAACTTTTAGTGCGTATTACGTGGCTAGTTTCATCCCTGTTAAAACCAAAAGTAAAATACAAACGCTTCCAAAGAATGCAAATCGGAGGGACATTAGGAACCGCATGGTCATTGCAGCATCGATGGCTGCGCTCGGAGCAGCGCTGGCTTACACGACGTGCTGGAATGGAGTCTGCGATCGTTATAAAAACAGCTCCAACCCTTAAAGCGCCCCTCAAAAGAAAAAAAAAAGATTTTTTTTTTAAAACAGTCTGGCTTGGACACGCGTCTCAAAAAACAAACTTTACGCGAAAAAACAAATAGAGCAATATTGACGGCCTGAGATTTATTTGAATTTCTGCGCGCAAAGTCCATGACGTCATGGGACATTACGAAATGACAATCGCAGTCGTGAAGGCGAAGCCGATCCACCTCTCCTCCCAGCTCCAGAAATGCCGAAAGAGAAAACAAGAGGAAAGGAGGTGACTGCCGATTAAATCCTATCTCGTGCCGTCCATATTCCTCTAAGAAAACCTTTTTCGCGTAAAATTAATTTTTTACAAGCGTATCCCAACCAAACTGTTAAAAAAATCATTTTTTTTTTCTTTTCAGGGGCCCTTTAAACGTGCCCCGTCCTACAGTATTTGATTCCACAATTCTGTGTAGATTCTTCACCCTGCTTTTCGAAACAGTAAGCACGTCACTAACGTTCACTAATGTCTGTCATCGGTGATACAGCAGACGCTGCCATTTTGTCCTCACCCATCTTAAAGGGTAACTGCAAAAAAAAGTGTTTTTTTGAACAGCCTAATTGGGAAAAGCATGCAACAAAACAAATCTTCCGCGAAAACAAAAATTTTGTAGCAATATTTACGCCACAGGATGTAATTTAGTCGGAGTCACAACCTCTCCACATTTCAAACTCCCGCTCCTTCAACCCGCGCGGAGGATAAGTACGCCCCGCCCCTCACTCTTGGATTTTCTCTTGGATTGACTTGGCTGCGGAGTACGCATCGTCTCGACTTCCGGTGTCGAACGCCGCGGAAAAGGGGGGGGGGGGGCGGGGAAGGTGCCGTCAATGTACGCTGGAAGCTAGAGCCGGTTTGCTTTCGTTGTATTTGTTTAGTCGGAGAAAATCTGCCAACAACGCACGTCCAACATGGCGCCGGTATTGTTTTGGTTTGACGGTACGCGAGAAGCTGCGCGGTTTGCGAGCGCATGTAGCGAAGACGTGACCTGAGAAGTGCCCCTGTGATGTTCCCGAAAGGCGGAAAGTATTATTCGTAATCGTGGTGTGCGCTTTGAAAGCGAAGGGAGTCACAGGGTCCACGAGTGCGCAACCACAAGCCAACGCTCACGACAGCGTTGCGTTGACTTCGGCAATCTCGTTCTGTTTAATGCGACACCTCGATGCTGCAAAGAACTGAAACGTTCGTGGTGTGTGGTGCGGGGCTTGGAAGTAGAAACACACACTAACACGGAGCGCAAATTGGTTGTTGTGGGGTTGACGTTCAACGGGTTCAGTCCCGTCGTCGTCAGCTGATCCGGCCCAGCTGGTCCGGGAGGTGGTCCGGGAGGACGCAGCGAGCTGTGGCAGCGAGCGTTTTTAAAAGTAAATATTCATTCGTTTCATTTTAAAATGTGGAAAATTCCCGACGCATACCGTGAGTAAAAAGCTGCGGGGTGTTGTCAACAAAAGTACATCGTTTTAATTGAACACTGGACTCCGAATTGTCCTAAATCTGCCGTTTTTATGCTTCGTGTTTTTGAACTGCGTTTGCACAGCGACGTGTTTGCACAACGACGCATACCGTTCGAGTAGATGACTCGGTCCTGCAAACGACCGGTCATACGGAATTTCAGGGAAACTTAAGTCACCACCGATATTTTCCTGTAAATCTCGTGCGAGTTTGTTGCGCTCATCATGCGGTGTAAATAAATTTGGGCAAGATTTTCTACTTTCCCACAGATGCAGGAACTGAGATCATTTTTTACGTAGTGGACATAGTGTTTTTTCTTTATTTTGGGAAGAGGCGTTGGTGCGTTTATTATGGTACAATCACTTGAGAGTTCAGAAATTGGAGAGAGCGACCAAGCTTTCCAAACTTTGTCTTTTTCCTCTCTGGAACTGCCCCAAGTTGCAGTTTTAGTAGACATACCTACTAGCAGCCAGCAGGTAAAAACTGCTCTAAAGCAGGTAAAAGACTGGGAAGTCGGGACGGTGCGGACTCCGTGTTTCGCGCTTTTCGCAAGGTGACTGGGGAAGTGCTTTTGCGAGGTATGCGGAATATGCAAACGATTTTGTTATTGTCGTCGTTCGCGTCTCTCCAGCAAAACGAATAAGGTGATCTACAAAGGCGTAATCACAAGCAAAGATTTACGATAATAGTACACATTCAATTCAAACAACTTTACGTAAGATGGTTCGGAAGCCGAGAAAAAAAATCTGTCGTCTAAAGCAGAATTTGGACGGCCGCAGGCTTCTGCGGACAGCTGTTACGTAATAACCTGGCCGTGCCAGGTTTTTTACGTAACAGCCGCGGACGTTCGATGCACCCGGTGTGAATCTCGAAGGCCCCCGGAGAACGAGAACATACCTGGACTCGTTTGTCGCTACGCGAACGCCCGATTGCCTGCAGCCAAATAGCATTCAGCTTGTGATCTTTCGGGGCGACATGGCTGCTGGAAGACTCGCTGTCGCGATCACTCATCTCGCAGCACTTTACAGAGCAACGGCGCCGCTTTACAAGAGCTGACATCTCCAAAAAGTCGGCATTTGCATGCGCAAAAAAAAAAAAAAACACACGCTAAGAAAGCAAAGAGGAAAACGAAAGTAACAAACTACGCTATGAAAGCAAAACCCCGCGTCGCTTCCTATCACTGACACTGGCGACAGCTGCTAAAAACAAACTACTTCATTTCAGAAAGTCTCACTCAAACACCTGGGTCAACACAAAACACAGATCACTTGGGCGACCCGACTAGTCGACGTAGGCGAGACAGGCGGGAGCAGAGACTTCGGCGGTTATGAAAGAATGACGGCGAAGCTTTCGTTTGTTATGGTATGAATTCAAACGGAAGTGCCCATCTTGTAAACCTTTTGCGAAAAATAATAACTCTCATTACACGGGTTATTCTTTAAACGTAAAAATATGCCGCTCAAAAGGAAATTACAACATATAACAAAGGTTTAACAACCAAGCTCTAAGCTGTCAATCAAACTCTTAGACAATGAGAAGTATAGCCATATCTGTGTGTGTGAATTCTGAGCGCGTGCTGATGGCGAGCTTCCAGAGTTCGTTTGCAACGTGCATTCCGCACCACCGAGAGTGCCGGTCTTAGCAGCCTATCGATGTGAGCTCGTTCTGAGCATGCGCTCTAAACAGCACCCACAAATATGGCGTCCAGTGAATACTTTCTATTGGGGGATCGGTGGCCGAGTGGGCTAGAGCACACCAGCTCAGAGCACGTGGAGCGAAAGCTCGCGCTGCAGAACCCAGGATCCTGGGTTCAATGCCCACCCCTGCCCGTTTCGATCTGGATGAGCATCGCACCGGCGTGCGGTCGTGTATCACTACTGCGTGATGCACGTTAAAGACCCCAGGCTAGTGGTTGTACGGCACTGGCTACATTTCTCATCTACAGCTGGGAGACTCGTCGCCCGTTGAGGCAGACCCAGTTCTAGGCTGTATAAACACATACGCAACCCAATTTTTTTTATAGCAGCCAATTGGTGCTAAACGTTACTGAACACCAACTTTGTGGCGCTTGATTTCAAACGAACAAAATAGCCGCAAACTAAAATCAGTCTCACGCAATAAATATTGCTGTAAATTTTTTTCTCGCGGAAAAACTTTTTTTGACATGCTTGTCCAAATTAGGCTGGTTAAAATGCTTTTTCTTTGCAGTTACTTTTTTAATGACGTGCCCCTAGCCCACGTCAACATGGCGGAAACGTTACGCCGCGGCAGCACCGGTCACAATGGCAGCGCACAGGAGTCTTTCTTGCATGCTTTTATGCGATAGCGCTGGGCTTCTCGACAACAAGCCAGAGTGCCAATTATACTGTGGCCTCGTGGTAGACCATCGAACACACGAAAATACAACTGGAGGATTGGTGGCATGAACGATAATACAGCAGTCACTGAATTCACCCCCGGGCTTGTGCGCGATTAAGCGAGCCCGCCCGTTATGAAAGGAGCGGCCGCAGTATCATCATCATCATCATCATCATCATCATCATCATCCTCCTCCTTCTCCTCGTCCGCTGCTGTCGTCGGCTTTTGTAAGCCCTCCGGATGCCCTTTACAAGCATCGTATGCTGCAGTCTTTTTCATCTTTGCCTTCGTATTATCAGTCGTGTGTTGCTTTAACACTGTTAAAGCACGAGCCTCCTCCGACCACGGCACTAATTGTTAACATATGGTGAGCGAGAAATGTGAACCGTGGTTTCCTTACTGTAAAATATTATACGCTTGGCGGAACGCTTGCTTTCCCGTTGAAAACAAACGGCGGGGTTTCAGAACTTGTGGTTATACAATCCAAAAATTATAAGAAATTGTTGCACATTTTTCACAAGGAAATGGCGGCTAATGGAGTCCGCACATACATGAGTGTGAGGCGTCTGCTACCGGGAACGCGCCCCAGTTATCATAGTTGAAAATGCCAGAAAATCACTTATAACTTGGAAATCAGATCGCGGTGAGTTCCGAAACTTCGGCATCTGGTTCCAATCGCTAGCACGTAGTTTATGTTTGCGGTGAAAACGTAAACATTTCGCTTACCACGCAGATCGTTGTGGGTTTCATACCTGCGTCTACCTTTCGTCGATGTTCGTCATAAATCTGGAGAACGCCGCAAATCTTGCATTTAGTGTACACCTCGAAAGGTGGTGGTCATGCTGTACAGTTGTAATCAGTAATTCCCTCCCCCTCCCCCTCTTCAAATGCACACGTACCCGTACCAAAAACCACCAACAGGCTGAGTTCATCAGCTTGGTCCGTTTAGCTGAGTCCAGACCACATACCGATAAATTTCGAATTTATTCATATTTTGTATAGAAATCGATTGTTCGATCTGTTTGGGCCGAGAACATGCGTGCACTACAAGCGCTGGATGACATGGCCTTCTCGCTCGAAAGTTTGCCGTGGTCTCTCGTCAGCAGACTTGTACGTGTAGTTTAACTACGAACTAGGTGTTTGTGTAAATTATTTAGTAATATTTTTCGAAAAGAAACGAGTGACGTAGTTACGTACTTTTAAGGTAAAGTAACGAGTTAATACTTCACAGCGCACAAAAGACAACCATCAAATCACATCCACACAAAGGAACAACACTCACGCAGCGCTGACTGTCAACTATAGTATATATTAAACATCATCGTCATTATCTTTTACTCTTATGCACTAAAAAAAGAAAATAAAAATTAACCAAGGAAGAGCAGAGAAGGAACAAGAAACAGATAACGAAAAGGAAAAGGAGAGAAGATAAGGAAGAAAAATAAGTCAAGAAAATAAAATATAAAATAAAATAAAACGAAAAAGAAAGTAATGCAAGAGGATAAGATCAAGTCCGACTACAGCGAAAGTCACTAAGGAAGTTTTCCTAAATAATCTAACTCTTTTTTGGATAAGGTAATCGACGGGGTACTAACACATAATCCATCTAGCAGGTCTATGTTAGCTGCTTCCATAATTTCTCTAGTTAGTTTGCTGACCTAACGCTTCCCACACGAAAGAGGGAAAGAATAAATCACTCCTTCTGCACAGGAAACGAACTTGGTTTTGTGGTTTTTGTTGCAGCACTCTGATAGAATAGATGGCCCATTCACTCGCTTGCATAGGCTGGACAGTTTTTGCGGAGCAGAGAAAACAGCGTTAACGTTGACCCTACTTGCTACCTTTTTAATCTTGGGAGACAGGTTGTGAATATAAGGCACTATGACAGGCCTTATAGTGCGTTCTCTTGTTCTGTGGTTAGTGCTTTCTGCTTGCTTGACCTCCCTAAGTAGGCATTCAGAGACTGAAATTATAACGAGAAAGGGTATCCTGCTGAAACCAATCGAGTTATTTGCGTTTTGAAGCTTTTATCGGTCATGTGCACGCAGGATTTTTTGAGAGAGTTTTTTAGGCAAAGTTTAGCAATGCCTCGTTTAACAAGTTTTGAGTGTGCGAAACTATGATTAAGCAGTGGCTTTTTGCCCTCGGTTCGTAAGACCAGCAGATGTGACGGCTTTTAGAAAACAATCGAAGGTCTAAGAATCGTATTGAATTCTCGACCGGAAGTTCGTAGGTAAATTTCAACGGATCAAGGCATTTTCGAAAGGTAGAAAGAACATCGGCCACCAAGGTGGGGAAGGAGCTATTGTTACTGTCAAGGAAAACCAAGTAGTCTTCGAAGTATCGAAACACACGCACTATTTTCTTTTTCATTGCCAAGGTTTTGCTGCAAGATTCTGTTGTGGGAGGCCAGAAAGAGGTCACTGAGCACAGGAGCTATACTAGAACCTATACATATTCCGGTGTTTTGTAAATATGTTAAGCCATTCCAGGTGGCAAACGCAGAATGCAAGGAGGTGGATATTAGGTCCAGAAAACCTTTGATGAACAACCCTGCTGCATTTTGAAAGGCTATGACTAAAAAAGAGTCAACACTGTCCTTTACGAACATCCGGAGACGATCTTGAGGTAGGGCATAATAAAGATCCTTAACGTCAATAGAAAAGGCCATGAGCCTTCTGTCCTTGGGTTCTTGGAGAAATTGCAAGACATCATCTGAGCTCCTAATGAAATAGGAATCATTTATGTCAAGAAGATTTAGTTTTCCTTGGAGGAACATAACGATTGACTTTTGCCACGTGGCTCTTTCAGACACAATGACCCTGAAGGGGCAATTGGTTTTATGTGTTTTCGCATTGAAGAAAATGTCAAGGATAGAGAGTTTACTCCGGTCAATGGATGAACCAAGTTGCTTTAGGTCAAGTGAATTACATAATTGCTTGGCTCAGCTTTTGATTTTACTTAAGGAATTGTCATGACGGCACTGAAAAACAAACTCTAGGGCTGCACAGGCCTTAGTGCCAAACACGCTTTAATACATGAGCACGAAACCACCTTCTTTGTCCGCAGGCAGGAGAGATAAGCTATGCTCTTTCAAGTATGTCTCAACCTTCTTAATGGAGAGTGGTCTTACCGGATGTTTGTGATGTGAAAGAATGTCTACTCCTTCTGAAATGCACCGATGAACGTCAGTGAGAGAGGCTCTCTGAGACACTTGCCTGACCAGAGATAACAGCTCAGGTGCCGACTCGCGGGGTTCAACCGCAAATTTTGGGCCAAAGCTGAGTACCTTTCGCACTCCTGGAGGCAGGGAGATGTCACCAATGACATGCACAGGTAGGCTTTGGGTGCTTGTCTTGCGTGGAGTGATGGATCTAAGATGCTTTAAGGTGAGTCGCCACCGAAACTCAGTTTTACGATCCGTGAGGAGAGAGTAATCGCGCCCCGCTCTTCCTCCAGAGGGTGGACACGCGTGGTTATGCAGAAACACGTTCAAACTGTTCCTGTAAAGTCTTGTCTGTTAAAACCACTCAGCTTGTAGAATCTTGCAAAGCCCTCTGCTGTGGTTTACGGATGGGGTGAAACCTCCAAACAGGATCTTGACTTCTGGAGGTAGAAGGTGGACTCGGAGGCAATAACTGAAAGTTCCCGCTTGGCAAATACCAATAGCAATAAGGGTTACAAGGACGCTGGGGTGCAAATGGTAGAACTGAACGGAGCCCGATGTACTAAATATGAACTTGGTCAATACTTCAGCTTGGGCGAGTTGGTGAATCTGAAGCTGAAGTATTGACCAATTTCTTTTCAAGTACATCGGGCTCCGTCCAGTTCTACCATTTTTACCCCAACGTCCTTGTAACCCTTATTGCTATTGGTATTTGCCAAGCGCGGACTTTCAGTTATTGCCTCTGAGTCCACCTTCTACCTCCAGAAGTCAAAATCCTGTTTGGAGGTTTCACCCCATCCGTAGGCCACGGCAGAAGGCTTTGCAAGATTCTACAAGCTGAGTGGTATCGACAGGCAAGACTTTACAGGAACAGTTTGAACGTGTTTCTGCATAACCACGCGAGTCAACCCTATGGAGGAAGGGCGTGGCGCGATTACTCCGTCCTCACCGATCGTACAACAGAGTTTCTGTGGCGACTCACCTTAAAGCATCTTAGATCCATCACTCCACGCAAGACAAGCTCCCATAGCCTACCTGCGCATGTCATAGGTGAAACTCCCTGCCTCCAGGAGAGCAAAAGGTAATCAGCTCTGGCCCAAAGTTTGCGGTTGAACCCCGCGAGTCGGCACCGGAGCTGTTATCTCTGGTCAGGCAAGTGTCTTAGAGAGCCTCTCTCACTGACGTTGATCCGTGCATTTCAGAAGGAGTAGAAATTCTTTCACATCCGAAACATTCGGCAAGACCACTGTCCATTAAGAAGGTTGAGACATACTTAAAAGAGCATAGCTTATCTCTCCTGCCTGCGGACAAGGAAGGTGGTTTCTTGCTCATGCATAAAAGCGTGTTTGGTACTAAGGCCTCTGCAGCCCTAGAGTCCGTTTTTCAGTGCCATCATGACATTTCTTTAAGTAAATTCAAAAGCCGAGCCAAGCAATTATGTAATTCACTTGACCTGAAGCAACTTGGTTCATCCATTGACCGGAGTAAACTGTTTACCCGAATGAAAAATCCATCAATGTAACCCTCTTTGGCAGTCAGTGTTTTCCAGTGGACCGCTGACTGTGCCTGACTGTACGTCAAGCATGTCTGATTGGCCAACAAGTTACTCTGACTGACAGTCAAACTCCAGTCAGACTCCACTTGTTGGCTTTCTGGTGGTTTCCTGGTGGCAGTCGGCCGCCGCAAAATGCAGTCAAGGTTTCTTGGGGGCGGTTCTGATTGTACATCGATTGTCTCTGACTGTACGTCAAAAAGCTTTGACGTGCAGACAGACTTACGGTCAGAGGACGTAAAGTTCGTTCGAATATTACTATTTCGTCAAATCTATGCATACGAAAAATAATCTATGCACGAGGAAACGATTTTGGGGCGTGAGCCCATAAAACCGATGATGTTAGAGATATGACAAGCAGGGCACCCGACAACCCTGATCAGAAGCCCGCCGAAACGCCGAACGCGCCACTTACTCCTTTACTTTCGCTTCGCCCTGCTTCGCCGAGCTTCCATAAACGATCGCTCTCGACTCGTTTTGTTTGCCCGCTTGCTCCAACCTGTCGATCCTGCCCAAGCTCTACAACGTCTTAAGTTTTAGTAGAATTTCTCCTCGACAAGACCCAGTGTTTCGTGAGTTCCGACTATGTAAGGAACTTTAGCGGTGTAGTTGAAGACGACAAGAAGTACCAGGTCTACTGGGCCGGAGACGCGCGAACAAAAGGAGGGTTCTACGACACGAAAGTACTTTACATGGCAGGTGAGTAGAACTGAAGTACGGAGATTGATGTACGAGTGCTTTGCATAACATGCTGAAGGCTTAACTGCATATGAAGCCGCAGCATTCTTTAGAGCGATGCACTCATTGTCGGAACCTCTCGCTGCAATACTGCAATGCTCTTGACTCGGTCCGAGAGGTTTAGGCTAGAAAGTTTATACCTTTCTATCTGTTGTGGGCTATTGACCTTACCGCTGTGTCGCAGCTCATTATTATTGTTTCATGAAGAGCGCAGACAAAAAGCATCCGCGAGCGTAGTTCAGATATGTCTGCTGCCCGCGTTCGTCCGTGGAAGCCAGGGCTGTCTGTCGTAGCATGCATGCTTGCTCCCTAGCTTCAACAGAGTCGCATACGTTTTGTGAATTAAAGTGTATACGGTCGTCCCGAAAGGTTCAGACATCGAGGGCGTTTTTCTGAACGTAGTGTCTAGAGTATCGTCCGACGGAACTCTTGCAGAGCGTTCAAGTGGCGTCCGGAAGTCTCGTATAAAACGAGGTCTCAAAACGGTTTTTTTGAAACTGCAGTGTAGCTTAGTGGTAAGACGTCTGCCTCATGAGCAAGCGGTCCCGGGTTCAATCCCCAGTGCTGGGTTGCTTTATATTTTTTTTATCTCTTGAACATTTTTTTTTTGTCGACGCATTTTGCGATATTTACATTTCTTTTTTACGATTAACACTGGGAAAACCGAATGTTGTCGACGAAATTTCGCTGAACAAAATGGTATGTGGCTTCGTTTCCGGAGGTGCATGGGGAACAGCGGTGCTTGGTTTGCCGGCTGGACGCCGCGAAGCGGCGTGTACGACGGGGCCAAATGGGTCAATAGTTTTGTAATTAGCAGCCGCATACTGTCGCCGCGAAGCGTCGTGAACGCAGGCCGGGGGGAGGGGGGGGGGGGTTGTTGTATTAACGAGCTCCCCAGTGATACACGCGCCGTCCGACTCTCTTTCGGACGGCACTTGTAGGCGCGAGTGGAGTGCCGTCGGACGGCACTGTAGACACAGCCGATGGCGCCTCGGCTTGTGAACCGTTTCATAGCCATCCAAGATGGCCAACTCGGAAGGGGATCTTTTATATAAATGCTGCCCTTGCTGATGAAATTCTTTTGGCAGTGGCAGTCAGACCTCATCTGATGGACCATCAGGGCACGTTCCACCAGGGCTGCTGACTGGCAGTCAGTGTCCCAAATTACGTATCTTGATGGATTTTTCAATAGGGTAGCCTTGAGATTTTCTTAAATTAGAAAAAAAAACATAAAAAAGATTGCCCCCTCAGGGTCATTGTGTCTGAAAGAGGCACGTGGCAAAAGTTCATCGCTATGATAATCCAACAAAAACTAAATCTTCTTGACATAAATGATCCCTATTTGATTCGGAGCTCAGATGATGTCTTGCAATTTCTCCAAGAAGCCAAGGACAGAAGGCTCATGGCCTTTTCTATTAGCGTTAAGGATCTCTATTATGCCCTACCTCAAGATCGTCTCCCTGATGTGCATAGAGGACATCGTTGACCCCTTTTTTTGTCATAGCCTTTCAGAATGCAGCAGGGGTGTCCATCAAAGGTTTCCTGGACCTAATATCCAACCTACTTGTATTCTAAGTTTGCCACCTGGAATGGCTTAACATATTTACGAAAAACCGGAATATGTATAGGTTCCTGTATAGCTCCTGTGCTCAGTGACGTCTTTCTGGCCTTCCGCAACAGAATCTTACAGCAAAACCTTGGCAATTAAAAAAAAAAATAGTGAGTGTGTTTTTGTACGTGGAAGACTACTTGGTTTTCCTTGACAGTAGCAACAGCTCCTTCCCCACCTTGGTGGCCAATGTTCTTTCTACCTTTCAAAAAAGCCTTGATCCGTTAAAATTTGCCCACGAACTTCCGGTCGACAATTCAATACGATTCTTAGACCTTCGATTGTTTTTTAAAAGCCGTCACATCTGCTGGTCTTACGAACCGAGGGCAAAAAAGCCACTACTTAATCATAGTTCCGCACACTCAAAACTTGTTAAACGAGGCCTTGCTAAACTTTGCCTAAAAAACTCTCTCGAGAAATCCTGCGCGCACATGACCGATAAAAGCTTCAAAACGCAAATAAGTCGATTGGTTTCAGCAGGCTACCCTTTGTCGTTATTAATTTCAGTCTCTGAATGCCTACTTAAGGAGGTCACGCAAGCAGAAGCCACTAAACACAGAACAAGAGAACGCACTATAAGGCCGGTCATAGTGCCTTATATTCACAACCTGTCTCACAAGCTTAAAAGGGTAGCAAGTAGAGTCAACGTTGACGCTGTTTTCTCTGTTCCGCAAAAACTTTCCAGCCTATGCAAGCGAGTGAATGGACCATCTATTCTACCAGAGTGCTGCAACAAAAACCACAAGACCAAGTTCGTTTCCTGTGCAGAAGGAGGGATTTATTCTTTTTCTCTTACCTGTGGGTAGCGTTACGTCGGGCAGACGGGTCGCTGTCTAATGATAGGCTTCGAGAACATAACAGAGATTGTGGATGATCCCCCCTTCTAAACAATTGCACGGTACTAGGACGAGCAAGAGCAAACTAACTAGATAAATTATCGAAGCAGGTAACATAGACCTGCTAGATAGACGATGTGTTAGTACCCCGTCGAATACCTTATCCCAAAAAGAGTTAGATTATTTAGGAAAACCTCCTTAGTGACTTTTACTGTAGTCGGACTTGATCTTATCCTCTTTTATTTTTTTATTTTTCGTTTCATTTTTGTTTTGTATTTTTTTTTCTTGACTTCTTTTTCTTCCTTATCTTCTCTCCTTTTCCTTTTCGTTGTCTTTTTCTTGTTCCTTCTCTGCTCTTCCTTGGTTAATTTTTATTTTCTTCTTCTTTTTAGTTCGCAAGAGTAAAAGATAACGAAGCTGATGTTTAATATATACCAGAGTTGACCGTCAGCGCTGCGTGAGTGTTGTTTCTTTGTGAGGATGTGATTTGATGGTTGTCTTTTGTACGCTGTGAAGTATTAACATGATTCACCAACTTGCCCAAGCTAAAGTATTGATAAAGTAACGAGCAACGGCATTTTGTTACTTTCAAAGAGTGACGTGTACAATAACCTTTAAACAGCCTCTTTTTTATTCTAACTTGAGTAGGCGTTTATTGCGACAAAGGCATGATGGGAAACCCGAAGAAACAACTAAACAGTATGTCAGTAAAGCGACGTTTATCGCTGAATACGTCAGTCAAACTCTACAGCTGGGAATGTCCTTCACCCAGAGAACTCAGTAAGGTGTCCTCTTGATCGAAATTCGGTTTCTATCCGCCCGAAAACCGCCGATCGAGAACTATCCGGTTTGAGTCGCGCTCACTGTCTTTGCCGTTGTCACGGGCCATTGTTTAAGGTTTGGACAAAACTACCAAATTTAATAAATGGCGTGGGTCATTGAAGGCACACACTAAATATTAAAAACCGAAAAAAATAGGAAATCAATTTTTTGTTTTTAAAAAAACCTGGAAATGCGTTGATTGAAAAAAAAAAGTTGCACAGAGAACCGGAAGCATTCTGTGTGTTTACTGCGTAATTATCAACATGGTGTCGTATTGCGTATCATGGGACTCGCGGGCTGGATGATGATGGCAGCGGACGACGGGCGTGGGACCTCTAATTCAGAACTGTCGATCAAAATAATTAGGATTCACTCCGTACGACACGCCAGAGCACCAAGCCGATTTGCACAAAGACGTCGCCGAGTCGTCTCCACTTCTCGTGGCTGAAGACATCGCTCGTCTTACGAATACGAATTGGGAAGAGCTTGTAAAACGCGCAAACGTCAAGCACGAAGTGCGTACGATTACTTTAATAGGTGCGAATGTGGCCAATACGTGGTGCTGCCCGACTTCCAGCCTGGGTGCCTTTGCTGCAGGGAAATTGGCAGCACTTTCCGACGTACAGTCGACCGGCTGCATTGCTACGAACGAGGAGTTCTCCCTCGTCCGCCCGAGCATTACGAAGTTAAAACTACCGTACTTCGAGCTCCCCGATAGGAAGTTGCCAGTGCCCAAGGACATCCACAAGTCCATGTTGTTAGGAAGGAGATATCTGTCGGCAGCCGTCACAACCCAGGAAAAAAATTGCCGGCAGTTTTCGGGGGAAAAGTGCCGGCGCTATTTAAAGCTGCGGAGTAGCTCAGTGGAAAGGTGTCCGCTTCACACGCGGCGGACCCAGATTCGATCAAGAGAGGGGGAATACTGTTTTAATGCGAAAGCATTAGCTGTCCCGTGGAGCCAGCAGACATCATCAGTTTGAAGCGCGCCAAACGGCCCTTTAAATCCTTTCTTCAAGTGAAGCCAGCTCTCAGCTATGAAACCACGCGAAAAGCTTAGAAAACGACACCTAGTTTCGCCGATCCCAAAGGAGAGCAGGAAGGCTGATGAATTTCGTTTTCGGTCCCATTGGCTGGCGCGCGTCGACGAGGCTCCCATTGACCGCTGTGCGCGTCAGTTTCAACGACCGCCGCCTCATGGCGCTGCGTGTCCGTGCCGCTAGCGCGCCTGTAACACGCAGCGTCCAAAGCCAGATCTGCGAGGAGAGCTGGGAGAGCGTAGCACGGCTGACGCAAATGCAACGCAAACGAAACACGGGAGCGGAAGAACGGCAGGCATGCTTTCGCATTCACAACTCATAATAAGTGCTTAGCTGTACCTCGAGCCTTTCTTTTTTCTTTTTTGTCAAACATTTTTCGATATTGCACATTTCTTTTTAACAATTATCATTAAAAAAGAAAAATGTTGTGCACGAAACATCGCTGAACTAAATGGTATGGGACTTCCTTTTTGAAACCTGCGAACTCAATGTAGTCACGTTGCACAAAATGCAAGCAGCAGAAAAATTAGGTAGCAATCCGCTTTCTGAGATGCCCGTAACTGTTCTGCCGGAATCGCAGCAAGCCATTGGTCCCGATCCCGTCGATCTTTCGGGAACTTGTGCAGACTCTGCCACACAATGCCACTTTGGATGCAGAACCTGCGAGGCAGCTCTCCACATATAATCTTGGGGGCATTCTTTTCGGAGCCGACCATGGGCATTCACCACGGGCACCCAGTACTCATTTTCAACTATTCAACGAACAAAAAACGCATCTTGAAGTGCAGAACAGCGAGCGGAACAAACGAAACTGCAAAGCAATCGCACGACAAACGGTACCCGCAACGCTGTTAACAACTGTGGTCTGTCACGTGGCAAAAAAAAGGAGCAAAAAAAAAAAAAAAAGAACAAGCGAGATTGGGTGAAGCGACGTGACTTCCGGCACTCTCTCCTCCTCTATATTTCCTCTTCATCCGTGCGCAGGTTTAGGTTTCGGTTTTGCGCAGTTGCGTTTTTTGGCTTTGCTAAAGATATACGTGATGGGTAGTCTCGCCTAACAAAAAATAAATGAAAAAAAAAAACTTTTTCTTTGTGGGGGGGGGGGGGGGGAGGGGGGGGTCAGTGTCTTTTTAAGGAATTGTATATCTTAATGGTCGTGTAGGGGATCTAAATTCTGGTTGGTGTTGACACTCCGAGGTCTTGATGCCAAGTAATTTGGCGCGTTTCGGCTGGGTAATGGACGACGTAATGGCTCGAATGCCGTCGTTTGAAGTAGCGGACGGGCCGTCTTGGAAACTTGTAGACCAGACATGTATTTGTGGACCATGAACTCAAGTCCTGCCGACCACGCTATCGTTGAGGGTCGGTTTTTTGTCCACCGGGTCTTGATCGCACTGCCTGTTCTGTCGACTTTCGACCTCCTTCTCGCTTTTCTCTCCCATAGGACACCCAAACTGAATTTCCTCCGAGCACAAAACATAGTCGACCAGCCACATCAACATTTTTTTCTTGTCGTCATCCTCTACCCTCCTCGTTCAAGTTCGAAATCATTAGACGTTTAACCAAAAACTTCAATCGGCGCGCTCTCACCAGACTACGACTGTTATAGATCGAAGCGACACTGACAAGGCAACTCTTAATGTAGACTAATAGTTTGCAACCTATTACTTAAACCCACCCTCCCAAAAGATATTATATCTACGATATATTCACCGGTGTTGTTCTGTTATAAGAAAAACAAATAGAAAACCTTCAGAGCTATAACACCGATTGTGCCAGCCCATGACAATTACTCAGGCCTGCTTTGAAATTGAGATCAATCTACAAATGCGCTTCAGAATGCATTCATTTTATAGTGATAGTAATATTTTTAGTGGTCGTCTACACCTGGCTTCTATGTAAATTAGGATTGCGTCACAGGCACGTTTGAAAGGCCCCTTGAGTTTTGGCCTTGTGAAACAGCTAGTGGTTCTAAACTGAATGTCTAAGATGTCAATGCTATTACGTTACTCCACATATAACACTTACCTATAAAACTAGCAGAAGTGAGCGTTTAAAAAGAGATTTCATTGACACACCGAGACAAATGTAAAGTAATATCATGATCATGTTCTCTACCTGCGGACCCAGTGGCAGAGACGTGTTCACTGAAAAAATGACAAATATGCCTCCCTTGCCTGTTTTCGCAGCGACCAACGTACCTACCTTGTATGAAGCGATTTTTTTTTGTTTTCATTTTCTATTGTACCTGTCGTGTTAATAGTGTCTCGATTTATGATTCAGCAGTTGGTTTGAATCTGATTTACAAATAGTGTATAATCTGTAAGAATTTATTGCGTGTAATTCTGTATAATTTGTATAAATATAAGTTCGCGTACGGTGCTTCTGTTTTTTTTTTTTTTTATACTGCGATTATGTGTATAATGCGCGCATTTATATTATTTAAGCTTTTGTTTATATGGTGCCCGATGTGCACCGATACGGTCTTCAGGCCCTCTTTGTGGTACCACACCGCAGGCTCAAATGTGAGGAACAGGGAACACACACAGACCTGAGCAAGTTTTCGAAGCCGATGGGGGCAATATCGGCGATACGGATGACCTTGGACTTGTCCGCCATGTCCCCGTAGAACATGGCCTCGAAGACCGGGCTTGTCATGGCGAGCAGCACGCGGTGGCCCACGTACTTCTTGGAGGCCGACGGCGGGCCCACGATGAAGGTGACGTCTGTGAAAGCCTTGTTCTGCAGCAGCGACGACGTGCGCTGCAGCACTTTCTCGCCATCGGCATCAGTGCCTGCGCCCGGGTCGGCGCGGCTGCGGCCGCCGCCGCCGGCCTGGGGGTTGCTGCTTGCGTGCGCCAGCTCGCTGCACCCTGGGCCGTTCAAACGAAGGGAGATTCGGGCATCAGTTGATAGCGCGCAAAACGCGCAAGCGTCTTGATCATAAATAGACACTGGACGCCCAAAAACATTTTTGGTGGATGTGTTGGGCACATAACTGACTGTCTCCATTTTATGTTCTTATATATTTTATTTACACTACTAGTTCGCGTTGAGGACAGTTGTAGGAATGGTACATAAATAACAATATACAAAGAAATACAAGTTCAAAATGGAAAATAATAGAAATTGCAGTAAGAAAACATGTCACAAATGCATAGAAAAAAACATGTGGCGGGTAAAATCAAATACAAACAAAAAAGTTACAAGCGAAAGTAAGTTAGTATTGACTCAATAATGAAGTGTTTTCTTAGATAATTTAGCAATGGTGCTAAATAATTGAAGTTTAGTATTTCCGTGGGTAGGTTATTCCAGTGCTTCAAGGCGCGAGGAAAAACTGAATACTGCATTGTATCATTACGTGGCAATGGTTCTACTATATAATACTCATGTAGGATATCTGTATTGGAACGCTCAAATGATGATATGTATTTCTTCCGATTGATGTTGATCATGTCGTGAATTATCTCATACATTGATTGCAGTCTGTTAAGAACACTTCTGGTATTAAGGATTAGTAGGTGTTCTCTACCAAGTTACTCGGTGACCAAAGCTAACTTATTATTGTAGAAAACGCAGCCACGTGTTATTGTTTTCTACGAACATTTTTTTTTTTGTGTATTTTGCAATCATGTTCGTCACGTGCCAAAGCACGTTACTATATTTTCTTGTCCTTTTGATATTGTGGTTTTTCGCTTTGGCACGTGGCGTTCGAACCTCGTCGTCTTGAGAGCAGAGATAAACCTCGGAGTCATTCAGCCACCACCGGACGCCTGTGTTACTCGCGACGGGCTCTGCCAGGTCGTAACAATTATATTGTCCGAAAACAAATCTAACCGCTTTTCTTTTTACCATTTCTAGTATAGTGATGTTCGTTTTGGAGTACGAATCCCAAATTGTACTTGCGTATGTCAGGTTAGAGAGCACAAAAGTTTTCTATGCGAGTAATCGAACTATGCTAGTAATCGAAATGTCTGTCGTAATTGGCGTCTTAGGACCCATAGTTTTCTAGAAGCGATATCTATAGAAGGAGTAATATGTTTGCCCCATTTTTAAATTGTGACTTATACTTAGGACTAGATAAGTGTATTCGTAAATCGGACCAGCGTTTGTTTGCCGTTGGGATATGGAAAACGTGAAGGCTGTTTCTCATGGGTGGTACACATGGAGTTTTGTTTTTCTCTTTGTTCAGTACCACTTGCCAATGCTCGGACAACTTTGATATCTGCTGGAGGCTATTATTGAGGCTCATATGATAATCTGGACTTTTGGTTTTATGGTATAAATTGCAATCGTCAAAATAAAATCGTAAGTTAACATGAATTTAAGTGGCTATATTATTAATAAATACAAAAAAAAAAGCAGCGGCCCCAAAAGAAATACCTGTGGTACTGCGGAGTCTACATTTGCAGTATGAGATGCAGTCGGGTTAAACATCAGGTAGTGCTCCCTTCCGTTCAAAATGTCCCCAATGCAGTTTACAATCTGTTTGGTGAAAAAACCTCATAAAATTCTTTGAAGATGTCAGGGTAGATGGCATCAACCTCACCACGGCGATTAATGACCAAAGAAAAACCGTTAATCCTTTCTACTAACTGGATTATTGTTCAGAACCCAGTTCTGGATCAATGTAGTACATTTGACAGTAGTTTATATGCCGCGACGTATTGAACGATGTGTTTAGCAATGACGTGTTCAAGTAATTTACAACTAATGCACGTTCAAGAAATGCGGCGGTAGTTAACTGCTTGATGAGGGTCCCCTGATTATGTATGGGTTTGATAATTTCAAGCTTGCAACAAACTGGCACTCTCAAAGTTGCCAATGATGTTTTGAAAATAACATGCAAATATTTTGAGACCCATTCCGCGTAGCGTTTGAGGAACATACTGGGGCAGTGGCGTCACAAGGGGGGGGGGGGGCGGGGGGGCGGACCGCCCCGGGTGCAGCGCTCAGGGGGGTGTCGCGGCGGGCCCCGAGAGGGGGGGGGGGCGGAATCGCGGCGGGCGACTCGAGAGCGGAGGGGGGGGGGGGGGGAGTCGCGGCGAGCCACGCGAGAGCGGGGGGGGGGGGGGGGGGGTGTTGCGGCGGGCTACCGCCCCGGGTGCCGCTGACCCTCGTGACGCCACTGTACTGGGGATATCATCTGGCCCACCGCATTTCTTAACGTCTTAGTTGAGGAATAATGACTAAATACCGGCCTGGTTGACAGTGTTGTTATCTACACCAGGTAACTGAGAGAGGTCGTCATAGTTAGCCTGGAAATCGTCTGGGTATGCCTTACCTCTAAGCCAAGTATTATAATGGGTGTATGTTACAGGCCGCCAGATAGTGGAAGGGATTTCATTACTGAGCTTCATAAGTGTCTCTTTCAGCTTACAACGCTTTATCCTAATGCCACCCTTGTTCTTCTTGGAGACTTCTTGGAGACTCCTCCGGTAGTGCTTTTTCCGATGCTTTCGTTGATCTTTGCCTTGACTTTAATTTTTCCAACGTTATCACTCAACCAACCAGAACAACCAAAATCTGCAGCAATGTGCTGGACTTGAGCCTAACGCAAGAGTCAGACCTTATCAGTAATGTTACATACTTACCCGGCATTAGTGACCATCTTGTTATCGAATTAACTCTCTCCCTTACCACTCCTCACAAATCACGCTATACTAAATTCATTCGGAATTACGCGTGTGCCGACTACAGCTCTATCAACTCGCAACTGGAACACTTCTACGACACGTTCACTCACGGTTTTGAGGAAAGATCTGTCAACGCTAACTGGACGCTGTACAAAGATAAACTAATTCAACTTATTGAGTCTTTCATACCACTCACTCGTGTCATCTCTGATAACAACAATCCGTGGTATAACAAAATCATTCATAAACACTCCAAAAAAAGAAAAGGCTTTATAGACAGGCTAAGTGTTTTGACACACCGGAAGCCTGGAACAAATACCACGAGTGTGCAACAGGATACAAAACAGCTATAAATGAAGCAAAAACTAAATTCTATACTCGGGACCTCTCCAACATTTTGGTTAACAAGCCAAATAAATTTTGGAAGATTATTAATCCTTCTACGTCGTCTCCCTTGCAATTCACTGACAACAGCGGGCATAATCTTTCCGATCATCAAAGTGCTCTTTCACTTAATAACCTATTTAGTTCTGTCTTTACAGAAGAAAACCTGCATAATATTCCTGTCCCACGCCAGTCATTGCACACTCCTATGGGGCCCATCACCTTTGACTATGCTGGCGTCCTGAAAGCGATTGAGAACTTGAAGCTGTCTTCCAGCTCAGGGGATGACCAAATCAATTCGAAGGTTCTAATAAACACGAAACACACTTCCGCAGCTTTTCTTTGTGACATATTTTCCCAGTCAAATAAACTTTCTGAAAGTCCGAGGGATTGGAAAACTGGAAACATAACCCCTGTGTTCAAATCTGGTGACCGCCACCTAATTACAAACTATCGGCCCATCTCCCTAACTAGCGTACATCTAAGCTCATGGAACACGTACTTTACTCCAATATAATCAAATATGTAGAAGATAACAACCTCCTTTTTAGTCACCAACATGGTTTTCGGAAAGCGTACTCTTGCGAAACCCAACTAACGGCGTTTCTTCATGACATTCACGCAGGTTTTAATACCAACATTCAGACTGACACCATTTTTCTCGACTTTTCTAAAGCGTTTGATAGGGTCCCTCATCAACGTCTTAAAATAAAACTTAACGAATTTAAGATCCATCCCGCTATCGTAAATTGGATATCCGAATTCTTGACTAACCGCACCCAGTACACCACCATTAATAACTCTAAATCCCCCTCGTGCCCGGTAACCTCTGGCGTCCCCCAGGGTAGTGTACTCGGTCCCTTACTCTTTTTAATCTACATCAATGATATTCATGAGCACATCTCGTCATCAGTTCGGTTATTTGCAGACGACTGCGTAATTTACAGGCCCATTCTCTCGCTCGACGATCACCATACCTTGCAAACAGAAATTTCACAAGTTATTCAATGGTGCAATAAATGGCAGATGAATCTCAATTTCGACAAATGTAAATCCCTTTCGTTTTCTCGTCGTGCTCTTCAACCTTTTTCTTACCATTTTGACGCGTCCCCCATCACCGTTTGCAGTTCATATAATTCTCTCGGTATTCATCTAACATCTGACCTTTCATGGACGTCTCACATCAGTAATATCGTAGCAAACGCAAACTGTACTCTCGGTTTTTTGCGCCGAAACCTGAAACCCGCAACACCAGAGATAAAACAACTAGCATACTCAACTTTAGTTCGATCTAAGCTTGAATTCGCTTCTTCTGTGTGGTGCCCTTGGCAATCTTACCTATCTAACAAACTTGAATCCATCCAAAACAGGGCTCTTCGTTTTATTTTTTCTGATTACTCACCATTCACGAGCATATCTGGATTGCGCGAAGCAGCTAACCTTCACACGCTTTCATTGAGGCGCCGAGTGTCCCGTCTCTCTCTCCTTCACCGAATCTTTCACCATAACAGGCCTCTTCGTGAATCACTGCTTTTACCCCCGTGGCAGATTTTTCCCCGCTTTGACCACTCCTGCAAGTTGCGGCCCATTTTTTCGTCAACTACTTCATACAGTAATTCAACTTTACCTTTGGCAATAAACGATTGGAACATACTACCAAATGACATTGTTACCATAACTGACACACATAAATTTGCCGCCTCTGTAACCACTTTCATTTCTGCTTTATCCGACTAGTTCCCTCTTCTGTTGTGTTAAAATTGCCTGTGAAAGTGTTCGATTAAGAAAAAACAAATAACAAATGTACCACTCCCTTGTGTAATGCCCGTAAGGGCCTTCAAGGATAATAAATGATGATGATGATGATTACGATTTTTTCTTGTAAACATATAATTAAATTGATCACTTAAAATAGTAGCGATTTCAAATTCATTAAAGTATGGTAAGTTATGATGGTAATTATGATGTCTTTACCACCACTAAAATATATATATTTAAGCTTTTCATACATAATATTGAAAATATTTATATTAGGTCAGAAGGCGGAAATCGCCAAACCCTACCGAACATCGACAAAAAGGCACATTATAAAAATTTTTTAATTCAACATTTTATTCATTATTCGTGAATAAAATACGCGCATAAAGCGCATAATAATCTTTATTGCGAGGGAGTCGAAAAGTTTTCTTGCAAAAGTTTAACAAACAAAATGTATAGGTGCAAATTAAAAACAAAATACCTGCTGAAGGAAAATGACGAGGACGGGTATAAAACCTAACGTTTTGGGCGGACTCCCTTTGTCAAATGGAAATAAAAAAGTACCAAAGAACACAGGAAACGACCAGAGGGTGATGGCAGAAACGAATGTATGTTACTTCGTTCGAGAATACGAAAGTGGACATATTTGAGCACGAAAGAGTCGGAAGGCTAGGGCTCCACAGGGGGTACATTAAATTTTATAACACGCCGTTTTATCGAAAATGAATATTTCATCGAACACCGGTCTATCAAAAGCCGTTTCATGAAATCGATTGACGCCGTTTCATCGAATTTGGCTTCACTTGATTTTGAAGCATTATAGTGTTTTATTTTTTTGTTTTACTCTAATTTCACAATGTTTACGCTGCGGTCAAATCACCAGAAAAAGAAGCAATGCTCTGATAACCTTTTTACAAACAATTTTGTTACTAAATTATAAAACATAAAACTTGAGTAGGTATCTCACTTACTTTTTTCATGTCATATAAGAGTCTGTTCCCTTTTTGTCCAAAGACTTTGTTCCTTCTTTATCCCCCTAATTCTTCACGCAAAACAGGAACTACCTAAATAGGAAACCAACTAAACAACTATTGTTCGCAGTGTTTTAATGCGTTAGCATTAGTGCAAAAATTGAATTGAATTGAATATACTTTATTCAGACAAACGTCTCGGAGGTTAGGGCAAAAGGCAACTAGAGTCGCTTGACAAGGGCCCATCCCCCTGTACAGTTCAGCAGCAAAATATGCCATAAAAAACGAAACAAAAACAATTACACCATTACACAAAGACAAAGTGACATATACAAAATGTGATCTAATAAAAAAGAAACACATCACAATGCCAACATAGATTATGTTAGACTTAGAAGGAAACTTTTAAGGTGGTTTTAAATGTGTGTATTGCATTAAAGCTATAATTCAAGGACAGTATTTCAGGATAGTTATTTAATACACGTGCGATCTGATTAAGTGCCTTTTGTCTACCATAGTTGGTGCGTATTCTCGACTGTAGGTGCGTATTCTCGACTGACGGAAGGTGTATGTGGATGCCCTGTAGATGTAATTTTCTTGCACGATCTCAGGTAGTGGTTTACTTTTGTGGAACATGCAAGTTGCCAACTTCTGAGTGAGCGATTGTACTACTTTAAGAAGTGACTATTTGATGAAATATGGGTGGGAGGGTTCCCGATATTATACACTGGCAATTGACCGCACTGATCTCTTTTGCAATTCAAGTAACTGAGATACACAGGTCTTTGAGCATCTACCCCATAATAAACTACAATAGATTAAACAGGAATGAACAAGACTATACTAGAGCTGCCGCATTAACGAAACCGGAAGAATATATTTTAGCATACTTACAATTTCGATTGCCCGTGAAAAGTGCGGGTCGAATCCGATCAATCGTAAGACCAGTTTAGATTTTCTTGAAATAATGGCTCTAGATACTTGTCAGTTTTTACGTAACCAATTTCAGCGTTCCTAAATCGAATGTTTAGTTTTCGATTAACATTTATATTGCTTGCTCTAAATATTATATATTTTGTTTTTCAACGTTTAATTCAAATTCATTGCATGTCAACTACCTACTTAGTTCTATCATCCAGTTGTTCGCTAATGTTTCAAGCTGATTTATATTCGTACCCGAAAAAAACAAACATTTGTGTCATCTGTATATACAACAATATCAGGTGTATGTGGTATGTTGACAATATCATTAATGCACACTAGAAATAGACGTGGTCAAAGGATTGATCCTTGGGGAACCCCATAATGTATATTACCGGTTTCCAATTCTTCGCAGCCAAGAGTGGTATATTGGACACGTTCATGACAGGGAAAACCTGACGGTTTCCGTCTGTGGATAAAACAGCGGAAAAGGAAGTGCTCCGCGTCGAGAGGAGGACAGTAGCGAAGGACAAAGGCGAGATGGAGGCGACATCACGCGGCGGAAATCAATGAGCGTGCGGATTCTGGGGCGAGTGTGAACTTGCAGGTGTGCGGAGCCACTAATGCATTGGTTTGTGTTACAAACAATGAAGGAATATCTATTGATGGATCCTTAACGAAAGAGCTAGCGTGACCCATGGGAAACGCCACACACGTCCCCCTTTGGGAAGCGATAACACTTACCCCGTAACGAAGTCAAAAAGGGGCGGCAAAAAATAGAAGCAAAAGAGAAAGCCAAGAGGGAAAACCAAACCCAAAAAGTTAAAAGGTAACTGCAAAGAATAAAAGGTGTTTTTTAAACAGCCTAATTGGGACAAGCATGTCTCAAAACAATTTTTCCACGAAAAAAAAAATATTTTACAGCACTATTTCTTGCGCAAGACTGATTTTAGTTTGCGGCTATTTCGACCGTTTTAAATCGCGCGCCACAAAGTGTGCATTCCGTGACGTTTAGCACCCATGGGCTGCTATAGACCATTCCATTTAGCGCTCTCTGGGCGGCGCCATTTTGTTCGACAGCAGCGCCCTCTCCATACATCCGGGAAATTCAGCGGGTTCGGCGGGGTAAAACGAGAGAGAGGGCACGCGCCTGACTCCGCCAGCCGACGACAAACCGGGAGGTTGCTATTCTCCATCTTTGGGCTGTATCAGCGGGCTGTACGGAACATCGAACTCTCGCTCGTGGCTCCCGTTGTGAAGTGGTTCGCGTTCTTAGAATAGTTATGGCTACTCCAAAATCAGCCTATAGCTCTCTGTTGTTCTATTTCGGTAAATGATCAACTAGCATATCTTTTTTCCGTTACTTAAACAGCAGTTGAGTCAGCCGGCAGTACTACCCTCAATTACTGCGTGTATTGCGGCAGGAGAACACGTTTTTATTTATTATTTCAGATTTCACTCATGGTCGCTAAAGGCCTACACCAGTACGAACTTTGTATAGTAAAAAAGGTACATCAACCGGGTTCACTTTTCGCCGGATAGACCGGCGAATCTGACACAGTTTTTCCTATTTGTTTTTTATTTACACGCAGGTAACAGCGCATTTGGACCCGGTTATTCTTTTTATCGAGCACAGCATTACACGATAACTTGCATATCAAAATTCGCGCATCTGCGCTTGAAATTTCCAAAATGACGCGATTTTAAACAGAGTTTGCACGCCAGCCGGATGCTAGGTATACAGCCCACTAGGCGGAGTAGACGACATGCGGGTGAGAGGGGGAGGGCATTTTTTTTTCTCTCTATTACCCTCTCTGCTATGACCCTAATGAAACGGTCTATACTTCTCATTGGCTAAGAGTTTGATTGACAGCTTAGAGCTTGGTTGTTAAACCTTTGTGAAATGTTGTAATTTCCTTCTGAGCGGCATATTTTTACGTTTAAAGAATAACCCATGTAATCATAGTTAATATTCTTCACAAAGGTTTACAAGACGTTCACTTCTGTTTGGCTTCATACCATAACAAACAAAATTTTCGCCATTCTTTCATGGCCGACGAAGTTTCTGGTCCCGCCTGTCTCGTCTACTTCGACTAGTCGTTTCGCCGAAGTCATCAGTGTTTCGTGCTGACCCATGTGCTTGAGTAAACCTTCCTGAAGTGAAGTAGTGTGTGTTTAGCGGCTGTCGCAGGTGTCAGTGATAGGAAGCGACGCGGTGTTTTGGCTTAGGTAGCACGTTTTGTTACTTTCGTTTTCCTTTGTGCTTTCTTAGCCTGCTTTTTCTTTCTCTTACGCGTTTAAGTGCCGATTGTTTGGAGATGTCAGCTCCTGTAAAGTGGCGCCGTTGCTCTGAAAACTTCCAGATGAGTGATCGCGACAGCGAGTCCTCCAGCAGACATGTCGCCCCGAAAGATGAATGCTATTTGGCTGTACGCGATCGGGCGTTCGCGTAGCGACAAATTTGTTCAGGTATGTTCTCGTCATTTCGCTCCAGAGGTCTTGGAGATTCGCACCGGGTGCACCGAACGTCCGCGACTGATACACAGCCGTTACCAACGTTACTAAAACCCTCAGTTGGGAAACTCACCCCACGAAATCTGGTCCGCAGGCATCCACCGAGACCGAGCTAAATACGATAACACCGCCACCCTTTAGCGACGAGTTCAAACATGAAAGTTGCTTTACATAGCTACTGCGAGATGGCGCCACCGGCCTATGCCCGACTCGATGTGCAGCTGTGCAGTTTCCAGAGTGGACGTTGCGGGAGAAATGGCGGCGTTGTGATCGGCATTAGCTCGGTTCTCGAGTACGGGTCGGAGCCACTTTTTAAAAAAAAGTCTCTGTGGCAGTTTCCCAACTAAGTGGTTATAGTAACGTTGGCTGTTACGGAAACAAAGCTTGGCACAGCCAGGTTATTATGTAACAGCTGTCCGCAGAAGCCTTCGGACGTCCGAATTCTGCGTTAGCAGACATATTTTTCTCGGCTTCCGAATCATCTTACCTAAACTTGTGTGAATTGAATGTCTACTGTTATCGTAAATCTTGGCTTGTGATTGCAACTTTGTAGATAATCTTATTCGTTTTGCTGGAGAGACGCAAACGGCGGGCATAACAAAATCGTTTGCATAGTCCTTACTCCTCGCAAAAGCACTTCCCTAGTCACCTACCGAAAAGCGCGAAACACGGAGACCGCACCGTCCTCACTTCCGTCTTTTACTTTCTCTAGGGCAGTTTGTACCTGCTGGTAGGTATGCCTACTGAAACTGAAACTTGAAACTAGGGGCAGTGCCAGAGAGAAGAGACAAATTTGGGAAAGCCTCCCCGCACTCCCCAATTTCTCAACTCTCAAGCGAATGTTCCATAAGAAATGCATCAACGCCTCTTCCCAAAATAAAGAAAAAGCACTATGTTCACTACGTAAAAAATGCTCTCAGTTCATGCACCTCTGGGCAGGTAGGAAATCTTGCCCTAATTTATTCACACCGCATGATGAGCGCAACAAACTGACACGAGATTTACAAATTCTGTATAACCGGTCGTTTGCAGGACTGAATCATCTACTCGAGCGGTGTGCGTCGCTGTGCAAACAGGTCGCCGTGTAAACGCAGTCCAACACGAAGCATAAAAAAAGCAGATTTAGGACAACAATCCGGAGTCCATTGTTCAATTAAAACGACGTAATTTTGTTAAAAATGCCCGCAGCATTTTACTCACGGTATGCGTCGGGAATCTCCCACATTTTGAAACAGAACGAAGATTTACTTTTAAAGACGCTCGCTGCGTCCTGGATGGGTGACCAGACGTCCCGTTCTGGCCGGGACAGTCCCGATTTGGCCGGGACAGTCCCGTTTTTGAGGTTCGCTTCTGCCGTCCCGTCTCTTTGTCCCAATAAAGAATCATGTACCATTTTCGTAGGAGTGCATAGTTTCGAAATTGGCACCAAGCAAGTTGAAGCAAACCGAAACTATGTACTGAACTAACCTAGCGATACATGCGAGTTGGTTATGCATGTTGAAAAGTAGTTAGCGCGCACAATACGGACGAATACGAAGACGGAGAGACAAACAGGACCAGCGCTCGTCCTGTTTGCCTCTCCGTCGTCGTATTCGTCTTTATTGTGCGCTTTCACTACTTTTCAACGAAACTATGTGTTTTCGTTACAAGTATAGTTTACAAAAATAACCGTTTGTACTTTAAAATATGAGTTAAGCTATACGCACGAGCCCGTGCACCTCGACCGGATATGGTTACAAGTTTCAGTTTGCAATAAAGAAAAAAAAAGTAGCGTAACTTAGGAAAGTTGCCTGCTTCATACGTAGCGGACCCAGGTTCGATCCACAGAGAGTGCTTACTTTTTTTCCCTTTTTTTTCTCGAACATGTTTTTGCCAAGCATTTGGTGATATTTACCTTTCATTTTTCAATCAACACTGACAAAAAAAAAAAAAAATGTTGTTGACGAAATATTGCTGAACTAAATGGTATGGGACTCCCTTTGCGGACGCTTGGGTTAGCTTGAGCTGCCGGCTGGACGCCACGAAGCGGCGTGTACGGTGGGGTCAAGTGGGTTAATAGTTTTGTAATAAGCAGCCGCATACTGTCGCCGAGAAGCGGCGTGAACGCAGGTGGGGGATATTTACCCAGAGAATAAAATATAGTGCAATATGCTGACGTTTTAAAATACCAGTACTGATTCCATTAAAATTTTCTCCCAATCTTACTTTTTAATACAATGTATGCTACAACCTCCAAACCTCAAACCTCAACCTCAACCCCAACCTCAAAATAACCCTGGAGAAGGGGAGCAAGAGGGACAAAGAGGGACACCTTTGCATTTAATTGCATTATAATCATAACCTTAAATTGCAAGCTTCTCCCTTGTTGGTGTTAGACTGGTGGCAGCAGATAAAAACCCGTTTGCTCTACTGACGTCTAAACCTGGTTAGCTCAGTTGGTAAAGCGCTCTACCTGTAATGGAGAGGTCCCGGGTTCGATACCCGGACCAAGCAGATTTTTTCGGTCGCGCACCAGTCACCTAGCTGTGTTTGGAGATTTGTGTTTGTCCTTTGTCCCTCTTGTTCCCCTTCTCCAGGGTTATTTTCGTAATTCTTGTCCAGCTCGCTTGCACCTTTGCATTTAATTCCAATATAATCATAACCTTAAATTGTAAGCTTCACCCTTGTTGGTGCTAGACTGGTGGCAGCTGATAAAAACCCGTTTGCTCTACTGACGTCTAGCCCCTGGCTAGCTCAGTCGGTAGAGCGCTCCACTTGTAATGGAGAGGTCCCGGGTTCGATACCCGGACCAGGCGGATATTTTTCGGTCGCGCAACAGTCACCTAGCTGTGTTTGGAGATTTGTGTTTGTCCTTTGTCCCTCTTGTTCCCCTTCTCCAGGGTTATTTTCGTAATTCTTGTCCAGCTCGCTTGCACCTTTGCATTTAATTCCATATAATCATAACCTTAAATTGTAAGCTTCACCCTTGTTGGTGCTAGACTGGTGGCAGCTGATAAAAACCCGTTTGCTCTACTGACGTCTAGCCCCTGGCTAGCTCAGTCCGTAGAGCCTCCACTTGTAATGGGAGAGGTCCCGGGTTCGATACCCGGACCAGGCGGATATTTTTCGGTCGCGCAACAGTCCCTAGCTGGTTGTTTGAGATTTGTGTTAGTCCTTTGTCCGCACGCATTCATCGTGTAAATAAGAAGAATTGCTAATAACTGCAACTTCGGGACGACATTGGACAGGATGTTACGAGACCGAATCGTTTGCGGCGTCAGATCAAAGAATCTGAAGAAACAGTTGCTGGCCAAACGAGAGCTGAGCTTGCTGGACGCCGAAGAACTAGCCGTGGCAGCAGTAACTGCAGAAGCCGACGCACAAAAAATGTCGCGGGAAAGTGGGCCATCCGAAGTACACACACTGAAGGGTCAGCAGAGGTTGCCTCCCGCTGCCAGAACGCTGCATTCACCAGTAGGCTGCGAACGCAGCGGTAATGCCAATCACAGCAGTAGCAACTGTAAATTGCAGAAAGCAAAATGTTTCCAGTGTGACAAGCAAGGGCATTCGGCTCGTAAGTGTCGTAAGCCTAAGAGCACCAGGGGACAGAACAACCAACTGCGAGCAGTAGAGTCCCTGGACGAAGAGGACGACAGCCTGACTACACAGATTTGGAATCTGGAAACCCTAAAAGAAAGGGCGCTTGTGCCGCCAGTGCGACGCACGTTTACGTGGGGTGGAATTGATCTGGTCATGGAAATTGACACGGGGTCACCTGTCTGCGTCATAACGAGAGAGATGTAAGAAAGGCATCGCAAAACTTGGCCAAAACTTCAAAAGCCTCAAGTGAAGTTGGGTTGCTACATGGGATCAATTCCAGTTATCAGAGAGTTGACAGGAAACGTGTTGACACATTTCGACCCAGCGAAAGAACTGCGCTTGGAGTGTGACGCATCACCGTACGGTGTTGGGGCCGTGTTGTTTCACCGTGTAGGAAAGGAGGACAGGCCGATCGGTTTCCGCTCGCGTACCTTAACTGCTGCGGAAAAAACTTACTCCCAGTTGGAACGCGAGGCACTCGCGCTTATTTTTGGTGTGACCAAGTTCCGGCATTACCTTTTGGCCAGAGAGTTTACCCTGGTAACCGACCACCAGCCACTCTTGGGATTGCTAAAGCCGGGCCGGCCGACCCCCGCCATGGCTGCTGCAAGGATCCAGCGTTGGGCACGGCTGCTTGGGGGCTGCCAGTACAAGCTGGACTACCAGCCTGGTAAAGTGATGTTCACCGCAGACGCCTTAAGCCGGTTACCGCTACCGACACAGCTAGGTGACTGGTGAGCGACCGAAAAAATCCGCCTGGTCCGGGTATCGAACCCGGGACCTCTCCATTACAGGCTTTGTCCCTCTTGTTCCCCTTCTCCAGGGTTATTTTCGTCATTCTTGTCCAGCTCGCTTGCACCTTTGCATTTAATTGCATTATAATCGGAGTGATCACTTACTTTAAACGTTTACAACGACATAAATAGAAAGGTTGATCAGTATTTCAGAACTCTAATACGGCAGATCGCGGCTAATGCACACCAGCAAGACATGTAGTTGGGCTAGTTGGTGCATATCGAATGGGAAAGAAAATAAACATTCCCGTGTTAGTCCACACTAGAGTTACAGCAATAGCTGCGACACGTCACGGCGAAGTTGTTGGACATCGGCGCCGCATTCACGCACCCTGGAGTGCGTATACAAAAGTGTTCAAAACAAAATAATCCTAAACAATATTTTTTTTTTTTGTTTTTTTTAGGACGCGTGAATGCGCGTCTTTTGGCACGAGCTCTTGCATAGCCTCCTCTATACTGAAAAAGCCTGACAGTTCGAAGGTGGAGCAATAGAGTGCCCGGTCGCAGATTTAGAGAGCGAGGATCTGGTAACAGAGAGCATTTCTGGTATTCAGCGCACAGCTTTTGCAGCGGCGAGGACCAGAAACATGGTTTCGGGCCCTCGCCGCTGCAAAACCATAGAGTTATTACAATACACGCAAGAGGCTCAGCTGGCGCTAGTGTCTACGGGACTTCCGGTTGCAAATTGAAGCAGACAGCATGCAGTCTACTTTTCCAGTCTTCCTGTGTATTCCTATGGGAAAAAGCGCGTGAATTTTGTCTCTTCGCCGGAAAATAACATGAATAACTTTTTTTATTTCGGTTTTACCGTATAGTATGTACCTTTATTAATATTGTGGAAGTGTAATTGCTTTAGTTACAGCATTTTGTCTTTACCACTGAACGATGTTAAACTTCGCTATATTTCAGGCCCAAACCTCTGTCCCATGGCAGATATATAGAAACGAGCGACGATTCTAAGCAAAATAACGATCGAAAGGAATGTAGAGTGTGTTCAAAGTTCGCCAGCATTCGGCTGGTGCTTATATATTTCTAATACGAGTGGTTAAAAAAGCGTTCGAAACGTAAAGGATAAAGTACGTGAACTACTAAAGGTGTGTTTTCTTATTATTTCCTTTGTCGGGCAGTTTTTATCGGGCACCTGTTCCCTGGCTTCTCCCTATTTCCAAAGATTTGAAGCGTGCGGGTGATGATTTGTGAACCCAGAACAATTAAGCATCTTGGCGCATATTGATGACGTAGAAAAATGTTTGAACAGCAGTAGAGGTTTTATTACACGACGTTTCGGGAAGAGACTTCCCTTCTTCAAGTGTGCAGAAAATACAGTTGCAAAGCGTTTTTAGAGAGACCAAAGGAGAGGAGGAACATTGAAAAAATCGAAAGAAAAAAGTCAGATATATAATAGTAGAAGTAAAAACACTTGAGCAGGGAAAAAACTACATTCCAACAAAACACACATATATAAAAAAATATTTAATAAAAAAATAATAATAAAAAAATATAAAAATAAAGTGGTAGTTTTAAGGGGAACACGGTCGCGGCACTCGTTTTCGAAACCAAGAAAATATATCACAGGCACCGGCCTCCGTCACGTTAGAGTCAGAGCTCCAGATCCAGAAAAAACAACATACAGGGGTCAGGTCGAGTGAGCCTAAGCCAGTATAACGCCGAAGGAAACGAAGGTCATAAATAAGCCCGAAGTGTGTGTAAACGGACACCAGAAATGTCACACGTGGGTGGCACCGCTCAACAGAATACCGAGAAATACTCCTTAAAACGCCGCCCAGCTCAATCTCCCCCCTCCCCACCCTCAAAAAAAAAAAAAAAAAAAAAGAGAAGAGGGAAGTTAGCCGGCGACGTCCCCACATCCCAATGTTTCTAGCTCTCCCCTCAAAGAGCTTTAGCTCTCCCCCGCTCTCCTCTGCGATGGGAGAGGTGGTTTGCCTGTAGTATACTAAAAAAATACAAAAATACAAAAACCTACAACAGCCTATGTAAGTTTCCTTTTGAGATGTTCATACCAAGCGGGGTTAGGGTTTTAAATTTAGATATATAAAAGGACTCTTTATTTTTGCGTGTAATATCATTTTTGAAACTGCTTTCCACAATGATAATTTTTAGGTGCGTATGAATGTCGTGGTCGTCGGAGTTAAAGTGTTTAGCGACTGGTGTTTGTACTTTATTTACAATGTCAGACTTATGGCCATAAAATCGCTCTTTCATAGAATTTTTAGTTTCTCCTACGTATTGCTTCTCACACAGCGTGCAGTTAATAACATATATAACGTCAGGGGTTTTGAGTCGATATGCTGTTTAATATTTACATAGAAATCTGATGCGTAGCTCGAAATTTTATCAGCGGTCAGAACGAAGGGGCAAAGTTGGCAAGGAGTGTTGAGGCAAGGACCACAACCACCGAATGAACTGGTTTTTTTTATATACGAGGGACATAACATCCTCCCAAGATTCCGATGCTTACGGAATGTGACAAATGGTGATTCGGGAAATATTTTTTTTAAGTTTATCGTCGGCATGTAAGATGTTTAAATGGCGTTTCAATATGGAATTCAGGCTTGATAGGTTCGAATAGTAGTTTATAACCAACGGCACCCTTGTTTCGTTGGAGTGAGGCTGTCGTGTGGATTCAAGGAGTGTGCTACGTTCCAGAGCGGATGCCTTTCTTGTGGCGTCGTCGAGAATAGATGCAGGATATTTTCTTTTGAATAGTGTGTTCTTCAAGGACGTTACGTTTTCCTTAAAGTTCGATTCTTCAGAACAAATTCTACGCAACCGAAGGAATTGGCTGTAAGGTATATTATTTTTTTGACATTTTGGGTGGTAGCTATCATAGCGTAGAACCTGACGTTTGTCTGTAGGCTTTCTGTACAACTCCGTTACCAAATGGCTTCCCATCTTTTTAACGTTAACGTCGAGAAAGTTCATAGAGTCTGCTGAGTAATTACTAGTAAATTTAATTGTACGGTGACAACTGTTGAGGTAACTTAGAAAAGAGAGGAGTGCATCTTCAGTGTCATTCCAAATGATAAATATATCGTCAATATACCGAAGATATATGGCGGGAATCTTAGCGTAAGTCCACACAAAGGTCTCCTCAAACTTGCCCATAAAAATGTTAGCGTAATTTGGAGACATTCTCGACCCCATGGCCGCGCCTTGAATTTGCAAATAATGATCATCATCAAACATAAAGTTATTGCAGTCTAAAATTAATTCCAATAAGCGCTGAATACAGCTACTGTCTGCGAGAGACGAAGGGTGGAGAGAGAGGAATTCCTCCACGGCTGCCAGTCCCTCATTATGTGGGATGTTAGTGTACAAAGAGCTCACATCGATAGTAACGAGAATGCTCTCCTGTGATATTAAGCCGGATCCGTTCATATGGTCGATAAGATTAAGAAAGTGTGTGGTGTCCTTTACGTAAGATTGTATTAGGGTGGGTATATGTTTAATCGCGTGGTCTACAAATTCAGAAATTCGTTCGGTTGGTGTGCCTATGCCTGATATAATGGGCCTCCCTGGATTGTTGGGCTTGTGAACCTTGATGAGCATATAGAAGACACCTGGATGAGCGTTTTTTGACTGAAGGTAATTATATTGATCGCCGTTAATTTTATTGGAATTACGCAGATCTTCGAGTGTTCTGTTAATTATAATACTAAACCGCTGTGTAGGATCGTCAGGTAGACGTAGATAAAAATTTGGGTTTTCAAGCTGGGTCGATGCCTCCCGCGTGTAATCGGCCCTGTTCATAACTACAACACCCCCACCTTTATCCGCAGGTCGAATAATGACGTCCTGCCTAGATTTCAAATTATTAAGGACCTGTTGTTCCCGTCTAGACAAATTACCCCTCTGTGTGGTTGCCTTAGCAAGCGAATCAAAAATATCATTCCGTATAGCCTGTACATAATTATCTTTGTACACGCTGGTCTTGCTTGAGTCTGGGGTCCAGTGCGACTTCAACTTGAAATTTGGTGTTGTGCTATCAAGACCCCTAGTTTCATTGCATCCTTCTTTTCCATTAAAATACGTTTGAAGGTGTAACCGCCGGGAGAACTGCTGTAAATCATCTAAAATTTCAAATTCTTTTGCTGCATGTGGGGTGGGTACGAAACGTAAGCCTCTAGATAAAACTGAACACTCCGTAGAGGTCAGAGGGGTGTCAGATAGGTTAATTACTGCACAATCACTTGTTTCAATAGGACTACTGGTCACATGTGACACACTGTTCGGGGAAGGCAATATATTATCATTGTTAACTTTTGACAGGGAAAGGCCATTACGGTGCGCTTTTTTTGCCTTATCAGTCTGCGACTCATCAAGCTTTTTATCTGCAAATACGTTAAGGTTGCTAATCTCCTCCTCGGTTAGTTCGGCAACGACAGTTTGTAGTTCAAGATCAAGATGTTTGATTACAGTTAGGCTCTCCTTAATCAGAATCTTTAAAAGTTGCATGAAAGTGGCCTCGAGAGTGGTGTCCCAGTTCTTGGTATTATCTTAATTTCTAAAATTAAACGACGGTTTTATAGAGAGGGCTAGTCCCTTTGGTATCATATTCTGATCAATGCAGTCCCTCTAGAAAGAATAATGTGAAACATACCTTAATTTCTTGTCTATAAGTTTCCGCACACGAAGAAACAAAGGGGTAAAAATCTGGCCACCATATTGTCACCTAGCGAACTTGTGCGACTTGTTCTGCCGAATTCGGTGAGATCGACGGGGGCTGTCGCGTTGAGGTGGTGGATCCCGTGAGGTACCCGGCTTGGGAGGCACAGGGGGAAGGTCAGTGGGCGTTGTGTTGGATTGAAGTAGTGTATCCGGTGCGACGTCTGGCTCCGAAGGCACAGGTGGTTGGTCCGAAGACACCGAGGTAAATTGATGCGGAGAATTAGGTGAAGCGGTTAACGTTAACGTTAAAAAGATGGGAAGCCATTTGGTAACGGAGTTGTACAGAAAGCCTACAGACAAACGTCAGGTTCTACGCTATGATAGCTACCACCCAAAATGTCAAAAAAATAATATACCTTACAGCCAATTCCTTCGGTTGCGTAGAATTTGTTCTGAAGAATCGAACTTTAAGGAAAACGTAACGTCCTTGAAGAACACACTATTCAAAAGAAAATATCCTGCATCTATTCTCGACGACGCCACAAGAAAGGCATCCGCTCTGGAACGTAGCACACTCCTTGAATCCACACGACAGCCTCACTCCAACGAAACAAGGGTGCCGTTGGTTATAAACTACAATTCGAACCTATCAAGCCTGAATTCCATATTGAAACGCCATTTAAACATCTTACATGCCGACGATAAACTTAAAAAAATATTTCCCGAATCACCATTTGTCACATTCCGTAAGCATCGGAATCTTGGGAGGATGTTATGTCCCTCGTATATAAAAAAACCCAGTTCATTCGGTGGTTGTGGTCCTTGCCTCAACACTCCTTGCCAACTTTGCCCCTTCGTTTGGACCGCTGATAAAATTTCGAGCTACGCATCAGATTTCTATGTAAATATTAAACAGCATATCGACTGCAAAACCCCTGACGTTATATATGTTATTAACTGCACGCTGTGTGAGAAGCAATACGTAGGAGAAACAAAACATTCTATGAAAGAGCGATTTTATGGCCATAAGTCTGACATTGTAAATAAAGTACAAACACCAGTCGCTAAACACTTTAACTCCAACGACCACGACATTCATACGCACCTAAAAATTATCATTGTGGAAAGCAGTTTCAAAAATGATATTACACGCAAAAATAAAGAGTCCTTTTATATATCTAAATTTAAAACCCTAACCCCGCTTGGTATGAACATCTCAAAAGGAAACTTACATAGGCTGTTGTAGGTTTTTGTATTTTTGTATTTTTTAGTATACTACAGGCAAACCACCTCCCCCATCGCAGAGGAGAGCGGGGGAGAGCTAAAGCTCTTTGAGGGGAGAGCTAGAAACATTGGGATGTGGGGACGTCGCCGGCTAACTTCCCTCTTCTCTTTTTTTTTTTTTTTGAGGGTGGGGAGGGGGGAGATTGAGCTGGGCGGCGTTTTAAGGAGTATTTCTCGGTATTCTGTTGAGCGGTGCCACCCACGTGTGACATTTCTGGTGTCCGTTTACACACACTTCGGGCTTATTTATGACCTTCGTTTCCTTCGGCGTTATACTGGCTTAGGCTCACTCGACTTGACCCCTGTATGTTGTTTTTTCTGGATCTGGAGCTCTGACTCTAACGTGACGGAGGCCGGTGCCTGTGATATATTTTCTTGGTTTCGCTAACGAGTGCCGCGACCGTGTTCCCCTTAAAACTACCACTTTATTTTTATATTTTTTAATATTATTTTTTTATTATATATTTTTTTATATATGTGTGTTTTGTTGGAATGTAGTTTTTTCCCTGCTCAAGTGTTTTTACTTCTACTATTATATATCTCACTTTTTTCTTTCGATTTTTTCAATGTTCCTCCTCTCCTTTGGTCTCTCTAAAAACGCATTGCAACTGTATTTTCTGCACACTTGAAGAAGGGAAGTCTCTTCCCGAAACGTCGTGTAATAAAGCCTCTACTGCTGTTCAAACATTTTTCTACGTTTACGACTTTCTTGGTGAAGACTTGTTCATTAATACAGTTAATCACTTATTGATGAGCAGAAATAATAAAGCAGTACTTATTTATTGCAAATCGGACATAACGTGACTTTCAATTTATTTGGATCGTCTGCAAGCACAAGGAGTTACTTATCCAGTGTTACTTCGTAGTTCCTGCCGTCTCTCATGGTTTTCCACGTCCTTCGTTCGTTTGGCACGTATATCACCCATGCTGGAAAGCGTCGACGCCGTGTTCGCGCTAACAGTGTCCGACAGTGCACATAAATGCATGTACGAAGCGGTTTTAGCACCGTTTTTCATGTCAAGATTTTAAAATAAAGACGCCGTAACTGACCAATTATTTCGTCTGCGTGACTGGGAAATGTTCCAAAGTGCCTAGTACGTACGAATTATTCGTGATATTTGCTCTTATAATCGAGCGCAGAGAGGAAATGCACTCGCTTTCTTCCATAGAAATGCATTACCGGAAGTCAGTTTCCGACTGCTTGCTGTCTGATTCAATTTGCAACAGCACACTAGCGCCAGTTGAACCTCTAGCGTACATTATAATAACTCTATGTGCAAAACGCGAGGAACGCGAGGAGCACAAGCGGTCCTTCGATCGCTCGGGAGAAGGGTGGTTCGGCGTCTCGCCGCAGCGGAGCACCCGTCACGTGGCTCTCCTAGAGCGCCTTCATGCACACGCGCGCTTTTGCTTGAGTGGTGACATCTCAGCCATTTTGCCACGCAATCGTTTCTTTTTTTAGGCATATTGAAGTGCGCGCAATCCGGTGTCACTCAGCTCAAGCGCGTAGCTTTGGCTAATGCAGAGAGGCCAATTTACCGCCCAAGTCACGCACCGAGTGCGCCAGAGCGTCATGCGGTGGCACATTCAAGGCAACAATGGATGTATTCACCCTAAGAGACACACACAGACATGTAGGCACCCTAGGCTCTCCTTTTATCTGTTGTCTGCCGCTCTACCTTTCCACTTTCGGCGGCTGCGTATCGTGGCGATCTGCCAGGCTTTGTCAGTATGGAGAAGGTTGTTGCTTTTGGCATTGACGGTGCTAGGGTGGCATTACGTTATCGGCTATTTCTTTGTATTTTTCCAGAGACCGTGGGGAGTGGGCATCGCGTACTATAGAAAACCCAACATATAAGACGGGTTGGTAAAGGGGCACTGACAACCCGAAAGGTCCTATTCTTTTTTTTTGTCTAAAACAATGCAAGCTGTAGTCATAAACAAGCAAAAAAAAAAAAATTTACACGCGAGTGCCACTTTCTATATTTGACGTTTTTCTTTTTTTGTTTGTGGCTTCATCTATTATGAAATTGAGAAGCTTTGTAAGCGATATTTCTAGAATATTCATAACAGCATTCGTAAAATATGATTTTAACGCAATCGAAAAAGTACTACGCCCCCCTTTTTTTGTTTTGATATATTGAGAATTGGAATCCGGAAATAATGTCGCTTTTTGGCTTTTTATTCTCCGTCTGAAAACACAGCGGCGCTCGGCACATGTAGCACTGAGGATGACCGGGCAATCAAGGAGTCGTACCAAGTTCTCTTTTCGGTGCCCGACGACCACTCAGACTTCGAGAAGGAAATCTCCAAACGGTCAAAACAACTGGGTTTGCGGCATGTGCTGCTTTGTTTAGGTTGTGACTCCGTCTGAAGAGCCCTTCACGCAGCACCGGCGTGACATAGACCCTCACTTCGCTCACAAAAGTCCGCTGCGCGTTCTCTGTGACCTCACATCCTTTCAAAGATTTTTGAGATCGCCGAAAGTGCCATAAAAGAACTTAAAACTCGAAAGTGAAACGTCGTCCGCTTACAGCGATAGGCGGCACCCACGGAGACGAGGCGGTTGATCGCGGGACGCGGGAGAACACCACACTTCCGGTCGGGACGGTTCGGAGGCCAGCAAGGAACTCAGGTTACTGGACGACTCAATCTTTGGCGTAACTGCACTAGCGCGGATCACGTGGGAACTTCAAATTTGGCTTTTGAGAAATAGTTATTTACTTTACATATACTGAGTTCCCAAGCTTCGAAATTTGAGGGTAATGTCCACGCATCGTTTTCAATAATCTATTGGATAATAAAAAAAAAAAATACAATTTTGACTCGTCAGTGCTTTTTTAATTCAGTGGCGTAGCTCTGTCATAAAGAAAAAAAAAATGTTGTGGCGTAACTTTGTGGCACGCCCCCGCTTCACACACAACGGACCGAGGTTCGATTCCCGCGGGTGGCGGGCGATCGTTTTCAAGGATTCGGCATTATCGATCAGGGGCACCCTACGCCCTACCACGCCAACTACAACATCAACAACCTGAACATAACTACAAAAAAGTAGACATATTTCAGGCCAGCTGGTGCGTATTAGTCATGATGTTTAAACCCTGAGACTGGGAAGGAACTTCAAGATTAATTGGAAAGAACAGGTGACATTCCAGCGCTGACAGAGCTAAGTTTGAGACACTGGTCTTTCATCTTTCTTCTGTCCCATCTAATTTATCTTCAAGTTCCTTCCCAGGCTCAGGGTGTAAACACCACGATTAAAGGGCCGATGCAGCGATTTTTCTACTTTATGCAATTACCACTTAGAACGGATCCCGGACAATAATGACCTCTGAAACACACGTTCGCTTTTCAACAAACGTTATTAAAGTCCCAGAAAAAAAAAACAAAAAAAAAACGAGCTGGTTTATTTTCTTAACTCGCCGCTAGAACAAGCGGCCACGTGATTTGGAGCCGTATATATAAAGCCAGTGTTGATCAGAGCCATGCGCTGGGGTTGGCAAGGCACAGGACACGCGCCGAGTTCCAGACATTGTTATGGTTCGGCCACTGTCGTCATTGCAGCGGCTGGACACGGGCCACTACCCGAATGTTTCTCGAGCTATAGATTATCACGTGCCCCTATCGAGTGTCCACGCAATGCTCGGGTCCACTCTACGAGCCGTATTCAAATATCGTCACTGGAGGATACTGCGATCCCCCAGTTACGTCATCACGTTTTGCGAAGGAGAGATTGAATAAAAACTCTCGCTTTTGTTCGTGAATTACACCACGACAAAGGAGTTTTGTAGCCAGTGGATTTGCGTGCGAGAATCCTTGGGTCCCACTAGTGCCAGCAAGCTCGTGTAAAGTGAAAAGAAAAATACATTCAAATTGAATACTGTTTCTTCGCCCCTTTAACATGAAAAATGGACGTCAATTCCAGTGGTAGGAAGAGCCGATAACATCTATCGTTTTAAAATAGACGAGAGACAAGAACAAGAAGTAAACAAACACAACGCTGACAAACAAGTAAAGTTTATTTTTGCACGAAACAAAAAACTAAACATAAAAAACAGAAAAAGAAAAAAAAAAGAAAGAACCAACGCAATAAGACCCGTCAAAACACGCCTACGAATATTAAAACAAATTTCCGCATCCCTGAGAATAAATTAAACTTCTTCCCTAGCCAAGGCCACTGACGAAGTGCTCGGAAGCGTGTCTCGTCTGTGGTTAAGAAGGGAAAGGCGTCGTCAATTTCTCTCGTTACTTTGTTGTGGGCACGAGCGAGAATCTTAATTTAAAAAAAAAACAGCAAAGACATACACCTATCACAATGGAAGGGAAGGGGCCCGACGGTGGAGAACGAAGAGAAAGTGAGTGCTTTCTGGCCCTAGCATTGACACATGTCCCTGTCTGTCCTTTGTACACTTTACCGCACGAGAGAGGGATCAGGTACACAATCTCAGTCACACACGCAGCATACCGGGTGCGGTGAATGATCTCGCAACAAGCGGGTGTGGTGATTGATCTCGCAACCAGCCTGGTACACGGTTTTACCTTTCGCTCGAGCTTGACAGTCCTCAAAACGTTTTCAGAAGGGCCTCCGCAACATTCACAGCCTCACCAAACAGGAAGCCTGCAGGGCACAACCTGCTGACCTAAAACATAAAACTTCCCCCGCAACTGTGTTCAAACCATTTCAATATCGAGGTTCGTAGACACCAGTTTGGAATGGCCGAGTATACCTTAGCAGACCCTTCTTGGACCGGAGTTGATACAACTAACACATGTGATTTCTCAATGCGAAGACACAAGGAAAAAAAAAAAGGAACTCCCTCTCAGGGAGTCTTGGATTTAAAACACAAGACCGGGGATCATTCCGCAAGCAAGTCTACCATTTCCGTAACCACCTTGTTATCATTGTCCAAATTCACTCCACTACAAAGCACTCCAGCTTATAAACATTGCATTTTGTACTTTTCACTATTTGTTTAGTACAGTTCCGCTTAGTGTTGTACTTTAAATAGGCTCTGTTTAATATAGAGCGAAGGAGGCTGTGTCTAATATTTTGTGGCCCTGGTGCTGGCAGACCGTTAGAATTTGTATGCCCGTAGTAGCATTGACTCGAAGCAGGGACGGATTTATGGTTCAGGCCTGGGAGGAGCGGTAGTTATTCAGCTGGCGGAGAGAGGGGGAGTCTGTGGAGATATGACGTTTGGGCCTAAACTTTGCCCAGATCTATTTTGGTGATCCAATATTTGGTTTGTCACCAAAAACTAAAAGTTTGGCAGGTGTATAACAATGAGTTTATTAAAACAAAGTTGACCTCGGGGAGCTTAGGGGGGAGGTCGCCCCGCCTCCGCCCCTCTAAATCGCTCCTGACTGGTAGGCTTCCTTGACAAGCACAATAGATTAGCAGCTCCGTGATCTCGAAGGTGAGCGAAACATTTAACGGGGTTGTTATGGTAGAGTTAACTCTCGGAATCTACAATTTACGGCACATGTATTGTACCCGCCGAGGCAGTTTTTGCGGTGAAATCAGTCGAACACTTCGAATGTACAGAGTGCGACACTGTTAGCGCGAACAAGCGATCGCCAGTTTTTTGTGTTTTTCTCTTAGAACCGAAAGGTAGTCATCAAATATATCATTAGTATAAAAAGAGCTCATTTAGGGCTCTAATATAAGGGGTAAAATTGTGTGCCCACTAATAGTCTTTCCTAATAAAATGGGAAAGGCGCGGATGTCGTGTTCGCGCGAACAGTGCCGCGATGTGTACTTCATGCCTACAACAGATAAAAAACGAGAGATAATTAAATGCTGTGTATAAATAGTGTGGCGTTTTCTGCTGTCATGTTTTCAAAGTGCCTAATAAATAAATAAATAAATAAATAAATAAAAGTTGAAGTACTTTTTGGTGTTTATCTAAAAAAATACATGTTTGGGTTTTTCGGTGAATTAATTTAGGACAAGTTTTTCTGTTGTTGTTTTTTTTTCCACCACATGTGCGTTACTTTAGTCAACCCGAAACCGTACCTGACCTTGCTTCGCTTGTATGTTTCATCAGTGGTCGTGCAACTGCCATGTTAAAATTTACAACCGGAACATACAAAATTGGGCCTTAAATTTAAAGATAAGAATTTATAAGAGATGACGGCTGTCACAGTAGCGAGTACAAAATTATAAATGTCAAAACACGCATAGACATGTGTAAACGAGGCAGATATCCACCTGTGCTCTACCCAAGGTGAACACAACAAAGAACCTTGAATTTCATGTTAATCAGTCTCAAATAAATCATGTCTTTGCCATAAATCTACTTATGTAACTCCCGAAGTCATCTATAAACATGAGCGCCCGCTTTTTTTTGTCTATAAAACCCAGTTTCGGGAACTATATCTCATAATTTATCACGACCGTTCAAAGCATCTCTTGCCTTCGAGTTAATACTGGAAAGTTTCCGATGCGACGTACTACAGATGCTAAAGCTGACCAATCAGACAAATACCTGTGCCAAAACATAACCGATATCACATTTCGAAACACTGCATATTGCCACGCGCGTTTCTGATGAAGCGCGTCAGTGGCCGAACGTTTATCATGCTTGGCTCCCACGCAAAGGTCGACGTTTGGTTCCTAAGAGCGGAAGGGCCTTTTTGTTATTTTTCTAAATGGCGTGTTCCGGTAAATTGGAGAACAATGTTCTTTGTTCAAGGCCCGAATGTTCCACGCGTCGAGCCTTCTACCCCAATTCTTCCAGAAGCGCACGCGTGTACATAAGGGGCTCCGCGTGGTGAGCCGGAGTCAGTCTCTCCCCAGCGCTTTATCTTGCTGTTTCCCCGACATCGACGCTTGCGACGCTAACCTTGTTCTATTTTGTTTTTGGGCACAAGTTCTCCCCGTTAAACGTTTAGTTTCTCCAGTTATTCGTCGCCTCATCATTTGTCATTTGGGACAATATTTCAAGCACTCACGATACCCTGAATGCAGTGCATGTATCTCGTAATTGGTTTGGAGAAACTTTGCAATCCCCTTATAAATTGAGAAGTTGTGGGACGCTTCAGAAAAAGAAAACAATCCGTAGTTAATCTTCAAAAATCTGGAAACTTGGCACCGAATTTTTGATCGCAAAGAAGAACAAATGTCCCCTCAAATAGATTTGTTTTTGTTGAACACAATGCCTAACCTACAAAAGACGTCACCATACGGAAATGCGTCTGAAGGTCACAACAAAGACCCCTCTACCCACCCCCCAAGAAAGAAGAAATGTTCATCAGCCACACCATTATACTGCACCTATTCGGTTAAAACACAGTTCCAAAAATTAAATACGGCGCAGCTTTATCCGTTTTGATCGGTTCTAACCGAAAAGACAAAGCCCTATCTGTAACGCTTCTCAAGCTGTCAACGCGATGTAATCAGGGTGATCTAGTGGAGCATACTATGACACTTGGAACGTGAGCTCTCGAGCCATGATGAATAGTTCCGGTAACCGGTTCGATAGAGTAAGAACGCAGAGGTGAAAAGACGCACACCCACTCTTTCATTTGGAAACAGTGTAGTATTTTTGGGTCACAATTCATCAGGGTGATCCAAAACGCAGTCAGGTGAAGGGAAAGGGTAGTAAAAAAGTAATTTGAGCTTGTTGCTAATTCGACATGGTACAACAGTGCACAAAACATAGTGGAAGAGAAAGGACAGGTAGAACGAAAGTGCGCCGACTCCCAACTGAGTTATTGAGAAAAATGAGAAAAAACGAAGTTTGAAAAATAACCACACCTAAAAAAATAAGAAAAAGAAAAAAAAGAGAAGAAAATATAGGCTTGGTTTGAGTGATTCGATTGAGTGATTGATCACTTGATTGTTGATTGATTTCCCGCTCAGATGAATAATACCTAGTCTGTATTGTTTTTGTAGTTTTCCCTTTTCTCTTTCGCTTTTAAGTGGGGTTAAATTCTAAAGCTTTTTTTTCCTCTTTAAAAATAAATCAGTTGGGAAATAGCGTGATGAACAGAACAGCGCACACAAAGACGAAGACAGAGAAAAGGAACATGCACGACACACAAGCGCTTTTTCGTTCTACCTGTATTTTCTCTTCCTCCGTGTTCTGTGCGCTGTTTTACCATGCCGAAGGGAAACGGGAGCGGGAGCTACACCTGGGACAGTGCGTGTTGTTTGTGTGTAGCCGCATGTTAGGGTAGAAAACGAGGGATAACATTTCTAAACCCAGAATAAAGAAGTTAACTCACTTGCAGCAATATAACATAACGTAATATTTCCCAGTTGTAACTCTTTCCCGCTTCTTGTTTGCCTTGCCCCATTTGTCGCCTACTGAAGCTAGTTTAGCCCGTTTGATTTTGATGTTCAAAAGGTATACGTTTTAGATTCTTAATGCTAGAGTAGTCTGTTCCATGTTCGTCCTGGTCCTCCAGCACTTTTATTCTTTCGAACTGGTGCAGTAGGTCCCTGATTTCTTAGGTCTGCCGAGCTTGCCGACAGTATACTGTCACGGATGAAGGCGACGAGACAATAAATTATAAACTGAAAATTAAGGTTTAATCGGCGAACTTTGCCAGAAAGAAAATTTAGAAGAAACGTCAAGAAAGCAGCAGTTAGCGCCGACGGCGGCAGCATCGAGCGACGGTGTGTCGGCGTGAGAGCTGGCTAACGCGAGAATGAATGTGCTTCGTCGTCGGGAGAGGCGGAGTGAGTCGGCAAAGCCTCGCGCGGTTTCTTATTTACTACATTTGGCTTCTTAAGATCCGGCCTAGAATGTTCGGGAGTTAACTAGGACGAGAATGACTAAACAAGGCCATTCTGGCCTCCTTATCTTTTACAGTCGGGGTAGGAAAAAACACGAATTTTCTAGATGTACTGTGAAGTGTTCCTTCCCAGTCATGTACGCGGCATTATATGTCCAAGGCCTTGCCTGACACTAGGGTCCTGACGTCACATTCGCGAGGCCTCGTTCACTTTGTCATGGGTCGCTTCATGAGCGTCTAAACTCCTTAAGATGCCGCTATTCAAATTCTTAAGGACCAGCGTTGAATTAGTTGCAGTAAATATGGACCATGCATTTGTTCTCATTTTTAATTTACAACAAACATACTGCATGCCAGTAATGCAGCCCAAACAAGAATGGGTGCAGTCGTATGTACACTCTGAAATAGCAGCGACATACAAATTAATAGAATTTGGTGACGGCTAAAATATGAAAAACACAACAATTCAGTTACACATCTCTCATGCGTTGAATTAATTGAACTACGTTATCTCAAGCAAATGTATAAGGAGACAAATTGTTCCCTCCTCTTTATTTCTGGGACACAAATTTTGTTTAAAAAAAAAAGTGTACGAGCGAATGGAAACCAATTGTTTCGTCTTATTTATTAACGAATACATTTCGGGGGCTGTTTTTTTTATTTCTATAGATGGTAACGGAGGTGGCACTAATAATAAAATTTGTGGGAGACGAGGGTGGAAGACATCGAGGCTAAGGGCACGTGTGAAGCGGTCGACCGAAGAGACACCAGCTGGCGCATGACAGAGCGTGCTGCGCGAGGCTGGGGCGGGGAGGGAACGATGGAGCCGGTCCGGCCCATGGCGATCCCCAGAGCGGTCCAACAACACGGTTCGGACCAGAATCGGCGGGAACGGTACTCCCTGGCCATACCGGCCTATGCCATGCCGATCCCGGAGTGGTTCCACAGCGAGACTCGGGCTATGGTAGGCCGAACAGCTAGCTACGCAGCGCTGGCACGGGAAGGACGATCCTCAGGTCTGGATACGGAATCAATGTTTTCAACAACAACCGACTACGAGCTCTGAACGACGGGCGACATCTAGGGTCGGCGGCCCCGGACTGCCGGCTATTGAGGACGGGCAACCGGGAAGTGAAGTAAACCTATTCGCTGTATTTTCGTTGTGTTGTGTCACTTCTTGGAAGGTAAGCGAAGAACATACCGATCGGGGGGCGATTATTTTAGAGCGACCCCACAAAATATAAAAAGAAAGTTTAAAAAAGTTTCTATTCGCACAATATTGACGTTGTTAGACTCAATTTAGGTGGAGGTCATGGCTCGCTCTAAGTCCCGCCCACAAATCAGAGGCCCCACCTATTACTACTGGACTGGTCTGGCTGCTCGAGTGAACACGATAACAAGTGCAGTGTCCCACTTTCGCGATAACCGGTGCATCTAGTCTCTATGTCTATCACCACCTGTTAATCGTGCGAGCAGACGCGCGGCAGCCTGCGGCATCATCAGCTATTGCACCACCGTCCACCGTCGTCTGCAATGCTTATGAGACGCGGACACGAAGGCTGCGTGCCGGCGTCCGTAGTCGCATCCGTCCGTCTGCTATTCCGTCCATGTCTAAAAACGTCTGCAGCGCTCAGAAGACGCGACCAACAAAGCGGCGTTCTAGCGTTCCATTATGCACGAGCCATGGTCCAATAAAAGCGTCTGTCAGCGTCCATCAATTTGCGCTAATACGCGTCCGAGAGAACTAAAAAAAGCAACAAAATAAATATGCTGTCCTTCTAGTTTTACTGTTCTTGTTATTTTTCTTTTTTTTCCCGTGGCATCCGCGAGCAAGGTGGTTGAGCATCATGACTCAAAATTAAAACACGACGTAAAAACATTAGCTTAAGGAGGCCAGGTGCTCTGCAAAACTGAAGAGCTGCTTGCCTTTCGGGGCGAAATGACGGGAACATACCTATACAAGCTCGATGCGAGCCGAACACCTGATTGCCATCCAGCCAAATGGCTAGCAAATTACTACCTATGTTGGTAGAATTCTCGGTATTGGAACCATGGTTGCAAACATGACGGTTGCATAATTCACAAAGCAGCGGGGTCGCTTTAACGTGAGCCAGCATATTTACTCAGCATCAACACGCGCAAAGAAAAAAATCATGCCAGATCAATCCAAATAGTTGATGAGGGTCGCTAGGCTTAGGCATGTCCCGCTTCGCAAACAAGCATCCGCATAGCGCTTCTGAAGGCTCGTGCTTGCCGCAGTTGTTTGCTGCAAATTACGTCGGTTAAAACGATGTTCCTCTAAACACCTCTGTAAACTCAAAATGACTCGGACTCATAAAAGTTGACGCGCTACCCGAGCTTTGCTCGTTTAGGACTCCGCGAATGCCGGCAGCCATGCTTGTTAACGTTTCAAACCAAAGCGGAAGAAGCAATCTCCGAATACATTTGAAAACACTAATGACTCTATCTAGAGTCTTTGCTTCTCAAACAGTAAATATAGTCGATTAAAATACTATCGTGGCACGGAGATACAAATTTACAACCAACGTTTCACACATCAATCATCTCTGCAGCCAATGAGAGATGTAAGTACCTTGTAAGCGCTGGGCGGCCCTTAGCGAAAACTAATACGTTTGAAATATACCACATTCTAATTTGAGTGTATTTGATGTACAGTTCATAATTGTAAGTACATAAAAAATCGACCGAAAATATACACTTCTTTTTTTTTTACTTAGTACTAAAATATACTTCTGAAAATCTTCTTAAAATACCTTTATTTAAACTACATTTGAAGTTCCCTTCATGAGTTCTGAAATATGTTAATACTAAATTAGTAGGCACAAAATATCTTTCACATAGATTTCTTAAAATATTTATTTATTTCATGCAAAGTATACTCCAACTCTAATAAAAATGCAGCGATCGAAAATAAGTGCAGAATACTCTTAAAATACCTGGAAATCGTAAATACTGTTGTGTTCTACTCTAAGTATCTTTTGACTGCAATACTTTGGTAGTTTGACATCAACTACCAAAGTATTGAAAAGCTTGCCTTTCAGAAGTTCACTTCAAGCAGATATGAAGTACACTGAAGTGCCTAAATACAACATTTGATTTGTTTGTCAATTGAGTTGTGCAGCATCGCACTGATAAATCAGCCCAGTTTATGTTATTGTTTCCTTTTTTTTATCAAGAACACACCTGCTGAGTTTCTTGCACACCAGTCACAAACGGGGTTCGGGAACTACAACCACAACACTTGCCGATGCTGGAAAGCTTGAGCAAGTGCTGTGAGCAGATATGTTTGGCGTGGTTGCGTTAGCACAATGTTGGTTCACTGAATGTGTATACTCACCATTGTACGCGATGTGAGTAGTGACTTTAGTATAGTGACGTTAACGACCATATTAAACAGTCAACTAGTAAAGAAAAGCAAAATAACTATTTTAAAGTGAAGAAACTGCCTTGACTCGCTTTGTCCTGAGGGGTGCTATGCAGAGAAGCTATAACATTTCTTCTAGGAGCCGTTTTTGTGGCTATTGTTTTAGCGACTGCGCTGAATTATTCTTAGTTGTACCAATGCTTTTTAGTTAGAGATATCGTCCACGAACTTCAAAACACTGTTTCCCCTTTGGCAGACTCCTGAGGAAAATATCTGATACTTGGAACCTTAATAAGTGCAGAGGGGGTCACCGGCCAAGTGATTGCTTTCAATATGTAGGCTATATAAGGCTCTAGAGCAGTCAACGGGACGGTGATTGGTTTGAATTCAATATATTTCAAGTTCGTTTCAAGTACGGCCTCTTTTTGCTAAGGGGGGGCTCAGCGGTCTGGGACATCCACCTTATGCACGTAAATTGCATCTAGCAGCGCAAATATTGCTAAAAAATATTTTGTGGTCAAACGTTTTTTTTAAATATATGTATCCCATCTAGACGAAAACAATTTTTTTAATTGCAGTGTTCTTTTGTTTTGCAAATTAACACGAAACGTTACCGTAACGCTATTGATGAGCTTGGAGCGCGACCACGCTCGCCGCTAATGTGGACAAGGGGACAAAAAGCTGGCAATCTGGCCGGCACTGTAGGAAATTTGGCAACCAGAAAGTGGGATCTTAATTCAAAAGCCCCTGCAAAGGAGCAATCAATTGATCGCGGTGGCGCGTCATTGCACTAGCAGCGTTTCTCGTTAATGTAAGCGTCTTCAGCCCTGTGCGCTTTGACAACAGTTCGAACTTCCTTTTCTGCGAAATTCTCCGAAATATTACGACTTTTCAGTATTTTTTCTTGCCTCAAAATGCATTTTCAATACCCCTGTCACCGTCGAAATTGAACGCCGCAAGTAGTAGAAGCATTGCCAGCGTGTACATTCAGGTGCCTAACCCTTTTTCACTTGCAAAACACCGTTTCGTTAAAAAAAATAAAAAGGCTGATTTGTGAGTTTTTTGTTTTTAATAGCAATAAAGATTGATAGGAGCTTCCATGCAATGATTACTTGCAGGAGTGACAACATGTCATTGTACTGGGAAATGTTTTTTAAACTACTTGTCATCGCAAATTCGGTATTGCTCACTGGGAGTGCCGCCCTCTGAAATGGTAGCGTCGCTGGCGGCAGCTGTTGAACCAAACAAAAGTGTCCCCTCTGAAACTTCAGCGCACTTGGCGGCAGCTGTTGAGCCTGTACTAAAGTTCGTCCAAAGTTTTGTGGCCAATAAGGTATGGAAGGACTCTGGTATTGCTTACTTCGTGGCGCACGTGGCTCTTGCGTTGCAACACGAAGAAAACTGTAATTAATATATGGACGAATTACTGCCGAAAAAATTGAAGTTATGCCTAACTAATCGGAGTTACTGTTGAAATGTAGTTGTTATGCCATGTCATGAATTTTAGAGTGTGGGACTTTGTTATGTAATGTATTTACACATTTGAAGTTTTATTAAAGTGATTAGTAATCTAATGTAATTATATTGGAGAGTAATTTTGTGATCGGTGCATAATAAGAGAAAGAGATACGAAGAAGAGTCAAGTTCAAGTTAGGGTTACCATTGTTTGTGAATAGGATGTCAGCGACGCTTTTTCTTTTTGCTCTCGTTTTCCAATACATCACTTCACAGTTGCACGCTATAATGCTCTGTCAACCTTCCTCAGCATTAATGACACGAATGGACGTCTACAGCAGGTACTGCGCAACTTTCGGGGTTTCAAAGTCGCCCGGTTATTTCAATTATTCAGCCGTTCATGAGCGCGGACGCTGAGAACAACAAAGTACCTGTCGAGTTTGCTTACAAGCGGGCCTTGAAACGCCGCGCCAAAACGTTTTATATCGAGCCGAAACCTTATACAACCACAAAACACACGGCCAACGTTACAAGTCCCGACGTTACAGCCATGAGTAGTTTACTTTGTGGAGCCGCTCCGAGCGGACCGCTGTGGCTGGGCACGTCGTTCACGTTTCCAAGGTACCCAAGTCCCAAGCGACTTGGCTGGACGCCCGACGCGCTAGCCCTCCATTAGAAGGTCGCCGCAATTCGGGTCATCGCGTCCAACCGTGCGGTCTGGAACCCCGCGGGCACGGAGGCCCGGCCCCGATGCTTAATGGCGTGGACGCTCTAACGTGATTGCTCACATTTTTTTAATGTCCATATGAGGAGGAAAACTGCGGCATCGGGTTTGGTTTATTGTGACTGATGTTTATTACTCCACTGAGAGTTTTATTAGAATTGCTTTCTTTCTTTTGTTCTGAAATTCCTACTTATGTTTAAAACTACATCCAAACGAAATCCTTAAAAACGTCGCACTCGTCTGACGTCACACTCTTATGCGACTTCGAGTCATGCGGCGCTGTGACTTGACGTGGTGACGTCACAGTCTTATGCAACTTCAAGTCATAACGTTGACGTGACGTATGTGACGTCACATTTATGCTACGTCTCGTTAAGTCCGTGACGTTACGGCGTCACGCGACTTTACGTTATGTGACGCGGAGTAAAAATGACTAGACACAACGTGAGTTAGGAATCGCTCCCGGCAATGCTCTTCCAAAAAATATTGGAGCAATCTCTGCGGTAAATTTAGTTATCTGGTTGCTGACGGACGGGCATACACGATAATATAATGTGATGGTCATAGAGATATCGATGCATTTCAAAGGTTCAAACCCAAGATTTATATCATTAAAAAATTAGAGCGCCAAATGCTGAAAACGGCTGAAGGTCGATTTTGCAAGGAAGAAAACTCCACACGTGTTTATACTTCCTTTACATAGGAGAAAAAGATGAAGCCGCTGGGCAGTGGACGCACGCCCGTTGTTTGATATTTCGCAGAGAAGAGGTACTGCGCCTGCTTAGAATTCCTTAGATTTTCACGAATACGTAAACTACATTTTATTGCGGAGAGTTGGACTTATCGACCCAAAGAGGTGATCACGGAGGACAATATCCGTGCCATGTTCTGGCGGTGTCCTTTGATTTCTCATGTTCTTCGGAAGGTGCGGAGGAAGGTAATCCTCATTTGCAAAAATAATGAGGAAGGACACAACAAACGTAGAAAGATTTTGTAGTTGCCTGCTTTGGACGACGCGGGCAACGTCGAAACATGTGCTGCGACTTTCATGGAATTAGGCAAAGCATCTCCTTCTAAATAGACCCTTTCCGAAATTCAGTCTGGCCACTTTGATCACTATCATCATCTGTGGAACGGCATCTGTGCCATACCAATGGCGGCCTTCTAATGAGTGATAAATGAAGAAGGTGAAGGTGCTCCTAAGCTAATGTTGCGAGGCCTGCACAATCGGGGAGTCAGTACGACGCGAAGTAGGAATGGAACACAAGAGCTACGTAAGCGTTTATTTCTACTAACTCAGAATCCGACAATCTGTGGGCGGCACACAATCGGCTTTAAAGCATTTTGGTGTATAGAATTTTCTCGACGCATCTGAGTTGATTGGAGCTTTGTTCTGAATGCAGGTTCTTGGTCACCGTCGAACTGAAAGTGATCGAGAAAGAACTCGCACTGAACAATTCCTCGCCTGCCGTTGACTTGCGAAAGTGACGGTGCCGATACAAGTTCATTTCCGCCATTGATATGGCGAAACCTAAACTGCTTTACAAACCACCAGATGGCACTAAATTTCGGAAAAAGGTCTATTGCAATCAACAATTACCGTCCTTCTTACTTACATATCGTTTAATATTGAATTTTTATTTGTTTCCTGTTCACCGGAAGGTGGCAGAGACTAAATGCGTGATGCGTGACGAATTCTCTGCCCACTTTATAGTCTCAGCAAGAGGTGCACTTCACGCCACTATTAGAAAGTGAAAAAAAAAATCCTACAGATTAGGAAAAACAATATATGAACATAAACACTAATTTCACAGCGGAGTTATGCAGTCAAATAAATAAAAACGTACATATAAAGCTTAAAAAGAAAAGCGCGAACTATAACTAACACAAAAGTAAACTCACTCACACTGAAAATACACGCACCCCAGAAAAACGGTCTGTCACGTCGCGCTGACTTGCAACTCACTTTGTATTTTCGTCATCTTTCTTTTTCTTTTACCCCCCTTTAAATCGTCAGATCTCACTTTGTCGTCTTCTGCACAAAACTAATTGCAATGTCTATCACACATTACCTTCGAGTGTCAAGATATAAAAATTCTTTTTTAGTAAGCGTTATGGATGAACTGCTAACACAAGTGTCACTTCTTTTTATGATATTAGCTGCCTCAATTATCTCACGTGTTCATTGGTGATAGTTCTTTCCAATTACGGTGCTATTTTTGAAGTCCAACACGCACCCACAGTCATGGCAGTGATTGCCCAAAAGTCCTGAGTTCGCTGTTCGGGTGTTGTTATATTCCCTTAATCTGTCATTTATACACTTTTCCAGTTTTTCCTACGTACTGTTTGCCGCATTAAAGGGGAAAGGAATAAATTACTCCTGAGCAAGGTATGTATGGGGTTCTATGCTTTTTAGTGCAGCCGGTATGAGTTTTTGGTATGGCGTTAACGTTTTTACATAGGCCTGAGAGTTTGATGGGGGCAGAAAAGACTACATCGATATTTGCGCGATTCCCAATCTTCTTAAGGTTATGAGAAATGCTACGAATGTAGGGGATGACCACCGGTCTTTGATTACTGTATCTGTCGCGTGACTTGCAGGATGAGGTTTCACCTTTTTTTAATCTGTTTAAGGAGACTTCCGGCGACTGAAGTTAATAGATAGGAAGGATATCCTGCACTTAGTATCCTAGATACTTCTCCTGCGAAGCTTCTTAGGCCTAAATGTGGGCAGGACTTGAATATAGAGTTTTTTAAGCACTGATTGACTATACCTCTTTTTACCAATTTTGAATGCGCCGAATTATATTCGAGGAGTGTTTTTTTGTTCCTCTCGGCTCATATGACCAAGAGACATGACGGGGCTGAAGAGGCAGTCTTAGTTCCAGAAATCTTAAAGACCCTAGCTCTGGAAGCTCGTGTGTAATTTCCAAAGGGTTTAAACATGTTTCAAACTTGACGAGCACATTGGGCACATAAATCGGGAGGTCTTCGTTGGTGTCCAGGAGTATCAAATAGTCATCAATGTTGCGAAACACCTTTACCACAGTCGAGGAATCTAAGCTCTTTTGAAGCAGTCTGTCGTGATATGATAGGAATAAATCACCGAGAATTGGCGCAATGCGGGATACGATGCAGACTCCCTTTTTTTTTTTTTTGAAGATAGGTTTTACCGTTCCAAGACGCCAAGGTAGACCTGATGTAAAACCTCAGCAAATCAAGAAAGTTGCTTTGGGGGACTTTCCAAAAGCAACTGTCTTGATTTGCTTAGGTTTTATCTCAGATCTACCTTGTCACTGCCGACGGGAATCGCCTTCAGTTTATATTAAATTGCATTAAAGAGCAGTTGAAGTTGAGTAGACCTTGAGTATTTTTTAAGGATTTTGGCAACTTTAAATTTATTTGTCTGTTCACCATATTTTGCGCGTATTTTGGGAGATCACCTGTTTCTGTGTCGAAAAGAATAACTCTTCATATTACATGGAGCACTCTCAAAGAGCTTTCCGATGTATAGTATTGGCTGTAACTTGGAATATTAGGTTTGATTAAAATTTAATAGGTTATATTCGCTAAAATGATGGTCCGGTCAGTGGGAAGATGTTGTGGCCTACCTTTGTAGTTTTTCAATATCCGTAGTTATTCTTTTATACTGAAGCAGCAGCCGATTGTTATATATTGACGTCGTAGTACCCCAATTAAGTACAGTAAGGCTGAATTCGCACTGTCATTCGAATTGCAACCGCGATTCGGGTCCCCTCGTTTTCATCATCAACTGCGCGTGAATTTGTATTGCATCTTTAAGCAACCGTGTTCGCAACCGCTTTGAGGATGCGGTTGGGTGGCCAGTGTGAATACGGGTTTAGACAGTTTGGAATATAAAAGGAAATTAGATCTAAGGTATTCATTTTTAGCCATACGGGTATAACATTTCATAATTCGGATACACATTCGACGGCTTGCGATAACTCAGCCCCTTGCCTGTTTATGGAGTATTCCATTTGGGCTCCCCATTGAAACATACCAACGAAGTTTTGTTCTTTAACCTCCTCTATAACATCATGTATTTTTTTTTTCAATATTGTGATGACAGTGTAGTTGCATTTATCTGCAGTTCTGAAAACAAAATTTTCTGTTTTCGTGCCGTTTAGTTGTAATTTGTACAATAGAAGTCAATCTTTCAGATTTCCGAGATAGCTATTCGCCATAGATTCAAAGAAGTCTTTGCAATTGGCAGACAAAAAGGGGTCGGAATCATCCGCGTTAATGGCAAGTTACGGAGATCTCACAGCAGTTCTGATATCATTTATGTAAAAAAGGAATAACAGGGGCCCTAAAATAAACCCCTGTGGATCATCATATCTAATTTCGAGTGTGCACGAACGAGTGTTAATAATGGTAACATAGCACAAGCGAATTTCAAGGTAGTTCTTCGTTTTTTTTTTCATGAAAGGCAATCAAGGCAATGCCACAAATGCCCTTCTGTTGACGTTTCAATGAGAGTGTGTCATGTTGTATTGCGTCAAAAGCGTTCCAAAAATGCAGAATTAACCCTAAATGAAATAACTTATTTACAACCTTGTTTACCATGTTAAGGACTTTTCATCTCACGATTAGCACACACACAGCTACACAATTGGCACACGCAGAAAGCACACCATACACGCCGCGCTTAACTCACGTCTTTTATTTTGTATTTCAACAACATCATCATCATTGCCTATGCAAACTTTGCACATCTAGGACCTCACTGCCGATATTTCGGGTGTGAGGAAGGTCTACACTGGTGCATCATACTAAGCAGGCGTAGTAGCTAAATGACGAAGGAGATACATCGTTATCCTTGACGGCAAGTGTGTTCTTACTCCATCTCTCACCTTGTCAGAAAAATAGTTCACATGACCACAAGGAGATAGTATTGGTCGATTTCGTGTATTGGTTTAAAAGGCTTAGAATTGAACAACGACGGAATAGAAGATAGAGTTGTGAGTTTAGCGCGGCGTGTATGGTGTGTTCTGTGAAGTGTTGGCGGTAAGGTGGTACAAGTAACGGCATTAGCAATAACGCTTTATGTTTTTTCCTACTGGTAATGTGAAACATACTCGTTACGTTTTTAAAACTTTAACGGGTAACGTACTTGAGTTGCTTATTTCGAGTAACGGATAAGAGAGTTTTGTTTCTCGTTACATATTCTTCCGAAGACTAAAAAGGTTACGTTTCAATTTCTGTCGTATCTCTAAGGGCGAAGCCCCATGTGAAGTTTTGAGCTTTTTTTTTTCGTTTTTCTTAGTTTTTGTTTTTGTGAGTATTTAGGTGAAACCGTAAAAAGAGATAAAGTAATTATGTTCAGTTTATGCTTGGACATAATGTTTCTTTGGAATATGGCGCTTATACAAACCTGTAACGTCAGACTGGTAAAACGTGTTAAATCATAATTTCAAAAGTGACGCAAATGTAACGTCTCTTACTTTTTATCTGTAACAGTAACGGTTACACGTTCTTTTTATCTTGAAGTAACGTAGGGAGGTAACGCATTACTTTTATTTGCCAGTAACGAGTAACGTATTTTGTTACTTTTTTCGGTAACGCCTTCAACACTGGTTCTATGTGTGCGTACGTGCGCTGTGAAGTCGGTAACATGTTCAGCCTATTCTCCCAAGCTGCACTTTTGTTTATTATAATATTATTCACTCCAACAAGTTTCTAATCAGCAGGGATTTCTGGCAGCCATACCAACATTTATTTATCACGTCGTGTTTTAAAATATGAAATAATTTATTCTGGCACATATGACCCCTATAATATTCCTGAAAATATAGGCAACACCGAGATGGGTATGTTGTTGTGTAGTATGTGTTCCCCACCTCCCTCGTAAAAAGGAGTCTCTTACAATCTTCTGCTCGGCAGAAAATATCCCCGTTTCACATGTACGGTTATGTTACACCCCCAAATACAAATACTCATTTTTCACGTAGGAAGATAATCATGTTTGGCTACACTTCCGGGGTATTTGTTTTTAAAATTTACTCGAGCAAACCGCAGTTTTTCTTTCCGCACTTCCGCTCGACTTTCATGTCGATTAGTTCGTTCATTGTTATAATTGTGAAAGAGAGCCAGCGCGGCCCGGCCTAGGCTTTTCTGCCATTCGGAGCCTCCTTCAGAACGTCGTTTATGGAGGTCGCTCGACAAAGACGTGAGTGATGACGATTTGCCACACTCGACGCACTCACGGAGGAGCTTAACGCGACAAGAAACCAGAGGCTAAACTTGCGCTCCCAGCGGACGTATCATCTGAGGGGAGTCGTGTGCACTGGCTTCCAACGTGACGCGCCAACCTGGGTACCGCATTGCGCCCCGGAGGTGAAATGCGAGTCCTGTAATTGTGCCTACAACCGGGAACTTGATTCGGCGCCCACGGAAATGATCGACGCAGGCGCATATCGTGGTAACGACCTCAGATCTTATCAGCACACGTCGCCTTCACGCAGCCTATTGATGTCGTGGTAGTGAATATATCGTTGTAGGTTTCCTGCTGCCTTTTCTTTTTAGAGTTGGCAACGGTGTCGGCAGGATTATCCAGATTGTCCTTTCGACACGACCAGCGAGACGTTCATGAAAACCGTGAATGTGAAGAGCCAAGGTGAGACGCATTAGTTGGTCGGAGCACTAGAGTTGAGCCGTAGCAAAGTTTCGGGAGTTTTAACGCAATTCCGTTCAGGAAATCGTGTCACAAAAAATCCGGCGTCGACGTCGGTGGGACCGAAAATCCCCTAATGCAACGAGCGCAGCCACGTGTGACATCCCACGTGGCTGTGACGTCTTGACCCTATCGACCCGCTAAATTTGACGGGAAAATTTGCCACAAAATTTAGTGGAAACTTTTTCGCTAAATGTAGCGGATCGATAGGGTCATGACGTCACACGTGATGTCATGTGACGTCACGTGACACGTGACTCTACCGACTAGACCACGCACACACGCTCGCTCGGCTTGGGAACAAGCGCGGGTTTGAATTGAAGGCTTTGCGAGCGGCGCTCGATAACGCTATCACGTCCCCCAAGTTTTTAGGCGTTTAAGTATTAAAAAAAAACAAAAAACTTGAAGATAAATTTGTGTTTCTCATGTTTTACATAAACTGTGACATCAGAATGTCTGTCTTGGCTATAAAATACAAAACTACGCCTAAAAAGCCCAGAAAAACATTTTTCACGGAAAGACGCAAGATATGGAAAATTATATTTAACAATCAAAGCAAATATAGCTGCCGCGGTGCTTTTGGTAGGTTTTCCCTCGTGCGGATATAGGTGAAGCTAATGCATTCTGAGAAGTTTGTTTGCTAGCGGAGATTCCAGGCTCGCCAGGGGTGCTGCGATTAGTTTTCGCTCGCGCGACGCAGGAGTTTCTCTTATTGGTCTCCAAGGTATTTTCTATAGCTAAAGCCCCTTCATGTTTCAGAAGTAGCGCAAGGTACGTCGATACACGAGACACGTGCAACGTGCAGCCCTTGGGAAGATCATGGCGGCACAGCGCAGCACTGAGCTAAATTTCAGACGCCATGTTCTTCCCAGAAGTGGCGCGCGGCACGTGTCTCGAGCATTTCCACAACAATCAATTGCGCCACTTTTCCAGGATAGAAAGGCTTTATGTATAATGCCCAAATCACACGGCAGCGTAAAGGTACCTTTAGCCGAGGTACCTGTCGTAAAGGGAGCTGGAGATCGTGATCACACGGCGCATAAAGGTCCCTTTCGCTAAGGGAGTTCCTGTGTTAAACGGAGCTCGCCAAGCTCCCTTTGCAGCCACAGGAAGTAGCCTTGGACCCACGAACTCAGAATAAGAACCACAGATATATAAATATATCTTCTTTAATGCAGTATAACAAATTGAATATAAATAAGTGGCAAATTATGAAATGATTGTCAACACAAATGTGATGGAAAAATACATTATCGAGGAGCGCATACTCTATCTAGCAGGTAGCAGCGGCGGCACGTGGAAAACAATGTCTGCAACGAACCCGAACACGATGGACCAGTGCGAGCTCTTTTTCAAGGTTGTTGACGAGTCGCCCAACTCTTTCGCCCAGGACCCTTTATCTTCGTCGTCGTCCATCCCTTTCGATCGCGTTACTGGCGTAACCGTGAGACTCCATCGTGGTTCGTTTCTGCCGGGCACTATTTAGCTACTTCAGTGAGAACTTTGCTGGAAAATGGAGCTGCTAAACATAGAAAGGTCGCCACCTCGCAATGGAAGCTCGTAAACCCAGATGATTTAGGGCCAGTGTTGCCAGACGGGTCGGACGTTTTAAAGCAAGACTCATTTAGGTGCGCCCGCAGACAACGAGAAAAAAAATAATGTGCAGCAAAAGCAGACAGAAATATTATTTATGTTTTATATGTAATATTTCACACACAATAATGATAAAAAAACTGCGCGTCAATCCGATTTCGAGGAATGATTGTGTATCACGTGATCCTCTCGCGGTTAAGCAGGAATGCAATCGACATCAACTTAAAGCGCTCCGTTTATTTATCGTGTGATCAAGAACGCCGTTTACAACAGGTACCTTCAGCTAAGGGACCTAAGCTAAAGGTACCTTTACGCTGCCGTGTGAATGGGGTATAACACTTGTCCTGGTTTTTGTTCTCCCGTTTTTCATCTTGATAAAACGAGAGAACAGTGGTGGTGCCACTGCGGTCCAAGGATCTTTCGGAGCCATGGTTTGACAAATGAAACGTCAAATCTTGTTAATGACCATTTGAGGGGCAGTACTGAAGTGAGAGCAAAAAGGAGGGCGCGTTGCAGTTGTAATTGGGTGGTTCACGAACTGCACTTCATGCCGGCAGGTGCGGGTGGCCAGTGGGCAAAGGGTAGCGCCCTGCTAGCTGCGGGGCGTCGGCGCGGGTGGCGCATGCGAACGCCGCCGCTAATGAACGCCGCTCATTTATCTCACGTCGCCTTTGTTGGCGTTTGGTTTGCTATTCGCAACTCTAACGCCCTATAGGTGGCGGGGCGGTAGTTCCAAGATGGCAGAAGAGACGATTGATTCTCCCGGATTTCACGTGCGCCTGCTCACCGACGCTGTTCAGCGCGCTAAAAATGATTTGTTTGTCCACAAATGCGAAGCGTTTAGGGCATGATCATATTACAGGTGACGGAGATGTTCATGCGCGGTAGGAAAACGAGCATGCTGATATTTAAAAGTTGCAGAAACCTCAACTGGCGATGCTTTGTGGTGGGCGACCGCGTTTCAGGCACCGGCCACGTCACTGTTTGTGGCAAATATTTTTGAGGGTATTGAAGATATCGTGTTTGCGCCTTGCCTGGCCACTAGTACTCTAAAAAGTGAGCCGCGCACGGTGACCGTCAAGCGCCGGAAGAGCAGCGTTCACAGTACTGATATATTCGTGTCACAGGCTCGCAACTTGCCGCTCACGGTCTCGGTTTGAGTGTATTGCAACCCGTGATCAAACTGCTCTATGGTTATTGATAGGAAGTTTGTTACCGCAGGCTATCGTGCGGTGTAGCATTGCAACCGAAAGCTTTCGCTGAGCCTTTGAAGCACAATTTTGAGCGCGCGCCAGGAGCGATGCCGTGCTCACGTTAGCCAACGGTAGCCTGCAGTAACGCTATGCTAAAACTGCCAATTAACACAATCAGCGTGTTTAAGGTTTGATTTATTGCTCTATCGAAAATAAATATTTTATTATACCGTACATCTTCTTTAACGTGTTATTTGCAACGTAGCGGCCCCTCTCGCCAAAAGCGCCTGTTCTAAGCTCTCGTCACGAACTGCTGGCTAACACAGACGCGCTTAAAATGCCTCGAGCGTTTCTTTATTTGCTTTATAATTACCTGAAAGCAAGCACCGTATTTCCCGTACTATAGTCCGCACCCGGTGTATAGTCTGCACGTGACACATAGTCCGCACTTAGTGCCTAATCTGAACATAAAAGTTATCGTAGACAGCACACCTTGACCAATGCCTGCTGTATTGGCTCACGAAGAAGTTTGTATCACACATAAATCACAAATAATATACTCTGTTACCAATAAAATCCTTCGTGTCTTGCCACATTGAACGATCTTGAAAAATGCAAAACCTTGTATAGCCCGCACTTGTAGATAGCCCGCACCGGGTAAAATTTCAACTTTTAAACATGTATAGCCCACGGACTATAGTCGGGAAAATACGGTACGCGTATTTTGTCTTCTGAAAGTGCTTGGAATAAATGGTCATGTTCCTTGTAAGGTCCGTGAAACGCGAAACCATTCCCGATGTGTATTGCTCGACATACCGTTGCGCGATCAGATTTCTCCTACTTAAGGCAAATAATGGACTTTTCATATACGCTAGTGCTCTACATTGCTAGCGAGAGCGTTTGCCATTACGTTGAACACAGATTGGACTGGCGGCTATGCACAAGACCAGAAATCTTCAGCGTATGCGATATGCGAAAAGTCCCTAATGAAATTAAACATTCCGGCCCCTTCGTGCAGCGCTGTTACAAGGCGGAACACAAGAATTTCTATTTTAACGCACTCACTTTATTTCGCTAAAATGGCTTCACGCATTAAGGCCGACGGTCCCTGCCACCATTTTCGCGAAGCCACCGCCACTGCCGTCCCCGCTCCTCTGGTTCTCCGTTCGTCCGCTAGAGGGCGAGCGGCGGACTGGAGTTGGGACTTTTGCGTCCCTTCGTTTTCGGTTAACGGGATTCAAGAATCATTTTTTAACTGGTTTAAAATTTGTGCTGAAACGAAGTTTATCGAATGTAGGAAAACGGGGGAGAAATGTTTTTCTGTATATTCTCATTGTTTCGACTATCAACACCAGTGACGAGGTCATCAACGTAGAGTTGGCTCCGCATGGCGTTTGCTGTCTTTGTGAACCGCTTTGGCACCTTTCGAGATGATGCTGTAACGTTGCGGCGAGGAGAAAGGGGCTCGACGTCACGCCGAAGGGGACACGCGTCATCTGATACGACACGACCCGTGGAAGTTCCTCTCCACATATCGGCAGACTCTCATACCAGAGGAATTGCACCGCGCTTCGATCCCTTGTCGAGAGAGACACTTGCAGGAAGGCTTTCTCAATGTCCGCAACGATCCATATGTTGTGGATCCGGAACTTTATCAGCAGGTAAGTCAACTCTGGGTTCAAATTCGGCCCGTTTTCTAGCACTTCGTTCAGTGAGAGACGAACTACAGCGCTCGATGATGCGTCAAATACAACCCTCAATCGAGTCGTTCTGCTTTCGTGGCGTACGACCGCTTGGTGCGGCATGTAGTAGACTCTACCGCTGAAAGCGCTATCTCCTTCTTTCACTACTTCGGCGTAGCCCTTTTCTATGTAGTCCCTGATGCAGGCATCATATTCCTTGATCAGCTGTTTATTCGTTAGGAGGCAAGTGGTCTGCGATCTCAGACGCCTTACCGCAGATTCCAGGTTGTCGGTAAGTTCCTCGGCCGTTTGTTTACATGGAAGCGACACCTTATATCGACCGTCTTCGTACTTGATTGTTTTCTTGTGATGCTGAAGTACGGCTTCATGGTGAGAGTTTGTCGTTTACTGTTCTTTGATTTTAATGTGCTCCAGTTCCCAAAAGGATCTGAGCTGAGCGGATATTTCTTGTTTGGTCTCCTCTCACGGTAACCCCCATCACGTTCGTGGCCGACGAACAGATTGCCGTACACTTGGTTGTTCCGAACTGGCCCTGCAGAGTCCATCCAAACACCGTGTCCACTACCATCAATTTGGGGCTCAGGCGCCTCACGCTTCCGGTGACTACATCCCAGTAATGATCGACCCCGATCAGAAGCCCGATTTTGTCCTCGACTGCATTGTCAGATGTGAGGTCGCGATGTTCTTGCCTTCTATCTTCATCTTTGTCACCACGACGTCCGAGGGGCCATCATGAGGTCAGCGCAAATGCAGGGCACCTCGAGAGCCTCCATCCGGACTTCTTTCCTGTCGAACCGACTCCGTAGCCAAAGTTACAGCCGGCTGCACTTCGTTGGATTTGTCGTTGCGTTCCCGCCGAACGTAAAAATTCTGAGGTCCTTCTCGCCCAGCATCCTGATATGCAGCCTCTCTGATATGTCGCGTCGGACAAACGTGCGCTGGCTGCCACCATCCAGCAGGGGTCTGAAGAGCGTACGCCCCTGAAGACCTTCGGCCCACTCCCGTGCTGTCTGCAGGAGCACCTGGTTCTTGCCTTGTCCGGTTGTTTTGTCTTAGATTCCGAGTGATGACTGCAAAATCTCTCCTCCCGCTTCCTCCTTCACCGCTCTGATCACCGCGTCCCTTTCTGCTTGCGTACCGCGGATTGTCACGTTGGGATTGTACATGCCGGTGACGTGTCGTCCGCCACAGCGCGCACATCTCAGCCACCTGGCGCCTCTGCATACTCGTGACAAGTGCCCTTTTTTAGTGCAACGGAAACAGCTGTTGTCTCGCTGCAGGACGGCTCTTCGGTCTTCCAGCGACATCCCCATCGTCCGTGTGACAAAACACGCATCTATTGTCTGCCTCGGCTGTTGTGGTAAGCGCCGCCGCCGATGCAACTGTGGGTTCTTCTGCGGTGTCGCTGTCGCTCCGCCGACGTGCCGTGCCCTCAGTTACCGGTTGCATCCTTTCGCGGCACTCTACCTCACCTTAAAAAAAATTCAAGAACCCTCGCAGCTCGTTCTCTCGGTTCACTGACTGCGCCATTAACTTACGGCTGTACTCCAGCCCAATATCGGCTGGTATCGCCTTACGTAACACTGTTATGAGCAGCACTCCGTACGTTTTCTCTTCGACCCCGAGGGCCTCAAGGTTGCGGACACCCGTTTCGATTTGGTCGTACAGCGTCCTGGGTCTCTCGACGTTCCTGGAGTCGTGAACCGCTCTAACAGCCATCAACCTTGACATGTGGTCTTCGACAATTAGGTCCGTTTGTCCGAATCTTTGGGTAAGAAGGTCGAGGACAACCTGGTAGTTTTCGGTTGTCAATTGGAGTCCCTCAATCGCGACGGCAGCCCTACCAATGAGGTAGCTTTTCAGTTACTTAAATTTGTCAATGTCGGAGAGAGACTCGTTCTGATGGATCGTTGAGTTGAATTGGCAGCAGAAGCCGGGCCATAATCGAATGTCTCCTCCGTATTTGGCGATCTTCAATTTCGGTAGCCTTACTGTTGTCAGGGCGTGGTTAAATGAAGGCTGTCCTGAGTCGCTGCCGCGTGTCAAAGAATCGGACGCTGTATTGCTCCTCGTTGCGTGTTCCTTAAACTTCCGCTTCACTCGTGTTTTGGCTACGCTGATTCGTTCAGCATAAAGTTCCTGTATAGGCTCCCTACGGGAGCAAGAGTTGCGCGTTCACCCCCGGAGCGCCGGCTTTCCTGCATGGCATGCGGAGTCTGCTCCTCACGTGACTGAAGTCGGCGTATAGCGGCGCCGCGCGTTCGAGGCACGCGGCGCGCTCAAAAGCAGGGGAACGTACGCCGGGGCGCGCGCGACGTCTACTTTCCTGCACGACACTTGATCCGGCTCCTCACGTGATAGGATCTCGGCGAATAGCGGCGCGGCGGCACGTGGAAAACAGACGCGCAACTCTGGCTCCCGTAGGGAGCCCATGCAGGAACTCTAGTTCAGCATACCATTCAGCGCTACTCACTTCCTCCTCCAGAGCTTCATCTTCGACCAACGGCTCTATTTTTCTGTCGAGCTCTTTTAGGGAGGCTTCTTTTAGGAGAAGATTGTCAAGCTTTTCTTCCAGCTCACCTATTTCAGTCAGATCCAAGGTCAGCAGGGCGCCGATCTCGCTGATCACTCTCGTTGGGGCAGCGCGCTGGCTTGTCCTTTTTCTTTTGAGGCATTCGACACTTTCCTGGCTCGGGTGCGACATGTCCTGGTTGTAGTTAATTTCCGGGTTTCGGCACCAAATGATATGTGGTGGAATGAATACTGACAACCTCAAGGAAGACTGACACAAGGGCGCTCCATCGTGTCGAGAAAAAACTCTTTCTCTTCCTCCACTTGCCGTACGAAAGCTTGCGCAACACGAATCACACACACAAAATACAACATAGCTTATACATTAGGGTCGTCTTGAACTCTAATTAGCTCTACTTTAGGCACGTCATCCAGCTTTTGTGCCGGGATACCGGGCAAGCTCGCCCGGCTGGTTAGGCCTACGAGCCTTTCGGGGTAGCGCCAGTAGGACGCTCGGAATAATCCAGTCGAGCGCACGGACGTGCAAAGGACTACAAAAAAAAAAAAAAAAAAAAAAAAACACGATGTCACTCCACTGACCGGTGAGAACAGCTAGCACACGACACACGGCAAGGGCAGCAGATTCAAATCGCAGAAATAAGCGTCCCAGTGGTTTCGTTGTTCCGACATCCCGATTCCTGAATGTGGCTGTTGAAACACTCGATGAAGTGTTTTAAAGCAAAGTTTTCTTTGCATGCATTTCGTGGCAATTTACTTTCGTATTTTGTTGCCGCGGTCGATTCTGCAAACTCGTTAAAAAGTTAATTTTCCATAGTGGTTGCTTTTTGTTTATTTCTCTGTCGTAAATCGGACCACTGTAATAGGCGCTTGTGTTTGTGCATCTGAATCGATATCTAGTGTTTTACCGGTCATCACAAATGTGCTATAGTGAAATTAACAGTCTGGAGATTTAATTATCAGAATGGTAACATTGCGTTCTTTGCGCAAGTGACCATCTTACGAAATGCGGATTGTTTTATGAGCTGTTGTCTATGTTTGTGCAACGGCTTATTCCTTTCAAATATATTATTGAGTCAATATGGACCTTGTATGAGACGTTCTGTACAGAGTCTCGCACAGGTGTACCGCAAAACGTCCTATTCGCACTATGACTTTTATTATTCCGACCTTTCCTTATTCACACCTCCTCTTATGAAGACTCTCAAATTATGCGACTCTGATATTTTCTTTATGGGACCATTCTCATTTGACCTCATTCTCTGAAGCGAATAGCGTCAATTCCGCGTGCTTGTAACGTATACAAGGCAGTGATAAAAAAGTAACCGCATTTTAATTATAGAAAAATCCTAATATCGCGATAGACTGCTGCGCTTCAAGTATTGTTTGACTCTCCACTAAAGTAAGCTGTGCACGCCGGCCAAGCGGCGTGCCGTGAATTGTCACGTGACCACACCACTCTCTAAATGGCCGCCCATATTGAAAGGGTGCGCCAGAAAGGAGCTGCGCTCATTAATTCTGTTTTGGAGTACAGAGGGTGAAATGTCCGCGGATATCTATCGCAGTACCTTTAAGCAGTATGGAGGCGCCTGCATATTGCTCCAACAGGTGTGTGAGTTGTACAAATATTTTCAGAGCGTATAGCTAATTAAAAGGTTCTAAAGTACGAACTAAAACACGGACGAAATAAGAAACACGTCAAGGAGAGGCGTTGTCCTTGTCGTACACTCTTTCTTATTTCGTTCGTATTTCCGTTCGCGCTTTTCAACACTTTAAACTATATGAACCAGCTGCACCCAACCAAAGTTTTACTGCGTAGAGTCAAGTCAGGCTCTACGCAGTAAAAGGGCTCAGACTTCGACGACGACGCACTCAATATCAGAAGTTGAACAGCTAAAGCAGAAAAGCCGCCGTGTTCTTCATAATAAAATGGCTAAATAATTGATCATTTATTATGGTTCGATGCACCACATGATTCTCGACATTCGGCAGTATACCATAAAGTGTCAGCCAAGTGGGTACCAAGGCATCTTACTTCAGACATTGAAGAGCGCCACGTGGCTGTTTACGAAACACAGTTTTGACAATAGAAAGCTAAGATAAATCATTTTTTCCCATGCAATGTCTCTAGGGAAGAGTGTTAAATTCACTATGCCCAGCTAGTAAACAGGCGAGCAAGCTTAAAAGGGAGGCACGCTTTGTCACCAAGACAAAAGATGTTCCCGGATGTTTGGACGCACGGCTGGGTAATGCCATGGTATGCTAATAGTCTACTCGGACGGTAGGATGCAAACATTCTAAAATTACATTCCCAGGGGACTCAGTGTCAAAAGCACGTCGCATTGTGACCTGCTCGAGAATAACCTGAACTATGCGATTAGGCCAAAGCGTGTGGTTTGCTGTCATTTGATGCGTAGCTGGGTGGATGAATGGATAGATGGTTGAAGTTGAAACCTTTTAATCGGGCAGCGGCATGCGCCACCTAGACAGGTTTGTTTCCCCTAACATTTATTGAATATGGGGTTTTATATATATATATATATATATATATATATATATATATATATATATATATATATATATATATATATATATATATATATATATATATATATATATATATGTGTATATTTGTATATATATATATATATATATTGTGACGTGTATAGTTCACGATGTCCCCCTTCATCGTCTTTCAGCATGGTGGCCGAGGAGGACGAGGCCTGCGTGCGCTTGAACTGGATACGCTGGCAGAGGCGCGCTCAATGCTTTAATGTGCGAACGGTCGTCGACCCTTTGTCTTCGTCTCATATTGGTGGAGGTGCGGTTTTAGCCCATCCTCGTGCCATCTTGCCAGCGCTGGTCCTCAATCCTGGAGTTGAGGAACCGCAGACTGCCAACCACTATGACATCAGAGACAACATCCAGCGGCACCAGTCCGAGTCACCACTCCATCGCCACGGAAGCGCCAAGGTAAAAGCAATAACCAAGCGCCGATTGCCACAGGAGCTCCAAGTGAGGTCAGTTCTGCCGGCTTCTATATTACGTCCCGCCAGAGAGATTTCAAGTTCTTCACCGGCCTCGGCGAAGACGAAGTAGACGAGTGGCTCGATCTATACAACCGCATAGGACAACACAACCGCTGGGACGACGCAACAAAGCTTAGCAATATTATTTTTTTATTTCACCGATGTCGCGAGAACGTGTTTTTTTTAAATCACGAAGCTGAGTTTTCGACATGGGAACAACTTACCAGCCGAGCAAAACAAGTATTTGGCCACCCTGAAAACCGACGAGCCACCGCGGAACGACGCCTCAACGCCCGTTTTCAGCAGTCAAACGAAAGCTTTACGGCCTACATGAAGGATGTGTTAACTCTATGCCGCCGTTCCAACCCGAAAAAGCCAGAGGCTGAGAGAAGCCGCCACCTCCTTAAGGGAATTGCCGAAGAGGCTTTCACCTTGTTCACCCTCCAGCCTCCAACCACCGTCACCGCAATTGTCGATGCCTTCACTCGACTACAGGAGGCCAGACAGCAGCGTCTTCTTTTCCTTTACCATACAGGGCTAGTGGGAGGACAACCGATCTCAGCATCAACCTCCTTTTCACTGACACAGGAGTCACTACGTCTGTTGATAAAGGATATCGTTAGAAAAAAACTCGATACCTATTTTTCTCTGCCATCAACGTTGCAAAAGCCGCTTACTTATATCCAGCAGATAATCCGCGATGTGCTTCACCAGAACGGCATCCTCAGTTTACTTGGTCCAAGCGCACGAATTGACCGAAAACCTAGTTACTCCGAAATATTGGCAACACCTAGCACCCAGCTGCCAGCGATCGTGCTTCCCTACCCTTCACCTCCAGCTGCACCAAGCTCTGAAGAACCACAGAGGTCTTTTGTCTTCAACCCCGCAGTTGCATATCTCACAAGCGCCCAAGCACCACCTTTGACGCCATGGCGCCAGGACCAAAGTTACCAACAACCTTACCGCCAGCGACAAGTCTGCTATTACTGCGGCATCATGGGCCATGTCGCTCACCTCTGTCGGCGCCAACATCAAGATAACGAGCCTCGCTACCACTACGACAGCTACCAGCGTTCTTCTAGAAGGGACAACTCCTGGGATTATGATGACGAATTCCGCGACAGGCGTCGTCGTCACTCGCCTTCATCGGAGACATATCGAGCACCCCCCACCGACTCACATCGACGTCGCTCCCCTTCTCCACACCACCGCTCACTCTCTGCTATTATTCCAAGGTCAGCCGAGTGTTTGCATCCGGGAAACTAGCCGGCGCAGTTTTCGGAGGGGCAACTGCTTTACGTAATACCAACGGACACCCTCCGATTGGACCACCTAATGTTGTAGAAGTTATTGTTTAAGGATTCCACTTACACGCGTTGGCCGATACGGGGGCCGCAATCTCTGTAATACGGGAAACTATATGCACTCAGCTTCGTAAGGTTAGAACACCTCCATTCGTCCAACACTACGCGGTGCTGCATCTGAACTCATTCGCCCCAGTGAACTTTGCACAGCTCGTGTTTATATTCAGGGTTCTCGTTATCACATTCCGTTGACAGTATTGGCGTCATGCAGCTACGATTTAATACTTGGTTGGGATTTTCTGCGGTCCGCTGATGCTATAGTCCACTGCGACCCTCCACAACTCTCACTGGGCAACGCGACAGATAGTTTGGCTTCTCTAACGATCCCTGATACAAAACTGCGTATTTCAGACGATATGGTTGTACCTAGCCTGTCATAGTCCGTAGTCACAGTAGTTTCTCAGACTCCACTATCGGGAAGTGTATTCGTAACGCCCCTCTCACGCGTCTTGTGGCCTCGTGGTTTAATACTTCCGCACTGCGCCTCCATGTCTCATGAAGGAAGGATACTCATTGCAGTTTCTAACGTCACATCTCAACCCATACTACTTCCTATCGGGGTGGAAATTGCATAAGCAGAGCCCCACAACTCAGTTGATATAGCTTCCATTCAGTCCGCAACAACGTTGCCCCCAGCGGAACCCTCCACATTATCTGAGAATTTATTAGATACTATTGACAAGCATTTAACTTCACACCAAAAGTCGAGTCTTTCTGAAGTCCTTTCCAGATTCAGATCCTCCTTCGACGTTCAGACGTCAACCTTAGGCAGAACCCCGTGTGTCTCACATGCCATCGGAACAGCCGAAGGACAAATCATACGTCAGCATCCTTATCGTGTGTCTCTATCCGAACGACGTACTATTAATGGAGAGGTAACAGCTATGTTAGACAAAGGCATCATTAGACTGTCATCCAGTCCTTTTTCCTCTCCTGTGATTCTAGTTAAGAAAGCATTCGCTTTTGCGTTGATTATCGGCGTCTTAATGCTATCACAAAGAAAGACGAGTACCCACTTCCCCGAATTGATGATGATCTTGACACGTTGCAGGGTGCAGAATTTTTCTCGTCTCTTGATCTACAATCTGGCTATTGGCAAATTCCTCTCCACGAAGACGATAAAAAGAAAACGGCTTTTGTTACACCTGACGGTCTATTGGAATTTAATCTCATGCCGCTTGGCCTGTGCAGTGCACCTGCCACGTTCGAGCGTATGATCGATAACGTGCTACGGGGACTGGAATGGCGAACTTGTCTTTGTTATTTTGATTACATTATTGTCTTCTCTCGCACTTTTGAGGAACACATAGACCGTCTCGTCAAGGTTCTTACGTGCCTAAAAACGGCAGATGCCATTTTGCTGCTCGTCAAATTAAGATTCTTGGTCACCTCGTAAGTAAAGAGGGCATCACACCTGATCCAGACAAGGTACTCAGTGTTACGGCATTTCCGACACTACGCAATATCAAACAGGTCAAGAGTTTTCTTGGCTTGTGTTCATATTTCCGTCGTTTTATTCCCCAGTTTGCTCACATGGCTGCTCCCTTACTCGTCTTCTTCAAAGCCATATCTCATTTGTGTGGTCTCTCGAATGTAAACGCGCGTTTAGTGCCATGAAGACAGCCCTTAATTCCGACCCAATACTTGGCCACTTTAATGAGGCAGCACGAACAGAGCTACATACCGACGCCAGTGGCTACGGGCTCGGCGTCGTTTTAGTTCAACGTCACCCCGAAACGTCGCACAAATACGTTGTTGCCTACGCCAGCCGTTCCCTCTCCAAAGCAGAGAATAAATAAACAATAACAGATAAAGAGTGCCTGGCTGTCGTTTGGGGCATTAACAAATTTCGACCTTACTTATATAGACGCCATTTCACAATCGTCACCGACCATCATGCCCTTTGTTATCTCTCTTTACTTAAGAACGTAACGGGACGTCTCGGTCGATGGATACTGGCATTACAAGAATACAACTTCACAGTTGCTTACAAATCTGGTAAGAAGCATACGGACGCAGACGGACTCTCACGCTGTCCTGACGAGGGTCGAGACGAACGCCTAGATCATATAGATGACGCTTTTGACTTAGCTTCAATTCATTCAACCTCATTCTCAACCGAACAACAAAAAGATCCTTGGCTTAGGGGCATTGTTGGGTATTTAGAACGACCAACTGATCTCTTAAATAAGACACTTCGAAAACAAATGCAGTACTTTTCATTGCGTGATGGAATCCTTTATCGCCACAATTTTTCTACAGATGGCAATCGATGGCTTATCGTAGTTCCAACGCACCTCCGGCCTGGCCTTCTTCGCGCTTTCCATGACGACCCTACGGCTGGCCATATGGGATTTGCAAAAACATATGCACCTATCGAACATCGTTATTTTTGGCCGAAACTTTATGACACTGTCTTTCGATACGCACAATCATGTCTCCAATGTCAGCAACGCAAGCGCCCCACAAGCGGTCTAACACGATTACTCCAACCATTTGTTTGCCCAGATCGTCCGTTTGACCGCGTTGGCATTGACCTCTTCGGACCATTCCCAGTCTCTTCCCAAAGGAATCGTTGGATAGTCACCGCGGTCGACTACTTTACCAGGTACGCTGAAACGGCTGCACTCCCAAATGCATCCGCTGAAGCTGTTGCCAGTTTTTTTATTACCAACATCCTGCTACGCCACGGTGCACCGAAATTTCTTTTAAGCGACAGAGGCCGTCAATTATTATCCCAAACCGTAGAGGCCATCCTAAAGGCTTGCAACGTCGTACATCACACCACCTCTCCCTATCACCCTCAAACAAACGGACTGACTGAACGCTTCCATAGGACCCTCGCGGATATGATAGCAATTTATACATCGCTTCTGATCATAGCAATTGGGACAGTATTTTGCCCTTCGTCACATTCGCATACAATACCGGACAGCAAGACACCACTGGTTTTTCTCCCTTCTTCCTTCTTTATGGACGAGAAGCATCGTGCAGCATGGACACTATCTTCCCTTATTCAACGAGCGATCAGGACGCCCTTCTCATGCAGCCGGCATGCCGTGCCGAAGAGTGCCGCCAACTGGCTCAGCTTCGAACTGCTCAGCAGCAGCATACCGCGAAAACTCGCTATGATTTGCGGCATACAGGCGCAACTTACGCACCAGGAGACCTTGTCATGGTGTGGACACCCATCAAAAGACAAGGCTTAGCAGACAAGTTTCTACGCAAGTATGTCGGGCCATTTCGCGTCATCAAACAAAAGACACCAGTCACATGCCACGTCGAACCAATCTCACCACCATCCGATGCCCGCTTCCAAAACGACGACATTATTCATGTAAATCGGCTAAAGAAATACGTTCAGCCCCATTCAACCCCTCTCAAGCACTAATCTCCGAGATGCTCCTCACCGTACAACTGCAAACACCTGTCTATAAATACTCCTGCTGCGTCCTACTTCACACGGACGCCGCCCCACAAATACCCCAGTCCCCAGAGCACCCTCTTCCTCCCGCGGGGGGGGGGGGGGGGGGATAATTATGACGTGTATGGGTCGCGATGTCCCCCTTCATCGTCTTTCAGCATGGTGGCCGAGGAGGACGAGGCCCGCGTGCGCTTGAACTGGATGCGCGGGCAGAGGCGCGCTGAATGCTTTAAAGTGCGGACATAAAACGATCGTCGACCCTTGGTATTCGTTTCAATATATATATATATATATGTATATATATTAAGGGTAATCCAGAAACCTCCGTTCCAGTCTTCTTTCTTCGTCTTTTGCTACATCCGTTAGTCCACCTCTTCTACCTTTACCGTTACACTCGCCCCTCCCCACTGGGCTGTCCGTCTTGGACAGAAGCAACATGTTCATCGCGCGTTACGTAAAGTTTCAGTTGGCCAACGTGAGCACTGAGAGTCCGGTGTCTACCTGGTTGCGGCAGCGTCTGAAGCTTCTCAAGGTGATATGTTACCGGACCGAGCTGTTTGCATACTTTAAAGGGTCCGAAATACCTTGGCATTAATTTCTCAGATCGCTGTAGGCGTCTGAAATGACTTCGAGGAAGCACTAAGCCTCCCGGGTTGAACGACGGTCTCCCAGTTACTCTACATAGACACCCTGCATGCAGCGACTGCTTGTGAAGGGTGGCCAGTCGAGCTCTTTCCCTTGCTTCGATTAATCGGGCGGATAAGTTACGATCATAGTTTTCTGCCCGGCGGGTCGATGTCATCTCGATTGCCGGCTCCTCTGGAAGCGTGGGGAGTCTCCCGTAGACTAACACAAATGGCGATTGTCTCGTTGTTTCTTGTTGAGACGTATTTAGTGCAAACGCGGCAGTACAGACGTATTGGTCCTAGTTCTTGTGGGACGCGTTGACGAATGCTTCCATTACATCGACCTATGTGCGGTTGGTGCGCTCGACAAGACCATTTGTTTGAGGGTGGTAGGGTGAGACCGCCACATGTTGAATCCTGTAATATCTAAGGGTATCCTTGAAAGAATGCGACATGAACGACGTTCCTCTGTCAGAAATTATCATTCGCGGAGCTCCGTGCCGCAACACTAGATGGTTATTTACGAAGCTGACATGGTGCACCGCTGACGTATCGGAAACTGCTTTGACCTGAACCCACTTTGTTAAGTAGTCGGTCGCCACAATAATGTGCCTGTTGCCAGTATTTCATTTCGGGAAGGGACCAAGGTGCTCTATTCCTAATACTTCGAATGAACTCCTTGGGGGTGGTATCTGTTGAAGGTCTGGTTTGCCTAGGTTCGGTGACGTTTTGCGCATTTGACAAACGGTATATGAAGCGACGTACCGCGGAACGTCGTCCCTCAAACCCGTCCACCAGAATCTTCGTTGGATCTTGTCAAGCGTTCGATGCTGTCCGAGATGCCTTGAGGTCGGAGCGTCATGTCACATCTCCAAGATATTTTGCCTAGCTTTCTTGGGGATAACTGGAAGCCAAGGCCCTAAAGCAGGTGAACGATGGCAAAGTAGACCATCTCGTAGCTCGTTTTTGCAAGCAACGCAGTCGTCGTGTTGAAAATGAAGATGAATCGTTGCTTCCGACCGTAAGCAACTGTATTATTTCCGATGCTTCGGCGTCTTCCGATTGCATGTTTTGCAGATCTAAGATTGAAGACAAAGGAAGAGCTTGTAGTTCCTCTATCGGATTACGTGACGGGAAATCAGCATTTTGATGGTCCCTCCCACTCCGGTGAACAATAGAGAAGTCGTACTCTTGCAGCTTAATGGCCCATCTTGTTAACTTCGGGGTAAGGTCGCTCTTCGATTGAAGCCACCGCAATGCTGCGTTATCCGTGACCACCGTGAAACGCTTGCCATAGATATAAGGACGAAATGTTTCTACAGTTCAAACCACCGCGAGACATTCCAGTTCGGAAGAGTGGCACCGACTCCCTGGTTCACTCAGCTTCCTGCTTGCATAGGCGACAGGTCGTTTCCGACAATCCCTATCTCACTGAAGAAGGACGGCACCTAACCCTTCTCCACTGGCGTCTGTGTGAAGGAACGTTCGGGCGTCCTCCACAAAATGTGCAAGCGTGGGCGGTTGTAGGAGGGTTCTTTTCAAATTCTCAAAAGATGCAGCTTTGTCTTCGCCCCATTTCTACTTGGTGTCTTTTTTCAGAAGTTGGTCCAAGGGAGCAGCTTTAGCAGAGAAGTTATTGACTAAGCGACGAAAATACGATGCGAAACCCAGAAAACTCTTGAGTTGCTTTATGCTAGTGGGTGCGGATATGTTGGTAAAGGCTGATAGCTTCGCCGGGTCTGGCCGAATTCCATCTTTGCTGGCCACATGACCAAGGTAGGTTACTTCACTGTACCCGAAAAAACATCTGGATGGGTTAAGACGCAGTCGAGCGTTCGTGAGGGCGTCTAAAACAAGACCTAGACGTTGCTGATGTTCGTCGAAACTGTCGGCATAGACGATTACATCGTCGAGATAGACTAATGCCATGGTCAATTTCAGACGGCCGAGAACCCTGTCCATGAGACGCTGGAAGGTCGCCGGCGCATTACACAACCCAAATGGTAAACGCCGGAACTGAAAGAGCCCTTCGGGTCTCACAAAGGCAGATTTTTTAGCGTCGGTTGACTCGAGTTCAACTTGCCAGTATCCTGAAATGAGGTCTAATGTCGTGAAGTAGTGGCAACCCTGGAGCCGATTGAGAGCATCATCTAGCCGAGGCAGGGGATACACATCGGGCTTAGTAATGCTGTTTAACTTTCTGTAGTCTTTACAGAACCTTGACGAGCCGTCCCTCTTCCTGACGAGCATGACGGGTGATGACCATGTGTTGTTGGAGTGTGCCACTACGCCTCTCCGGAGCATATCGTCAACTTGAGCGCTGATCTCCTGTCTTTCGGAGATCGACACTCGTCGGGGTGGTGATGTATTGGCGCGTGGTCACCGGTGTTGATGGTGTGGCGAATTAGAGGCGTAAATTAGCGGCGAGATGTTTTGGTGGCGCCCTCCTCTGGTTCCCCCTTGTGACGTCATTGCCTTGCAAACAACAAGTTCGATGGTGTTTGTTATTAGCATGGTGGAAGCTTGAAATCATTGTGCTCTCAAAGGAACACTGCCAACACCGTCAAAATTAAAGTTCTTTCATTCCTCTTATTTCCGTCGATGATAAATCCCCTTTCCGACGTCATAGTCAGCGTTCGGCCAATCGTGGAAGGCCGACCACAGCGACGCTTTCGGTCGCGCTCGGGGCTAATACAGTGAGGGAACTTTTTGAGTAACGACTGTGTGAACTCCCTCTGCGTTGCTGTTAGGTCTGGTCCAAAGTTAAATTCAGTCCACGGAATGTTGTCATTTTTGCTGAGTCTGCTCTCCGAGGTGGGTACCACCGAAGAACATGAAACGGTTGCGGTCATGGTCTCTGGCAATATTTTAAAAGGTATTCCTAAGTTTTCACCTCGCTTAAGGTGAATGTCATCAGTGGCCAAGTTAACTACTAGAATGTTAAGGGCACTTCATCTCGAGGGGACGAGGCAGCGAGGCGTTGCGAATTCGGTCCCAGGTTGTGAGTGAAGGACCGCTTCGACTAAAAAATCTCCTGAACGCCAATTACCCTGAATCGATGCTTGAACCCAGACCGCTGAAGATTTCGGAATCGTTACGTCTAGCATGGAGAGGACTAAGCAGGTGGAGGGATCGTGGGTGAAATTCAGAGGTAACAGAGGATAGAAAACTTTCACCCATGTTTGACAGAAAATTTCAACCGATGTTCTGGCTACCAGTTGGATGTTACCCGAAAGTATTCGGAAACACTTAGTCAAGTGCAGCAGTAGACAGTATAAGTAGTAGAAAAATCTACTAGGTTGTTTAATGTCCGGCTTGGGATCATCGCAATGGATCGAGGGAAAATTGCCTTCCGACGTCATCTGGTACTTAGATGGCTGTGATGATGACAAAGCAGCCTGACCACGTCCAAAGTATACTAGCAACTCCACCTCGGAATTCCAGTCACACCCGAGAATGACTGATGGGTTTAAGTTTTCCACAATAAAAAACGCAAAGATTTACAATCCTGCCCAGAGCTTGGACGGTCAATTCACAACGCCCCGGGTAAGGTATCAGAGTACTGTTTGCTGACATCAGTCGAGTGTCCTTACAGTCAGTGGCCGCTGCCGCGTGGTCCGCCGATCGCAGCAAGGCAGCATCAATGACGCTCACACCAGCCCCCGAGTCTATAATGGCATCGATTGGTTGCGTGACTCCGTGTATTGCAATTTAAAGGTGAGGTGTAAGCGACCTGCTCACCGACGCTGCGGCCAGAGGGACTTCGTGGACTACGCGGGACCCTGCCCCGTCGGGCCCGCGTGGGTGTTTTCCTGATGTTGAGAGGTTGGATTCGGGCACGAGCAAGCAAGGTGACCTGGTCGTCAACAATTGAAGCAGTGGCGCCAGTCAGGCCCATGACGCCTGTATTGCGAGTTGTCGGGTAGAGAATTCTGAATCATGGGTCGGACGGTAGAGGTGGTGGCTCCGTTCGCCGCGTCCATTTCCAGCGCGTGACCCAGTGCAGCGCCGAGTGTGGTAGGACGAGCGAGCCGCACAAATCGCTGAATTTCGGAGTTGTGGATGGCATCGATGAAAGCTGATGTAGTCATCAGGTGAAACGTGGCTTCGGAGCACCCTAGAAGTGCTTTTCTTGCCAGTCTATCGATAGTGTCGGCCAGTTTTTGGAGTGACTCTGTGCCCTGGCGATAGGTTTTGAGTGACGTGAGATGTAACAGGTGTAGATGGGCGTCATTAAAACGAGCTTCTAGTGCTTGCAGGAGGAGCAAATACGTGGTTCAACTTGAATCCGGTACACTTTCAAGGAAGTCGGCGGCTTTCCCACGGAGCTGGGTGACCAGGGCTGCAGCCTTGCCATGGAAATGCCACCCACTGTGTTTGGCTACCGTTTCAAATTGGTTAATAAATGCGCGCCAAGATCCAAGTCCATCGAAAGTTGGAGGTATGAGACGCATACCATCGGAATGCAGATGAGCAGTACGGCCTGGGGTGTCTCAGCTTCGTCGGATAGGCGGCGACGTACGGTAGATGTCTCTTGAACTTGTGGAAGGTCACCTGAGTCTCCTGGTCGCATCGTTGGGAGAGCTTCTTCAAGGTGCTACAGGCGTTCTTGTACAGACGAGAGGCGTTGGTGAACCTCGGTGAGTCGTTGGTTCACGTTCTCTTCAACGTGAATGACGCGGGCGGCGAGGCGACTGTCGAACTGTTCAAGCAGAGTTGCGGCATCTGTAGCGCTCTTCTCCGCCAACCGGTTGTAGAGCTGTTGAGTAAGCTCGGCCCACGGTGTCTCCGCTTTTGCTGCGCGGGAGCGGGTATTCATGCTGTTTGGAAAACCGCTCTCACCATTTGTTACGGGTAAACCAAAAACCGCCGTTCCAGTCTTCTTTTTTCGTCTTCTATTACCTCCGTTGGTCCACCTCTTCTACCTTTACCGTTACAATATATATATATATATATATATAATAAGTCAGAGATCCGTACTTGCGGAGTTGTTATGCTAGGACAATAAACTCCTAGCATAGCAACTCCGCAAGTACGGATCTCTGACTTATTACATTTTCCCGGTCCATTGTTCTCAAACTACTGTGCTTCACCTATATATATATATATATATACATATATATATTGTTACAGAGATGCGGGGGCCGGCGGGAGAAGACAAGGATAGTCACACAATGAAGCCGAATCATTTAATGAAGGCGGGGCCTAGCGCGTGGGCCTAGCGCGCCATAGTAGCGCACACCACTGCCGCAGCGTCGTCGACTTCATCGTCACATTATCCCCCTCCTTGAAAGAGGACGACCCGGCCGATCAATGAAGAACACGCAAGGAAAACATGCACGAAAAGACAACAGAAACAGATGAATACAGATGGACAAAGCACTGCTGCCTGCTGCGAAATGTGAGAACCTGTCGCCGTTCCATGACCGGAAGACGCTCTAGCAGCATTACCGACCGAAGTACCAGACACAGCCCCGCGACAACGCTGTCCGGGCTGGGGAACGTCCGTCATGACATCACAAGATTGGGCTGGGGACGGGGCAGGGGATCGTAAATTCTCGTAGCTCTCAGTCGTCACAATACTCGTCTCGCAATCGCGACCTCAAGTCATCACATAACACTCTTAATCGTTCCTCGCTTACGTCTGTCAGTTCATTTCGTCCTGTCTTCATGGCATCATTGAGGCGGGGGCTGTGTTGCAGGGCTGTGGGCTGGAGATCAGTCAAATGCGGCGGAGCGCTTCCACCGACGGCGTCAAGGTTGATGGGGATGAACGGGATGATCGGTACCCGGCACGTCCACCAAATGTTACGGAGATGCGGGGGCCGGCAGGGGAAGACAAGGATGTTCACATAATGAAGCCGAATCATTTAATGGCGTCAGGGCCTAGCGCGCCATAGTAGTGCACACCACTGCCGCAGCGTCGTCGTCTTCCTCGTCACAATAGATATATATATATACTCTTTCTTAAAAGGTACGACGGAGGCGTTTGTATGCAACCAGGTGCACATATGTGTCCCCCCTCCTCCCACGGGACGCCCAGAAGGGAGTAAGGAAATATTCACTCTTCCCCCCATTTATGCCATAAGTCAGATAATTTCTTCTTGGCTATCTCCACCTTTCGCGTGTCTCTTTTCACTCACTATCCCTAAATCCCAGTGCGTTTGTTAAATTTGTCACCTATTCAGCTACTAAAGGGTGAAGCCCCTTATAGCACATAATTGTCAAATGCTCAGCACTCTCCCCCTCCTTTCCACAGCTCTACACACCATGACAATTCGGAACACGACAATTCAACCCCCCGGCACGTGCTACAGCGGAAAAATATCAAGGGTCTACGTTTTCGACGTATTCCGCTACCGCCATACTCAAAATACCTTGCACCGAGCAATTTTAACTCGTTCCGACCACTCAAAGCAGCACTCGTCTGCATGAAGTTTCGTACAGAGGACGCGCGTACCGCGGTGGTGCAACCCGTTTTTCGGAGTTACCAACAAGATGTTTTCTTACGCGGCATCCCTACGCTGGTGAATCGTTGATGCACATGTGTTGGACGCGGGGTGGACTGTGTTGAGAAACTACAAATTACTTTTAATCCTCTTTCTAATATTATACAAATAAAAATATATTGCGGGTACTTTTCGATTTTGTCTCATATTACTGTCTCTACGAGAGAGACCAACTGTTCTTATTTCTCACACTAACAAAACACTCGATGCACAGATCAACCTGAACCTCGGAAGCCGGTTCTGACCATCGCTAGATGCTTCAAGGGCGGATCCGACGACCTTCAGAAGTCATTGACCGAACAGCGGGACTCAAGTACGTACAGAGCTGCAACACCATCTGAGGAAGCGCTGTAGCTCTGTTGTGCGGTTTATCGGACGCCGCTTATGCGTCCACAGCTCAGTGACTCAGCATTTTTCACGCGGTTGATAAGCGATTGAAAGGTCTATAGGGAAAAAAGCATTTTCACTTTCGTGTCCGCGTGTCCAGTAGGTGCTCAAGGTATGTACTCTAACAATGGTGGACTCGAGTAACTAGCGGAGCAGCTACTATAATTAGTTTCAGGTTAAGACCAGATGCAACCGACGCGACGGGGTAATAGGACAATCCAAGCAGCACCAAAATCGCAAGTCACTGGGCCTTTTCTGTTCGTAAATGTTTCAGCGATGATAGAACACGTAAAGGGACATGACGAACACCTTGTTAGTGCGCACTTGAAGCTGTCTCATTGGACGCATCAGTTATTTGCGTGGGCGGCTTCCGAGATTGGCCATTTTGTGCCAGAGTCTTTCCAGTGTTGAGAAGTCAATGGTATTGACAGGACTACACCGGCAATCTTATGACAATGTTTTTGCCAATGTTGGCATGCCAATGGTTGTGACAAACCAACATTTACCACTTTACGCCAGTGTGGCCCTCACATATTGGCAAGCCAGCGAAACTGACAGGCCAACATTGCCCATTTTAGCCCGTAGTTCTTTAATACGGATAAGCACAGCAAACAGAAATGGCAATGTTTTCCAGCTTATGCAAGTGGTCTTCCAATTTTGGTCTTACAATGGATAAGCTGGCCCATTATTGGCAACCTTATACAATAGTGGAGGAATATTTGTATGGGGTTAGTTCCACTGCATTCTCATTGGTCCATATTTTTCGAGTGTAATTCGAATATCGGCCCAACACCGCGTTGTGCTTGGGTTGCCACTGTCTCCAGAGAGATGTCTTCCATAGGGGCGGCGGAGAAATATTCATCGAAAAAAAGATCACCGGAGATATGTTTACTGCAGATAAGATAACCGCAGAAAACCTCACCGGGGGAAAGCTTAAGTTCATCACGGGTGAACTTCTCTCGAGTGACCCTCATATTTGTTATCGTTTTTTTTTTTCTTCTTTTCGCTGGGCACGAGTCCTCTACTCGTGACCCGCGTGTGCTCGTTCTCTTTGCGGGTTGCGTCGTACATCACACATTATTTCTGTTATGTAGCTCTGTTAGCACTGCGAAACAGACTCCAGAATCTTGTTCTAGTTATAAAACATTGATAATACACCGATCTCATCAAGCGTTTGGCGCATGTGTGCCGCCGCCATAAGTTTGTCTCATTGGACGCAATCTGCAATCGTGACGGTTCGTCCTCTCTCGTACTCTGCACACGCAGAGCTTCAGTGAAGTTGTTGCACATGCAGAAGGAGTAAACTTTCCACGACGCATTGCGGCAGCGGTGGCGTATCAAAACTGACTAGTTACAGCGGCCTATTTTAATAAAGAAAACCATTGTACAAGAAAATGAAAGCCGTTGAGAACCCCCTGTAACGCCGAATTGGAGCGCAGCTCTTGAGGAGGAGGAGGGAAGGGTACTCAGGGGAGGGTATGCCCCTCCTCCTCCTCCTCCTCCTCTTCCTCCTCCTCCTCCTCCTCCCCTCATTCTAAAATCTCCTCCGGGGAGGGGTCACGTGACCTCGGGGGGTCACGTGACATCGGGGGGGGGGGGGGTCACGTGTTTTCTGGGGGTCACGTGACCCGGGGGGGGGGGTCGCGTGCCCTTGGGGGGGGGGTCACGTGACCCCCCTTCCCCCCCCCCCCCCCCGAGGTCACGTGACCCCGGGGGGGGGGGCTTGCACGGTGCATTATGGGACATTTCCCATAATGCACCGCGCGGTTACGCCGACGGCGACGGCGACGCCGCTCAAGCCGGAAACGGGCGCCTAAGAGCTGCGCTCTAAAACAAAATGAGAGATGATGACGCCGACCACCAAAAATCATTTGACCACATAAATGCACGGCCTCCTCACACGAGGAGAGGTGAGTTCTTCTATATTAATGATTTAAAATAAATTCGCACAGTTTATGACAGAGGTAAACGTGCCATTGCGCTGAAATGCATATTCGGGATAGTAATTTTAGCACACACATGAGAAATCTAACGAGGCATAATGGTGTGCGGACGCGTCGGTCCCCTAAAATGTTGTCTATAATATAGTGGAATGTCCGTATTATCGAGACATGGCTGTGGAATACTCGTTATATAATAAAAAATACATTGACTTCTTTGGTCTCCTCTCAATCGAAAACACGCGGTTCCCATAAAGGGGTACGGAAACGAATTGTTTCAACCTTTATTTCTTTGTTTATATACGGTACATGTTTTGCCGACCGCCCAGAAACACTAGCCTAGACTAGTGTTTCTGGGGTGTGGGCAGAGAAGTCAATAAAACTAATATTAAAACGAATGAACAGATTTCAAAATTGCGTCTGGTGGAGATCGGTGAAGCTCCTTTGTGATAATAATAATAATAATAATAATAATAGTAATAATAATAATAATAATAATAATAATTATTTTGGTTCAGGAGAATCGCAGCGTCGCAAAAAGGCAAGTGGCCCATCCCACGAAGGCCTGTGGCGCCGCATCTAATGACGATGTGATGACATTATGTACAGATGACAGAGAGGTGCTGACGATAATGAAATGGAGCTTGTGGGCGAGGGTGGCCGGATGAGTTTACGGGTGATGTGGGCCCGGTGTTCTTTAGTGAGCTGCTCGCTGGGACGGTTTTCTTTCAGCTGATCTCAAGTCTTGCTGAACACGGGGAAGAGTCCGGGCAAGCCCTCCAGGGTGGTGTTCGGTGGCTTCGCAGTGCGTTGGGGCTGGGAAGCCCTGGCTGATTGGTGGTGTTATCAAACTCCAGGATGAGGCCCAGTTTTGATAGACGGCTGCCACTTCCAAGGCATTTGCGTCAAGGCATAGTCTCCTCAACATCAGCGGTGAAACTTACAGGACACCTGTTGGCGCGCTGCTCCTGAACGTCGCCGGGGGACCAGACCGTGCAGACGTTTGGTCGTAGCTCTTCATCCTCATCTTTTTCCCAGGTTCAGCAGTCAGTCACGCCGTGACGTCATGAGTTCCTAAAAAGCAGCGCCCGTTCTCGGCAGTATGGCTCTCTCGTGGAGTTAATTAGTCCTGAATGTGACTTGGCGGAGCACGCTCATAAGCTCAGACTGCAGCCAAAGCTACAAGCGCGAGTCAGCCCGCGCTCCTGGCTTTGAGAGATACATATCTAGCGCGAGCGCTCGATCGTTCTCTGAAGCGCTCGTGGTTGTGGCATTGGCTGCTGTCTCAGCTCCACAGTGCTTCCGCAACTTGCACTCTGTACAATCGAGATCGTCGTTCTTTGCAGACGTTAGGTAGGAGCTTGATCTGAGGATGCGGGGACCTCTGTTAGGGCCAACCATACGCCAATGCTGGGTACTGTCCCTCGAGCTACTACGTCTGCGGTGTGAAACTAACACGGTAAAGCGAACGCTCGTGGCACATAAAATACCGGCATGGCCGCAAATGATGTTATGGGCAAGCTATGTGCAGGCAGTAGGGCGTACAGTCCTTGAATATTACTACTGGGCGAGATTGTCACGCGTTGACGCCACCAAGCGGCAAGGCTCGCAACTACAGTACCCTTGATCGTGCGAGAACAAACGACGTCACGAACGCGATACGCATTGCGTTTCTCGCTGGCCGACTTTGAAGCGGGGGGTAGAGAGCTCAAGCTCACGTCATTTCGTTTCGTACCCCTTTAAAGGCCGACGTACACTTCGTGCTTTCCACTTTTGCCCGTCACCTCCTTTCCTATATCCTCTGCACATTTTAACTCGCCGCAACCTGGCTCCCCCTCACAGCTTAGGAGAGGGGAGCGCTAAGAGGATTATCTTCCCTGCAGAAAGCCGAGGTTGTACAGAGGCTGAGGGCATGGTATGGAGAAGGAGGAGAGGAGGGTACGGAGGAGGAGGAGTAGGGCAGGAGGGGAAGAGGAGGAGGAGAAGGAGGAGGAGAGGGTGCGGAGGATACTCCTCTCCCCTCCTCCTCCTCTACTTCTCCCCTCCCCTTCTCCAACTCCTCCCCTCCCCGCCTCCTCCTCCTTCTCCATAACCTCCCCTCTTCCCACAGTTTCCCCGTCAGATTTAGCGGGAAAATTGACGTCACGTGACCTCAGCACTTATTCAATTCCCCGCTAAATTTAGCGCGGTTATGCCGACGGCGACGGCGACGCCGCGAAACAAGGGAAAAAACGCCTAAGAGCAGGCGCTCAAAAGGAGAGATAAAATATGTGCTAAACTACTGCCGTCAAGACGTGAAACTATTTAATATATTTTTGCCTCTTCTTTTTTTTGAGCAGTATTCACGACAGGTTCAAGGAAGGCAAACACCATGCTTCACCCATAAACACTGTCTTTATTAACGCGCTCCAATTTCATTCACGCGGGGTCGATATCCTCATAAATGAATTAGTGGAGGTACACGCAGATGGCAGACGAACTGCGTGGAATATAGAGTCAAATATTGCTTAAGCTAATGTCGTTTTTCAGGTCACAGACTCGAATCAGTGATATAATTAAACACGCTGTGCACGTCGCGGAAGAACCACGTGATCAAAACAAGGCATCTAAACGCCACGACAGCAGAGATGTACTTGGCCAGCGTGTATCTGTTTTCCGTACACCGAAAGCGAAACTGGGTAAAAGAAGGGCGGGTTAACGTAGCCAAAATGTGGCATTAGGGGGTTTCGGAGGACATTAAGCTATGTTTAATCCGACCCCACATACAAAACACACACACACAAGCACACAAAATACCAACATATTCAATATTATTCCAAACAGCATGCACGCCATCAGCAGCGCGGACGCAACGACATTATGATGAACATGGTTAAAATTATAATGGTTGCTGGCATAATTTTTTTTTTCGCCAATCAGAGCCCCCATGGCAGCTGTAAAAAAAAAGTAATATAGTAGAATTACCCAATAAAGACATAAAGAAATATTATTATAATTATTAAAGCCTCTCACGAATCTAGGACTTTCCGTCTGTTTTCCGAGCGATAGGTATCGCCAATGGACATGCGGAATTCACCAGCGAGGTGCTTCGGTGCCGGGAAATTAAGTTAAGTAGATGTTCGCTAATCAGCTAATTACTCTCTGCCCTTGCCTCTGCCTGATTGCAATCGGTTCTATGAACCACACTACGGCGTCATCGGCAGCAAAGTCATCGCCCGCTGCGTGTTGACGCTGTTAAAGTAATCCGAGCAGAAAGCCCTCGCGTTTCCAGAGGGACCTAACAGATGACGTATTCTGTTTTTCCGCCGGCAGAGTTAGGGAAGGGAGGGGACGCAAGGACGGAGATGGGGAAGGGCTGAATGAGGCGTTCCCCGATAGATGATTAGAGGCGCACAAACAAGGGGTGAAGGTCCTTCATTACTCCGAAGGGGGCGTCCATTCTTTCACGTCCGTCCGTTTCGGTCGATGGGCACCGACCACCGTTTCCAGGGAGGCTTGCGCAAGTCGCTCGGGCGCGATTCGCGGGAGAGATCGCTGCCAGGTCATATTCGCTAGAATGGCACACTCACCTTTATCCGTTTGTTTTTACACACTTACTGCCGAAAGTAACTGAATGATGTGCATCTAACGACTCCTGTTCTGACCCTAGGGAACGTTTCCTTTTTTTACGCTATTCTTTTCAAGGCTAAAATGGTTCGAGCTTTTTATAACGATTCCTCAATTTGCGCACAAAGAAGCTTTAAGTTAACTCGCATGAATAGGAAAAAAACGTAGAGTATGACTGGACGCATAATAAGAATAATAAAGAAAGAGCACGCAACGGAGATAAAAGAAAAAGAAGTACAAGAGACGTGTGCCCACTAAACCTTCAGTTGTGAGAGAGCACTTGTCTGTTGCACTTGTTTTCCTTTTCCTCTCCAACTGCCGTAGTTTTATGAACTTAATTTTCAGCATGTTTCGGCTTTATAAGGTGAACAGCTGTAGGGAGATGAAGTGCTGAAAAATGCGTCTTTGGCGGATCGTGAACGTGCAGAGAACGCTCGATGACCAGGCAGTCAAGCACGCATTGTCATTGGTTTAGTGTGTGTGTGTGGGGGGGGGGGGGGGGGGGGGGGGGGGGAGGAGGCGGGGCCAAAAGGCACAACTGGGGGTAAACAAATGCACGAAGTACTTAATGAGCAGACGAAAATGCGAGCCGTATACACGTTTGCAAGTCCGGTCTTAGGGCGCCGCCATCTCGCTTGGTTCGGGCGCTCTTGTGCGCGGCCATAATCCGATTACGACAACTTTGCAAGGCTTTGAAATCTGATTATGAGGCGTCCAATCGCACCCCAGACGAGCAAGATGGCGGCGCCCTGGAGCCGGACTTGCAAACGTGTATAGTTTGTTGCTTTCGACGCGTTCAGTTTCGAACAAAGTTGCTCGAGTCAGAGTTCTTGGGGCGTCTACTAAACTGCAGAAACGCACCACTCTTCAGCTGCTCCTACGCAGTTTCTGTTTCGTCCGCTGTGGCAGACTGTCTCCGAATGAAATAGAAGCAGACGACGCCGAGCACCATCGCTTTTATTTGACGCGTGTTTTGGCACACTGCGTCCGCTAGGAGCCGCTACTGATCTCCTAGCGAACAGCGCCGCGCGCGTCCACTTTTGAGTCAGCGTGGGGAGAGTGGCAGGGGACACATGAGCCATGAAAACAGGTACCCGTTTTCACCGGTTTGTTTAGGGTTGGGTCTTGTGTGCGTCTCAAACGCTCTCGTGAGGACGTTCTAGTCGTCTCCGAGGTTATTCGAACTCCCATGGGTGACACGGAAAGTGTTGTGAAATCACCATCTCATCTAGCAACAGGCGGGTCTTCACGAACAACAACGACGGCGTCGAGAAGCGGCGGTATGACTCCGAGCGAGATTCGTTTGGTGTTGGTGGTTTGAGCTCAAGGGTGAAGTATCTGTTTGCCGAAATGTTACTACCACAGCTGACGAGGGAGTTAACACTAGGGGTGTGGAAAGGATGCCGAGACAGGGCACTTTGCACCGGAGAGACCTTTGGCGTCGTCAGGTTTGTCGAGCCAGCCATTGGATGCCGCCGGGATACGAAGAAACGTGTTGTGTGTTTCGGAATTTCTCTGCTCGGTTAGTATTTTGGACTGCCGCTCGGTATTTACTCTTATGTATAATATTTTATGATACTCGGGAATAACTCGTTGTCACTGCTTATTTCAATGTCACGGTCATAACACCTGATACGTATTGCATTCGGTGTGACTTACTTGGCATAAAGTCAAGAAAACATCTCCGTGTTTCTTCGAACGAAACTGCCACGTTTCCATGAAAGCTGGTCGCGTCTCATACAAGCGATCTCCGCTAACCCTTTCTTCTCAATCTGGGCCTCCCCCAACTCCCAAACGCGGCTTTCAGGGGTCCGCATACGTTTTGTGGTATGTTTTCTTCAGGACTGACACGCCGTGTGCCTCCAGTTGAGTCGGCAAAGTTCGACACGTTACATTTGAATTTCTAAATTAATGTCTCTAAAGTCTACACAATTATTCATTGGAATGATTTTGATATATATGGGTGGTTTCATTTGAAATCGAACACGCTTGTCGGGGTGGGTCTTTCGATTTCTTTTGAAAAAATATATGTAATAGCCCCATTTCTGGAAAGAACAAAACCGCTTTTCAAAATTTAAAAAAAAAATATTTCGCTTCACAAAAAAATATTGAGTGGAGCAGGGTGAAAATCTGTTTTTTACTCCGTGATTTTTCTACCCAGTTCTGTACGCTGGTATGAATACGGGAAGCATTCAAAACTCACAGTAATTTTTTGTGCTCTTGTATGTTATTTCGACTATTTTTTTAGTTTAAAGGACAACAGTTTTGTATTTTTGTTTATTGAGATAAAAAATGCCAAACATCGTCTCCTTGGCAATCCGGTGACATCTTCAGAGCCTTGTAACTCATGAGTTATTATATTTGTCGCTTACCAATTACTATGCGGGTGTAGCCCTATACATGGGCTATCGACGGGCATAAGTTTATTTTATTTTATTTTCACTGAATTTTTTATATAAAATTTCAAATATCGTCGAAAATGAAATTAACCGATACTTTGAACCCACTTTATCGAAAAAGGCCACTTTTTATTTCGTTCACTTTTTTTATTATTGCTGCCGATCATATGGGCTTTCAATTGGCTTGATGTGATTTTCCCCTTTTTTTGTTGTATCTTCTCTAGAAGTGATCGAAATCGCTCCCACGTTCTCAGAACGGCCAAACGCAGTTTCCGCGGGTCGGCTTCGCTGCAAAGACTATACTGCTTATTTGTGTGTTCAAGTGCAGCGGGTAAATTTATTTTGATTGAGAGCACTCGTGCTTGGCTACAAATTGTATTTTTTTAATTTTTTAATGATGGAAACTGACATTCCTTAGTCTGATAGCAAGGGGTGCAGCGGATGTTCCATTATCCGATGTCTAAAGCCAGGGCACAAAGGGCGGAGAAAACGGAACGAGCTCTTCATGTAGCCAGACCGGGGTCATATATCTGTTTGTGCTATACACAGCTTGTAAGGCACGTTCAGCACGCCCGACCCTTCTCCGTTACACCCAGAAAGCATCCGGCGCGGGCGCCAATCCATGACGTGTCTTGTCGCGTGCGATCAAATAACCATGTAATTGCCTGTTCTTTATTGTCAGCGTGTATATAAAAAATATGTAATATCACATGCCCCTTTTTAAGAAGGAAAAGCAGTTTGCAGAAAAAAGTGAGGAAAACGGACTGAGTTTACATGAAGCGAAGACATTTTTTTACAGAACACAAAACCCAATTGGCGAAAAATAGTCACTTTTCTTAATTAACGCTAATATATTTAGGATGCACTTGTAAAACAATATGTTGTTGTGCTTTAAATAGTCCTGTTCACGAGCAACGCAATATTGGAACTTTTTGGCAACGGCATCGGCTTGCCTCAGCGGAGACGGTCGAGCGCGGGGGCGAGCTGAACTTTGTACCGCAGCGGTCGGATGCAGCCGAGAAGTTCAACAGCGTGGTAAGTCGAGACGGACAGAACGAAAACTGGAGCCAAAGCGATCGAGCGGTGAACCCGAGACGGTGGCCCTTCTATTTGAACGAGTGTGTTCAGTTAAAAATAAAAGTTTTGGGTTTTGTTCAAGACTGATTGATATCTCTGATGCCAAGAAGCAACGATTCCCAAATGCACAGAAGGCAGTGAAAGCAGTCACTTAATGTCTCTGTCGATTTTTAGTTTCTCCACTTTGTCGTACCGAGCTTAATGCAAAGATTGTACAGCCTTCGGGAATATGAAAAAGCGATTTGACGATTTTATTTTAGGTGGCTACGGTAGATTTGCTTTAGCTAGGCACACATTGCTTTGGTTTGGGAATAAATAAAAGTTTGTTCTATTTTATCCTTCAAAATAAAGCGCGTCCAGCCAAGGCGGACTTGGCACCGCTGCATAAACAGCATCGGCAAATGTGTCTTTCATATTGCCGGAGACTGTACATCTCGTGCTAATGTCACCTTAGGTTCCTGGCCCGGCTCGCGAACTGTGCACCACACATGTGAGCAGCGTAATCGTCTGCGAGCACCTACTGAGGCCCATTCTTCTTTTTTGTACTTCCTGAATATATCGATTTCTTTCCCCGGTAAGTCGAAAAGCTGAGCGCTTCTTGTCATTGCATTAAGGAGCCGTCCTGCGAACGAAAATTGTGTACTGTGGCGAGGTGCTTCAAGCCTTACAACCCGTGTATAAGACAAACAGATATATGACCCCGGTCTTGCTACATGAAGAGCTCGTTCAGTTTTCTCCGCCCTTTGTGCCCTGACTTTAGACATCGGATATTGGTACATCCGCTGCACCGCTAACGATCGGACTAAGGAATGTCAGTTGCCATCATTACAAAATTATGAAAATACAATATGTAGCCAAGCACGAGTGTTCTCAATCGAAAATGAATTCACCCGCTGCATTTGAACACAGAAATAAGCAGTATAGTCTTTGCAGCGAAGGCGACCTGCGGAAACTGTGTTAGGTCGTTCTGAGAACGTGGGAGCGATTTCGATCACTTCTAGAGAAGATACAAAAAAAAAAGGGGGAAATCGCATCAAGCCAATTCATAGTTCATATAATTGGTAGCAATAATAAAGAAAATTGAACGAACCGAAAAAAATGGCCTTTTTCGATAGATATCAGTTAATTTCATTTTCGACGATATTTCAAATTTTATATAAAACTTTCCGTAAAAATAAAATACACTAAACTTATGCCCGTCGATAGCCCATGTATAGGGCTACACCCGCAACGTATTTGGTAAGTGACAAAGGTAATAACTCATGAGTTACAAGGCTCTGAAAATGTCATCAGATTGCCACATGGGAGCGATTTCGATCACTTCTAGAGAAGATACAACAAAAAAAGGGGGAAATCGCATCAAGCCAATTGAAAGTTCATATGATCGGCAGCAACAATAAAAAATGGCTTTCTTTCGATAAAGTGGGTTCAAAATATCGGTTAATTTAATTTTCGACGATGTTTCAAATTTTATATAAAAAATTGAGTGAAAATAAAATAAACTAAACTTATGCCCGTCGATAGCCCATGTATGGGCTACACCCGCATAGTATTTGGTAAGCGACAAATATAATAACTCATGAGTTACAAGGCTCTGAAGATGTCACCGGATTGTCAAAGAGACGATGTTTGGCATTTTTGATCTCAATAAAAAAAAATACAAAAGTATTTTCCTTTGAACTAAGAAATAGTCAAAATAACATACAATATCACAAAAAAATTACTGTGAGTTTTGTATGCTTTCCGTATTCATATCAGAGCACAGAACTGGGTAGAAAAATATAGAGTAAAAAACAGATTTTCACCCTGCTCCACTCAATATTTTTTTGTGAAGCGAAATATTTTTTTTTAATTTTGAAAAGCGGTTTTGTTCTTTCCAGAAATGAGGAAATTACATATATTTTTTCAAAAGAAATCGAAAGACCCACCCCGACAAGCGTGTTCGATTTCAAATGGAACCACCCATATATGGGTGATTTCATCTCACTCAGGCACGGATTTAGGGTCGAATTTTTAATTTTGATGAAAAAAATATATGTTTTGGGGCAATTCCTATAATAAAAGAAGACGCAAACGGCAATGTCGTCGGATTTTTGTTCTCAAGTTATGGACCGTTGAAGCGGTCAAGGTGGAAACCGACGTTTTTCCAGCTTATCGGAGGTGCCATATTTCACTCCATCCCTTTTCCATACTTTTTACGCTACATCAATATAACTTTTTAAGAACACTCTAGACATAGGCTTTTTCATGCTAATTAGGCGTCTAGGTCATAACATTTTTAATGATTTTTTTTTATTTGTCAAACCGCCTCTCTGCGACGATATTTGACGAAGTTCAGCAAGCTGTGCTGTGTGATCTAATCAATATATTATAATTATAATCATTATATCAACGTAAAGCTCCAATTAAGCTCTTTCTTTTGAGCATACTTTCAATATTTTGCAATAAGTATATAATGCGCTATATGTGCCTGAAAAACGAAAATTCCGAAAAACTAGCAAGTTTGGAGTCGATTTTCTAAAAAAAAACACTTTTTATTTTTTTTATTTTTTATTCACAGTTAGTTGATATAGTAGTCTATCAGGAAATATCAACAGAAATTGTAATATATTGTTTGTATGGCCGCTATTAAGACTCGAATCTCGTGCGATGAGCGTTTTGAACGAGACATCGCACAGGCGCTCTGCTGAGCAGAAATTTGGCCTATGTAAGGTTTTCTTTTTATCGTTAGCAGTTACCTCAATATCCAACCATAAACATTATTAAAATTTGGAGTAGTGTACTTAAAAAAAAATTTACTTCGAAGTCCGTATCCACAAGTGCGGGCACAGCGCTTACTTCCTCCCAATACGGGGGAATGCAGATCGTTAGAGAATTCCTCTGGGGCCTTTTGCTTTCGGCTTTGAGTTTAAATACCGAACTTGACATGTAATTGTCATATTTTCTTATGTCAAACAGATATTCAGTGCATATACATATGTACGATTTAGTAACTGACGCTTAGAAAGTACGGTTTATTTTGTGCGCGTACGGACTCTTTCGTAAAATAACAATCATTTCGTAGCCTGTAAGGCTTCAAACGTGTTATTCATGTATTTAGGTTTCATTTCTATTTTCAGTGATTCATGCCGGGTTACTTAGACTTTTTCTTCTTGACTTAAGTTTGTCCGGGAGTCTAGATGTTATGTATCTTCTCCGTCGAATACATAGGGCGAAGCTCACACACCTTGCAAATCACGCCAGTGTCAAGTAAATAAATATTGTTAGGATGAATATTGTTGAATATTGTTGCTTCACTGGCTTTTACGCTCAGATATAGAGGTAAGTACTAACATTAAATAGAAAACCTTACATAAGTCAAAATTCTGCTCAACTGAGCGTCTATGCGAAGTCCCGTTCAAAACACTCACAGCACGAGATTCGAGTCCTAACAGCGGCCATACAAACAATATATTACAATTTCTGTTTGTAGGTCCTGGCAGATTACTATATTACCTAACTGTAAATAAAAAATTAAAGAAATAAAAGGTGCGGTGTTTTAGAAAATCGACTTCAAACTTGCAAGTCTTTCTTTAGAAAAACTTAAAAGTTTGAAGTCGATTTTCTAAAAAAATACCACCTTTTATTTCTTTTATTTTTATTTACATTTAGGTAATATAGTAGTCTGCCAGGACCTACCAACAGAAATTCTAATATACTGTTTGTATGGCCGCAATTAGGATTCGAATCTCGTGCTGTAAGAGTTTTGAACGGGACTTCGCATAGACGCTTAGCTGGAGAGAATTTTGACCTATGTAAGGTTTTCTATTTATTGTTAGTACTTACCTCAATATCTCAGCGTAAAAGCCAGTAAAGCAACAATCTTTATCATAACAATATTTATTTACTTGGCACTGGCGTGATTTGCAAGGTGTGCGAGCTTCGCCCTATGTATTGACGGAGAAGATACTTAACATCTAGACTCCCAGGACATACTTAAGTCAAGAGGAAAAAGTCTAAGTAACCCGGCATGAATCACTGAAAATAAAAATGAACCTAAACACATGACTAACACGTTTGAAGCAGCCTTAGACGCTACGAAATGCTTGTTATTTTGAGAAAGAGTCCGTACGCGCACAAAGTAAACCGTACTTCCTAAGCGTCAGTTACTAAATCGTACATATGTATATGTACTGAATATCTGTTTGACATTAGAAAATATGACAATTACATGTCAAGTTCGGTATTTAAACTCAAAGCCGAAAGCAAAAGGCCCCAGAGGAATTCTCTAACGATCTGCATTCCCCCGTATTGGGAGGAAGTAAGCGCTGTGCCCGCACTTGTGGATACGGACTTCGAAGTAAATTTTTTTAAGTACACTACTCCAACTTTTATTAATGTTTATGGTTGGATATTGAGGTAACTGCTAACGATAAATAGAAAACCTTACATAGGCCAACATTCTGCCCAGCAGAGTGCCTGTGCGAAGTCCCGTTCAAAACGCTCATAGCACGAGATTCGAGTCTTAATAGCGGCCATACAAACAATATATTACAATTTCTGTTGATATTTCCTGATAGACTACTATATCAACTAACTGTGAATAAAAATAAAAAAATAAAAGTGGGTTTTTTTAGAAAATCGACTCCAAACTTGCTAGTTTTTCGAAATTTTCGTTTTTCAGGCACATATAGTGCATTATATTCTTATCCCAAAATATTGATAGTATACTCAAAAGAAAGAAATTAATTGGGGCTTTACGATGATATAAAGATTATAAAAGTATGTTGATTAGGTCACACAGCACAGCTTGTTGAACTTCGTCAAATATCGTCGCAGAGAGGCGGTTTGACAAATAATCAAAAAATCATTACAAATGTTATGACCTAGACGCTTAATTAGCATGAAAAAGCCTATGTCTAGAGTGTTCCCAAAAAGTTATATTGATGTAGCGTAAAAAGTATGAAAAAGGGATGGAGTGAAATATGGCACCTCCGATAAGATGGAAAAACGTCAGTTTCCACCTTGACCGCTTCAACGGTCCATAACTTGAGAACAAAAAATCCGACGACATTGCCGTTTGCGTCTTCTTTTATTATAGGAATTGCCCCAAAACATATATTTTTTTCGTCAAAATTAAAAATTTGACCCTAAATCCGTGCCTGAGTTGAGATGAAATCACCCATATATATTTTAATTTCAACTTGAAAGGGTTGAAAAGAAAAGCAAGAGCGGCGGTGCTAGTGTTGTGAGCATATGTTTTGCGGTAATGTTTTTTTTCGACATTATTACTGGAATAGTAATATAATGGTAGCACCAGAACCTTTGCGCCGGTTTCATTTTTTTTTTTAAGGGGGAACGGGGGGGGGGGGGGGGGGCACTGACTAGAGATTTATCTGATGAACTATTCAAGTGATCAGAATGCAATTTTAATTTGAGATTTAACATTAGATATATGTGTATTGTGCATACTTTCAGCTTTATAGGACAATTTAATAAACCTGCATAAGAAGGTGTGTCACTCTTCGTTAAGAAATCTATGATATGCAAATGAAGTTATTAAGCACCATTTTGACTGCTTGAATACAAAGTGGGGGATGTAAGACATTGGGCTATTCAGTTTGTATAACTCAAATTTAAATATTCCAGGAAGAGTTATTACCTAAAAATATAAGATGCATATCTGTCCCACGTCAATTTTTGAAAACAGTTTTTTCTCAATGAGGGCTTCAACTTAAAACAAAATAAAGTGGATAGCCCAATTCCCCAGTAAATATCAGTTCAGAAACATCTTTATTGTGGCATTAGAATACTTTGACCTTCGAACAGGAGATTCCTTCGCATGAAATTTGCAGCAAGAAATAGAACTGAGAAAAATGCAATCAAACATTGAACTCCTCTATTTTGTTACTTCCTCATAACTTGTTGAAAATATTTTATATGAATTTAACTTAATTGGCGAATGGTTATCAAATTTAGTGTAAGGGTGTATAATTAGTTTCTAAATCCGTAAAACTTATATTTAAAAAATAAATGAAAAAAATTAAGTAGGCCCATGTTTCCCTTTAATCTGAATACTTTACGTTTTGGGCATACTGAGGTACACTGCACTGCGAAGTAACACTTAACACATTATGTGTTAAGTGTATCTTACCACATAATGTGTTACACTTAACACATAATGTGTTATGTGTTAATTGTAACTTCGCAGCGCAGTGTACCTCAGAATGTCAAACCAACTAGCCCAAATCCAAACATTGTTAGTCTTCATTTTGGGCATACATAGTGCGCTTTAACGCGAAGTACTGCCAGTCGCTCTACGTTCGGTGCCAATGGTGGCCCAGCAACGTTGTGCGTCGCGCGACGGATTTTTGCGTTTATGTGTTTTAGATACACAAATATAGCCGAGTGTCGCCAAGTGGTGCGTCATGCGGAGCGCCTTGCGTCGCCCAGTTTCACCGCTCCTGTGTCCCCTGCTGTAGCCCAAGCAGGCATGTGGACCTTGTAACACCAACCGGTGCACCACTGCAGTCAAGCTGCGACTACCGAGTTCGCTTCCCGATGAGTACGCGCGACGCCCCCGCGAGAGGCGCGCGTATCGGCACCGAGTTGGATCAGCAGGGAGCCTATTGGAGGACCCTTCACAAGGCCGTTTGGGGGAAAAAAAAAAACAAATGATTATAAACATCGGCCCTCCTGGTTAAAGCGATCCTTAACGATTGAGCCTTTCGCAGCAGGCGCTCGAACCGTAACTTTAACCAAAACCGTAAATTATTTACCGGTAACCGATATTAACTAAAAAAAAAATCGTTTTTTTTTTAAGAATGATCTTGAGGAGGTACCTTGAAATGGCGTGGTCATTTGACAGAGTTACCGTCAGCGAGTAGCGCATATGGTGATATATTTCCGTTCAATCTACATTTAGGATTAAGAATACTTAGCTGGAATCAGTGGTCGAGCTTATAATAAAAAGTCTCTATTTCTACATATGCACACTCCTACAATCACCATATGCATTTAGTACGTGTCACCTTCAGGGTATTAGCTAATAAGTTAGACTTCTGAGATTTTCATCGAACTCGGTTCTTTCAAAACGACCGATGTTCCTGAAGTATGAAGAAACGAGGTATTGTTGACCATCCTTCAGAATTGGCGGAAAACAAAACCTGCTATTTCTGCCATCCTCCTCGGCCGTGGAAACCCGATAAGCGCGACCCTCCACCTACATTGCACATTGAGAGTTTGCAGTCACTTCTTGAAAGTTTAGATATATTTGCCTATTCGGGACACTTATATTTTTCTATGATAACTTCCACTATGACAACCAGAAATACGAGGGCTCCTAGCCTGCTTGGCCTTCGCGGAAACGAACGGAGAGAGGGAACGTCGAACGGACCGCGACGCAAGTCTTTTCAACGTTCTTGAAGGATCATCTCCGCTGGGATATTCTCTAGAACGTCTTCATGGTCTACGCGAAAAATAGCTCATCGGGTGTGGGGTAAGGGACAGTCCAGACACGTACGTTTCTTTTTTTCGGTGTCGTTCAAGGAACACGTTTTCTTCAAAACGTGCACTAGAAGAAGTCCGGATTCTTTCCGATTGTCGTAAAGTGACTGTCGCCGACACTGTAGATCGGATATGCTGTATTTATTTTGATACTTCTCAAACAAACAAAGTTCGGATAACGCGGCACCGTGAAGAACGTTAAATATGTTGCTCGATTGATGAGACTCGTTGTACTTTATCTTGTCAGGGGGGAACAGCCATGCCTTGTGGCAACGTTACTAGAATACTCAGTTGGGAAACTCGCCGTCGAAACCTGGGCCGCTGGCGTCCACCGAGACCGAGCTAAATGCGATAACAGCGCCACTCTTTATCATTTGTCTGTACTGTGGTCACCTTGAGCTTTTATAAAGCATGTTTTTGCGTAAAAACAAACGAAAAATACTTTTTTGTATGATATTTATTGGAGATTAGTACAAAATGAAGGGTGCGTGATGTTTTTAAAATCTTTAGTTCGCAAGGTTTTGCGGCATATTTAATATTGTTTTTATACGACCATGCCTCAGCGGTACTTTCAGGTAGCACGTCCCGACCTAGGTGCATTTTAACTTCGGTTATTAAGACGCGGCGCGTCCGCTGGGGAACCGGGGGTGGCACCCCTGTAACCTCTTCCACTGTATCTGTTCTGGCCGATTATATTCAAATTGGAAGTAACGTGCGGTTCCTCGAGTGGCCGCTGCGGGAGAAATGGCGGCGTTGAGTTCGCCATTAGCTCGGTTCGCGAGGACAGATCGGGGACACTTTTTCAGGGCAGTCTCTATGGCAGTTTCCCAACTGAGTGTTTTAGTAACGTTGCCTTGTGGCTATCTTGTGTGAGCAAATAGTTTCAACAATCAAAAGTTTCGTAGATCACCACGGCTGAGTGTTTGGTGGAGTGAAAAATTTGCGTAAAATAAAACAAAAATTCCAGTTACAATCCTTCTGTTGCGCACGGACACAATAAAAAAAGCCTCTATTTGTTTTATATCTTTTTCCTGAGATGGTAAAATGTTTTTTCTGAAAGCTCCAAGATATTTCCTTCGCCATATAATTCACAATAACTAATAAAATGCAGCACTTTAGCCGATACCAGTGTCAGGACTTGCGCCTATACAGGCTGCCACACCCCACTCATAACAAACCAACAGCCCAGCGCAGTCGAGCAACAAACACTGATGTACACTCTCAAAACCAGGGACGGGCGCTGAAACCTCTGTTTCAACACTGCCGCTGGAAAGGTCCATAAGTATACACATCGTTTGGAGACAAAAATCAATCACTGCGCACGCACAAAAAGGTGTACACCGCTACCTTTAGTTGGGGGGGGGGGGGGGGGGTCCCAAAGGGCATAGAATGCATCATTTAAGGAGCGATCGTTTAAATTTGTTTAGACGGCGTTATGTAGTCAATGTAGCGAGTGACGAAGAACATCGGTTATTAATCTTCCGCTAAATATAGCCTGAAATGTAACGTCCCGTGACCTGACAGCGCGGGTTATCAGGGAACCCGAGTGAAGTCATGCAATCCGGTGACAACACTTGACACCACGATGTACTGTCACGTGATAATAAAGCATGACGTCTTGTCAAGTGACTTCATGTGACGTCTGGTCACGTAGCGTAAATTTCTTTTTTAAATTTAGTGGGAAAATTGACTCGCTGTGTATTCACACAATAATTCAGTTTCCTAGGTGTCCCGCGTGGGCAGTAACCTGCGGCGTGACTTGACTCGGTATAATTAGACAGCGAATGAATTTCCGCTCTAATGTTAGCGGGAACGTGCACGGGCGCACGAAAGAATGAACGCAGGCGCGATCAAATTTATGGGAGGACAGGGCTCTTTTAAAAGCATTTTATGATTTCATAATGTATTTTCGTGAAACTCAGAATAGTAGATAAAGTTTAGTGGAAAGCCGCAGTTTTTAGGACCCGGAGGAAGGAGTTTCCTCGGGAAACGGCGTCATTAGCCGGAGGTTTTTTGCATTCTCGAGTCAGTTCGATCAGCCTTTGGTGATCGGATTTATGTTGCATGCTTTACTGGTAAAAAAAAAATAAGAAACTCATGTGCGTTTTTTTTTGGACAATATTTGAGTCATAAAATGAATATTACAGGGTATTTTTTTTTTTTGCTTTCAAGATTGGTTTTTAAAGCCATGAAAGTTACTCTACTACGATTTCTGCAGGTGAGTTACGCAGCTAGGGAATATAATACAGGAGGAGAATCCTCACGATAAGTCGAATAACGAACTATAATTTGTTTATTCACTTTTGAAATAATGAAAAAAAAACATGGTTTTAATGAGAAACTTGTCTAGTGTCAACAACAACAAAAACACTATTAGAGCTGTCACTTGTGCTACAGGCGCAAAGCAGGGTGTGAGGAAACACGCATGATAAAGACGCGGAAAAACTGCGAGGGTGCGTTTTCCTACCCACAGCCCTACGCCCATTGCATGAGTGAAACGTTTTAGGGCACCACCGCGCTTTCCACGTGGTCTTAGGCTTTATAAAATTGATGACGCTTAGAACGTGTGTAATTCGAACCGTATGGTTATCTTCGCGAATTATAAAAAGTTCAATAACAAACGGTAGTTAATTACCCTACTTATCGCAAAAATTAGCCCCTTGTATCGTTTCCCCTGGGCCGCATGACTGACTTGAAGAGGCAGTATATGCGTAGCTTCGACGGCTTTTTTTTTTAAACAGTTATAGAACCCTTTAACGCCGAATTAATTTTTCTGTCCACCAAAAAAAATATTTTTGTGGGAATGTGGTGTTTAATGTGCTTTCAAAAATGTGAATTGTAGCGGATACCCTATTTGGCTAGAAGAGGTGTGTCGCAAATTCGCGACAACAGGCCACGAAGTCAATAATTTTACCGACGCCATCTGATTAAAATTTATTTTTTTCATCAATTATATATGCGTAGTAAAAGTCTCGAAAGGAGTGAAACTCAATTTTTTCATTGTGTTCCCACAACAAATAAGCACAGCGCATAAAGCATCTGGCTTCTACTTTATGGCTGATGAAAATCGAAGAAGCACTTGGTGTTCTTGTTTAGGTAAAGATGTGCGTTGCATTTGCTGCACATTACGTTGGTATGCCCCTTGCAAACAGGTTTCTAGCACCGCTGCCTCGTGTCTTTGACAACCGGCCAATTTCCTGCTGCTGTCCGTTCAGACGTCCTCGTCGGGGATGTGGCTCGTGGGTCCTCGTCACTTCTTCATTACGATTTGAGCTTGAAGAGAGCCGGAAGGTCGTCCCCGTTTCTTTGAGGAGAGGTCCTTTCCTTGCTTGCAGTGGGCTTCCATAAGTCCAAACCGGAATTTCAGCAGGTCTATGTGCTTATTCTTTGGTACGCCCAGTGACTGACAGTCTCGTCGCTAGAGGAGCCAGCTCACAACAATCACCATGTACAAAAAGCGAAAAAAAAGCTCGAGTTAAAATTTTTTTGACCTCAACTGGATCCGATAGTATGCTATCAGTGCATCAAGGAGATCAACACCTCCCATGTACTTGTTGTACGTCATAACTGCGCTAGGACACTCAAGCTGGACAGAGGTCTTTTCACGCATACCCCACCTCATGACAGTCGAGAATTGTTGTGCACCAACAAAGGAACTTACGGTGGTCACCGATCGGTTGTCGCGCCACTTGACAACGATCACCTTCTGGTTAACCACTGCTGCCTCGTACTCTTCTGCACATCCTCGTCCTCTATTGCGGAGTTCTGTGTCAGAGGCCATATTACAGCTTTGCAGTCGATTTGCATGCACAGTACCGAGGGCATATATGCCTCTTTGTGCCAAAGTCAAGAGAGGCTTCAGAGACGTGAACCAATTGTCAAAGTACAGAAGGTGGCCCGGTTGAGACTGCACGCACTGAGCCACTTTATGACGATGTTACCACTGGCCCCGATGTCAGGAAACCCCGGCACTTGATCTATGTGGCCTGTGTACTCGTCGAAAGAGTTTACAACAGCCCTGGAGTCACAAAGTATGAATATCTTGTAACCCCACTTCTGAGGCATCTTGGGGAGGTACTGCTTGATGCTGGAGTGCCCTTTGAATGGAACCATCTGTTCGTCCACACAGAGGTATTGTTCCTGAGGAATCTCCTCAAATTTCGGGAGCAGCATCTCGAGAAGCAGGGCGAATCTTGAACAGTCTATCCTTCGGGGAGCTGTCGCCTGGTGGCATGCTGAGGTTGTCGTTGAAGTGCAGCGAGTATTTGATCTCCTCTCACCTTTCGCGCGTCATAATATCGGCCACAACTGGTAGTCTGCATTCAGCAAACCAGTACAAACGAGATCGCGGTAGATGGAAGACTGACATGTAGACTGTGCAGCCTAAAAACTGCTCAAGTTACACCCGGGACAAGGCGAGAGGCTTATTCGCCTTTTGCTGTACCGCGTAGAGATTGCTCTGCTGCAGGATTAGATGTAACACGTTGTCGTCGAAGAATCCCTGGAAGTACTCAATTGGGGACCTGACGGCCTCGCTCTCATGTGCAGGGCCTTTCCACTGAGGGACGTCATTACTCAGAGATGCAGATGTTTTTGACCAGTGCACTGGCCGATTCACTCTTTTCGAGGGAACTGGGACCGATTATTCTTCTTCTTCACTTTCTTCGCTTGTGTCATTATCGGCGGGCGCGTTAAACTGTTGGGGAGGGTTATAGTCTGCATCCTCATTGTCAGTGTCACTTATGGCAGCTGTTGTCGGTTCCGTCTTCGGGTGGTAAACGCGTCCTACACGGAATTGTCTTCTTCCCATAGAAAGAGCGAGCTTCCATGACCTAAAAAATATATAAAGTATAGCTCATTAAAACTAAGTGGCAAGCCAGAGATATTTTCTTTTTAGATTAGCCAAACTGCGACTTGGATATCACTGAATGCCGAGTGTCGCGAATTTGCGACAAACCGAACAGGAACACCTTATTTCCTCAAAAACCTCAGCATTGAAATGAAGTGTGGTTTGTACAGTTAGTTGGGACCACATATAAGCTATAAACAATTTTAAAACGGCAACTTATCCCTCAATTACGCTAGAAGTTGGGGTGGGAATTCGAAGACCACGTGCTCTGAAATCTGTTGTCCACCGGCATAAGTAGTTTACGGCACAAAGTAACACCGGGCGGCCGACAGATGGCGCAAGCATACCATGGCGCTTCGGAAGGTACGTCGCGATATCGCGACAGTTGGCGCGGGGTCCATAGATAACGGAAAGATTTTATAAAGTGGACGTAAGTGGTATGTCGCGAATTCGCGACCATAAAAACACCGTGTATAGGCATATACGTGTCAACCAAAAACAACTTAAGTAAAAGGAGTGAATTCAACCTAATATGCTAACAAATATTCAGGGTATTTTGAATGCGGCGTGCAAGTTGTGTATGTTGCTTGCGCAAGTCATACGTTGGTTGACACCCAAATGCCCCCACATGCATTTGTTTCGTCCCGACCTCAACCAATGACGGTGTGCGCTTGGCTGCCTTGCTTGCAGCACACGTATGTACCGTATATATATGGATGGTTTCATCTCAAATCGGGCAGGCTAAAAAGGTCTAATTTTTAATTTTGAGAAAAAATATGTAAGTTTTCGGGGTATTTCTGAAATGAAAGAGGGTCCAAACCGCATGTTGCCCAGATTTTTTTGTTCTTGAGTTATGAAGCATAGAAGCCTGAGTGGCAGAACCTATTTTTGCTGCCGTCGCGGGGCGCGTGTTTGACACCCTCTGCTGCCGCTACTCTTTTTTCTCCATCATCTTAACTTTTTCTCCCTATTTAATAAGTACTGTAAAGATACCTTAATGTATTAACATAATTATAGGAATTTTACATTTTTCTAAAAAAAAAATGTCAAACGCATCGTTCAGGTCGATATTTGGTCAATTTTGACAGGTCCTTACTTTGTCCGTATTTAAGGTAAATTGTTGTTCTTTAGCTCTATAGAAAGCCCAAAGCAAGCCCATTATAGATAAAATAATACCATTATGATATGTCGAGTAGCCGCTTCGATACCTTCACGCAAACGTCGAGAGAAATAAGAAATGTTAAAAGTTTGAAATAGATTTTCTCAAAAACCCAATTTTTGTAAATTTATTTTTCTAAATTCTTTTAATAATAATAATAATAATAATAATAATAATAATAATAATAATAATAATAATAATAATAATAATTTTATTTGCACATACTGGAATGGGCAAATGTGATGGTGTGCGGGGCTAGGCAGATAGATGAAGAACCCTTACGCTGTAGCGCCTGCCAGCCCATCACCACATGTGAAAAAAACATTACAGACATATATATGTACAGAGTATACACAATACAGAAAGTACATATAAAGGAAATAAAAGAAGGCGGGTAACAAGTAACGCATTATAACGAGAATGCCAGCTGCATCCCATACATCATGGCTAGCTCTCGTGACTTTGCTCCGTTTGACGGTAGGGGGCTGCGTACACTAAGGGGAAGTTTCAAAAAGTTTTTTATAGCAGCTGGGAGCAGTGAGGAGCTGTGGCGCAATTTCCTCCCCTTCAGCTCGTCAGGTTGTACACTTCTCTTGTCAATTTGAGCAACTGAAGAAAGGTAGGTGCCTGACAGGGAACCGTACACACCCGGCAGGCGAAACGCACACGGAACACTTGGCGCCTATGTTGGAGCGGGCGCCACCCAAGCACCTTCAGCCTGTCACAGTAGCTGGTGACCACTCCAGGGACATGTCCAAGTGCCCTGGAGCATATTGTTCTGGATGCCCTCCGCTGGACGCTTTCGATCCGCTCAATCAAATGCTGCTGGGTTGGTGACCAGATGGAGCAACAGTACTCAAGAAATGGGAGTACCATCGCCGTGTACAATGTGCGCAGTGTAGCCGGCTCACAGGGCCTCGTCACCCGTGCAACGAAGCCCAGCATACGCCGAGTCTTGGCAACCACACAGGCGACATGAGCGGAAAAATCCATTGTAGAAGTGAACATCACGCCAAGGATGGAGAGCGACTTGCAGGGCACCAAGCTTGCTCCCATGAGTGTGTACTCCGGTGTGGTCACACTCTTCCTTGCACTGAAGCGGATCACAGCACTCTTGTTGGGGCTAAGCTGAAGGTGATTTGCAAGAGCCCAGTGCTCCACTTCCTCGAGGTAGTCTTGAGGGTGCTGGCGGCTCCTTGTGTCGATCACAGGGCACAGGACTGAGGTGTCGTCGGCGTTCTGTACCACCAGAAGTCTGTCGCTCTGCGGCATATCAATGACGAACACAAGGAACAGGGTCGGTTCGAGAACCGAACCCTGGGGTACGCCTGACACAATGTTCCGTTCATCCGAACGTGTGCCCCCGTATACCACCTGCTGACTTCGGTCAGAGACAAAGCGCGACAGCCAGGTTAGCAACGGGCCCTCTATGCCAGCATTGTGCAATTTCCGCCTCAGGGTGGTCAGATTGAGTGTGTCAAAGGCGTTGCTCAGGTACAATTGCACCAAGTCCGTTGAAACCCGGCTGTCCATGTTGTCGCTGACGAGATCTGCCACAGTAGGGAGAGCAGTCTCGCAACTGTTGTCCCTGCGAAACCCATGCTGCGACGGCAATATGTAACGACTTTCTTCGAGAAAGTCCAGGAGGTGCGCATTTGCAACTCTCTCAAACGTCCGGCACACAATTGATGTGATGGACACGGGACGGTAGTGCCGGGGGTCATCAGAGGGCTTCCCATGTCCCTTGTGAGCGGGGGTGACCAGGGCCCGTCGCCAAGAGTCTGGCACGACGCCCTGATCCAGAAGGCCCTGGAAGACTGTGGAGAGTGAGGGTAGAGCATGGAGGGAGATGAGTTTGAAAAAAGCAGGAGTCATCCCGTCTGGTCCTGCACCTTGGGTGGGTCTGATCTTGCTGATAGCCTCCTGTAGCGCTTCCGATGTGAAGGCGATGTAAAAGAAAGCAATTCGAGAGCCGTCGAGCGGGCTCACTTAAAGGTAACCATGTAGCTCAGAGCTATCCGGACTATCGGTTGCAGAGGAGCTGTTGACCGAAGAAAACTGGTCGGCAAAGAGCTGGGCGATTTCCTGTGGCTTTTCCGTAACTCGGTTCTTGTAGGAAAAACAGGGTCGTTGGGTTGACGTTCTTAATCGGCTAATGTATGCCCAAAACACCTTGGGGTCATCTTTGGCCTTCATTGCGATTCCTTGGACATATCGCTTGTTAGCGCCATAAATGGCTGCCTTCAGTCGTCGTTGGTAGTCCTTAGCCAACTGGAGTGTCACAGGGCATTTGTTACGGGCAGCCTTCTTGAATCGAGAGCTTTTGACCATAGCAGCTTTGATGATGTCAAGAGATATCCAGGGAGAGTGCTTACGCTTTGTGCCTCTTGTGGTGCATGGGACACAGTCTTGCCGAATCGCCAACGCAAAGTCGCACCACAACTCGTAGTTAGCCAGGCTGTCTCTGCCAGATGTCAAGCACCATGGTGCAAGATAACGCAATGGCCAAGTGCCCCAGGTCTGCTTGGTCGTACTTCCACAGCGTCCGTGCTAAACACCCTCTGCGGGGCACAGTCACTGCGTAGGCAAGTTCGACAGCACTATGATCACTGCCGGGCATACCGCTGGAGACCTCGCAGGATAAAAAACGTGTTGCATCCGACGTGAATACAAGGTCCAGGTAACTGGGTGTACCACTCCGGGCTGCATATGTTGGCTCCGTACAAATTTGGGCGAATCCAGCAGTCGTCACCACGTCAAGCAGAACATCATCAGTGTTGTCTCGAGGAATCGGATCGTCTAGTGTGAGCCAGTCAATGTGGCAAATGAAGTCGTCAATCACAAGGATGTTGGCATAGCTTTTCTGTGATGCCATCTGCAACGATCTTTCGAGCAGCCTGTACGATTCCTCGCGGGACGACGGTGGGCAATAGGTACAACACAAAAGTATGGTGCCCCGGGGAAGATGATACTCAACAAACAGTGCTTCCGAGTCCTGATGCTCAAGATCTCTTCGGCGGTGAACACGAAACTGTGCCGGAATCGCCATCATGACGCCGCCGCCAACACCCTTCCGGTCCTTCCTGAAGATGGTGAAGGCGTTGAGGCTGAGTAGCTCACCATCTGCTACGCTAGAATCCAACCACGTCTCCGCGAGAAGGAAAGTTGTATTTGCTGGAAACGATGCACAGAGTGATTGGAAGTCTTGCAACTTGTTTTTCAAGCTCCGACAGTTGTTATTAATACCAGAAGTTTGCGTTCTTGTTAATGCTTGCCAGGGCGTGTGATGGGCGTTGAAGTGCCAGAAAGCGCAGGATTGTCAAGAGAACGGCAGACACCGCCGCCTCCAGCGGAGACCAAAAGGGGGTCTGCTGTTTTCGTGTCATCAAAAATGTCGTCTGAAAAAGAGGGGGGAGAGCACTGAAAGCAGTGACACGGGTTATCGCAGCGGTTTAGGCGTCTATACTCCGTGAGAGGCATTTAAACACATCGTCGGTGGCACCAGCGATCACACACGTCGCAGCACAGGGCCGCTTAGTCATCAAACACACGCTTGTTGCAACGCGTACAGGCCGGTGCAGGAGGGCCGGGATTGACATCAACGTCCCCACTAAGGAGTAGGGACGGGCTGTGCGACAGGGATGAAAGCAGCAGAAAAGCGGTGCTGGCGGTACCGGCGGTGAAGCGGCGGCGTACCGGGCTCGTTGCTGTTGTTGGGAGGCCTAAGCCTTGCAGGCTAAGTAGGGGCCAACGTTGTAGCGGCGCTGGGACAGGTGCGCACGGGACGAGGACACCACAAACGCGGCGTCCAACTGCGGGAGCATGGTGCGGATACAGGGACAGCGCGATGGTGCATAGGAACGGGAGTATCAACGCTGTAAAATGAAATTGTCCGGAGCAGCCGCGGCGCAGGTCTCTGCCGGCCGCCATATTGCGTCACAGTCTTTAGCTCTATAGAAAGCCCAAAGCAAACCCATTATAGATATAATAATACTATTATGATATGTCGACTAGCCTCTCCGATAGCTTCACGCAGACGTTGTGAGAAATAACAAATGTTGAATGTTTGAAATAGATTTTCTCAAACACCCCATTTTTGTAAATTTTTATTTTCTAAATTATGTTAGGTATAGTAGTCGACTATAAGAAAAAGATATCTAGAAACGTAATATTTTGGTTGTATGTCCTCTATTTGAGCTGCAATCATGTGAAATATGTGCTAATTTGACTAAAATACAGCAACCTTACTTATTCTAGTATTGAGTTACAAACGCTACGCATGATATGTTATCTATAATGCGCTACACGGGACCCACTTGCCCTTTTAAATATTTTATCGTATAATACATATACCATCACGATTCGCCCCTGTTTCGTGACACTACGACGTACTTAGGAAATAATTGTAATTTATTCCAGTATTGCAGCAAAAAGCTGATTTCAATCTCCAAGGGAAAACAAAAAGATGTACTTAAAGGGACACTGACAGGGTATTTATGCTCGCCGAGGTTTTTAGTTGTACGTGACATATGAGAGCCCAACTACCCAGAACACAATTTGCGGCTCGAAATTCGGTTTCTTTCCGCCCGAAAACCGCCGATCGAGAACTGGCCGGTCTGAGTCGCGCTCACTCTCTTTTCCGGGGTCTCGGGCCGTTTTCTAAGGTTTCGAAGCGACCACCAAATTTCATCAAAGTCGTGGGTCATTGAAGGCACACAGTAAATATTAAAAATATAAAAAAATATGAAACCCATTTTTTGTGGCTTCAAAAAGCTGCAAATACGTTGATTGAAAAAAAAAAAAAGGTAGCACAGACAAAAGGAAGCATTCTGTGCGTTCACTGAAAATTCTCAACATGGCGTCGTTTCGCGTATCGTGGGACTAGCGGATGGCAGCGGACGACGGGCGTTGGACCTCTACTTCAGAACTGTCGTTCATGGTACCGGTGAATTCTGTCTTCCTTCGAAAGAGAAATTTTGGACCGAACAAAAGAACTGATATTCATCCCGTACGACACGCCCGACCAGCAAGCCGATTGCACGAAGACGTCGCCGAGCCGTCGTCCCTTCTCGTTGCTGAAGACATCGCTCGCTCAAACGTCAAGCACGAAGTGCGTACTTCGAGTTGAATACGAACGCGTACGGTTTCTTTACGAGGTGCGAATTTGGCCTCTGCGTGGTGCTGCCCGACTTCAAGCCGGGAGTGCATGTAATGAAGGGAAATCGGCAGCAAACTTCCGACATACAGTCTTCCGTCTCCATTAGTACGCACGGAAGAGTTCCTTCAGTAGCTCAGTGGAAAGATATCCGATTCACACGCAGCGGGCACGGGTTCGATCCCTGGTGTGGGTGTACCACTTTTGTTTTTTGATCAAGCATTTTGCGATGTTTACAGTTCTTTTTTTTTAACGATTATCACTGAAAAAAACAATTGTTGTGGACGATACGTCGCTGAACTAAATGGTATGTGATTTCATTTTTGACACCTGCGACCTCAATGTAGTCACTTTCCACAAAATGCAAGGAGCATATGAATCGGGTAGCGTCCGCTTTCCGAGCTTCGCGTAACTGTTCTACAGGAATTGCAGCCAGCCATTGATCCCGACCCGTTTATCTTTCGGACACTTGTGCACTCTGCCGCACAATGCCACCTTCAGATGCAGGACATGTGAGGCAACTCTTCACGCAACATCTTGGAAGTATTCTCTTCGGAGCCGATCACGGGAATTCACCACACTACGGCACTCGGGCACTCACTACTAATTGCCAACATTTAAATGTACAACACAACTCATCTTGAAGTACAGAACAGCGAGCGGGACAAACATAACTGCAAAGGAAGCCCACGGCGAACGAACGCATTTCGTCTGCTACATGCGGAGAAAAAAAAAAAGAAAAGAAAACCCCGCACGGTCGGGTGTAGCCACGTGACTTCCGCCAGTCTCACTATCCTCTCCACTTCCCCGTGTGGTGCGGGAGTTTCGGTTTCGCTTTCGAGCAGTTGCGTTTTTTGGCTTTATTTAACAAAATACGTGACTCTGTAGCAAAATATTAATTGGGTAGTATTCCGACACCATAATGAATCGCCTGACAAAAACGGAAAAAAAAAATTTTGGGGGGTGTCAGTGTCCCTTTAAACTAATGTTGTTTTTTGTTGTTGTTTTTTATTGACGGGTGGGACTGCATGTGATGGGTTTGGAATCATTTATGTTTTTCCGAGTGAGAGATTGGTCGTTCGTTCGAAATATGTGTTTTATTCTTTCACCGTCAGTAATCGTTAGGCCAACACGCTCTTCAGTTCCCTTTGAACTACGAAGACAGGAACAAAAAAGGTCGCAATAGCAAAAAAAAAAAGGGAGTTGAAAATGTGCTAAAGTGCCCATACTTGCACTGACACGCATGTAGCACGAGTAGTGAACGTATTGAATGGCTCCATCATCGCTGCCCGGATCAAATACATTTGAATTATGATTTTCTGCTATTTCAATACCTCATGATGCACCTTGCAGTGTCCTTTCCGTGAAATATAAAAAGCATACATTTTTGTATTTTTATGCGAAATTTATTTTACTTTGTCAATTGATGTTGGCATAGTTTTAAGCTAAAAGCGTAGGCGTTCATACACACACACACACAGACACACACACAGACACACACACACACACACACACACACACACACACACACACACACACACACACACACACACACACACACACACACACACATATATATATATATATATATATATATATATATATAGGTGAAGTAAGGTAAATAAAAAGACAATGGACCGGGAAAAGTTAATAAGTCAAAGATGCGTACTGTCGGAGTTACTAATTCGAAGTTTATTACGACGTTTCGAGCGGGGACCGCTCTTCATCAGGTAGCGAGTGTATAGCCCGCAATATATATATATATATATATATATATATATATATATATATATATATATATATATATGTATATATACGAGGGGCGTTCATAAAGTTCGTATTATCGGCACAAAAAATTAAAAAAAAAACGAAACAAAACAGGCATCAACATCAGCGCGCGTCCCTCTAGTTTCCGCACAGTATAAACATCTCATGCTATAATAGCCCGGAACGCCGCTAGGGAGTCGAAACAAAAATGGCACCGCCCGTCCGTGCCAAGGCACATGCAGTGATCCGTTTTTTTTCCATTTGAAGGAAAGCAATGCCAAGGATATTCATTCCAATCTGGGAGCGTTGTTCGGGGATAACGCCCCAGTTTATGACGCTTTGGTTAAATGGCGCAGACGCTTCCAGTGTGGCCAAATAAGGGGAAAGCGTATCAAGGACGGCGAGCAAGTGATTGCTGAAGTGGAGCGATTCCTGAACACTCAAAACGAGGAGTTCTATTACAATGGCCTCCGGCATGTGGTGCATCCCTGGAAAAAGTGGGTAACGTATTGGTGGCGAACATGTAGAGAAAGTCTCAACTCCTACTCGTGTTTGATTGCTGAATCTCTATTCCTTCGTGACAATAATACGAACTTTATGAACGCCCCTCGTAGAGTGAGAGAGAGAGACGTAGCGGCAGGATGACGAAAAGTATATACGGCAGAAAACGCACTCGAGACGGTTGATGGAGTTTTTAAAACATATTATTCGTAAAGTTCGTCGACGTTTCGGCCTCATAAAATCTAGGAAAAAGGTCTGTCTCAGGCCCAAACGTCGACGAACTTTACGAATAATATGTTTTAAAAACTCCAACAACCGTCTCAAGTGCGTTTTCTGCCGTATATATATATGGGCGGTTTTATTTGGATTCAGACAACGAGTGGCAGTCGTAGTTTCTATTTTGATTCAAATATTTATATTTTGTGGAGCATGTTCCAAGAAAAACAGTCATTTTTATTTTAATGTCCTGACATGTTTAGTTTCCGAGAAACAAAAACTCAAAGAAGCGGGAAAGAACGACGAAGTTTTGACGATTGTCACGCGTGTGTGGCGTTTTTGAATCACTCTCTATCTCAAGTATTCAAAACAGCGCATCTATATTTTTTTAGCGTGATATATATAAAAGTAGGTAAAAGACATTATAACTACTATTTATTATTCGTAACTGCAATCTTTGTAAAAAAAAAAAAAAAATAACACATAAACATGCCTCCGCGAACAACTGTGACCTAAATTGCAGATGCTTTTCTGAGTCGACTATGTTTAGCATCGCTTTTAAAATAATACTAGGTGTAGAACCTTTCATTGCCTTCCAAATTAAGCAAAGTTTGTGTTTTTATCATGTACGCGTACTTAGCAATATATTATGAAACAGATAAGGTTTTCACTTTTCGTTCAATTTCAGCACACTGTATAAAAACAAAAATTAATTTTTTTCTTTTTCTCGCGTCGCGTTCTCTTCGCACCCTTCCTTTACCCAGAATACATTCCGGTAGAGGTATTTGCACTGGTTTTGAGTTTTAAGCCTCTAAATATGCTAAAAAAAGAGCAAGTGCCAATGGTGGGTTTTGACGATTGTCGTGTGTGGCGTTTTCGAACCACTCTCAATCTCAAAGTATTCAAAAGAGAGCTACGTTTTTTTATTGTGATATATATGCAAGTCGGTAAAACGACATTTTAACTACTATTTATTATTCGTCGATCCAATCTTTGTAAAAATCGCCAATCAAGCCTCCGCGAACAACTGTGACGTAAACTGCGGATTTTGTTTTAGTCCACTATGTTTAGTTTTGTTTTTAAAATAATACCACGTGTGGAACCTTTCATTGCCTTCCACATTATGAAAAATTTGTGCCTTAATCACGTACGAGTACTGAGAAATAAATGATGAAACAAAGAAGGTTTTTACTTTCTGTCCTATTTCAGCACGCTGTATAAAAAAAAATCATTTTCCACGTGCCGCGTTTATTTTTTGCACTTTCGTTAGCCAGCATACATTCCGTTAGAGGTATATGCACTAGTTTTGAGTTTTAAGCCTCTAAATATGCTAAAAAAGAGCAAATGCTGATGGTGGGTTTATGGGTTATAGCTGTATATTTTGTTCTTCATTATAATAATCTAAGGGACGTTTCATAAATAATCATATAAAATACATTGATATCGTTAGGCGTAAAATAACAATTTTGCAATTCCAAACGTCTAAACACTATAAAATCGCAACGGCCGAAAGCGGGTTTTCAGACAATTTCCGCCGGTGCCATGATTGGAGGGGCCTCAATCCTAAACCCTCTGCGCTACATGATCTGTACTACGTTAGAAATATCAAAGTATAATATTGTAAAACATTAGAGTAAAATACACTCCCTATTGAAAACCTAGATTTTTAAATATCGAAATTTTATATTTTTATTGCGAAATTCATGTTGATAACAGAACATAATCATTTTTTTAGCATAGTTAGAGGCTTAAAACTCAAAACCAGTGCATATACCTCTAACGGACTGTATTCTGGGTAAAAGAAGGATGTGAAGAAAAAAAAAAAAACTAAACGCGAGAAAAAAAAAATCAAAATGTTTTTTTTTTTTTAAACAGCGTGCTGAAATTTAACGAAAAGTGAAAACCTACTCTGTTTAGTAATTTATTTTTTAGTACTCGTAGACGATAAAGGCACAAATTTTGCTTAATTTGGAAGGCAATAGAAGGTTCTACACGTTCTATTGCCTACGCCACACACGACAATCATCGAAACCCACCATCGGCACTTGCTCTTTCTTAGCATATTTAAAGGCTCAAAACTCAAAACCAGTGCAAACACCTTTAACGGAATGTATTTTGGGTAAAGAAGGGTGCAAAAAGAACGCGACGCGAGAAAAAAAACATTAAAAATGATTTTTTTTTATTACAGCCTGCTGAAATTGAACGAAAAGTGAAAACCTTCTCTGTTTCATAATTTATTTCTCAGTACTCGTACATGATAAAAACATAAACTTTGCTGAATTTGGAAGGCAATAAAACGTTCTCCACGTGGTATTATTTTAAAAGCGATACTAAACATAGTCGACTCAAAAAAACAAAATCAAATCCGCAATTTAGGTCACAGTTGTTCGCGGAGGCATGTTTGGGAATTTTTACAAAGATTGCAGCGACGAATAATAAATAGTAGTGATAATGTAGTTTTAACTAATTTCATATATGTCACACTAAAAATATAGACGCTCTCTTTTGAATACTTTGAGATAGAGAGTGATTCAAAAGCACCACACACGACAATCTTCACAAAATTCGGTTTCTTAACCTATCGCGCTACGACTTTGTGCAGCGTTGCCCACAAATGGTACATTTATTTTTTGTAAAATTTGCAAAGAGAGCGAACTTACCTGAGGAAAAGTAAAGAAAGAAAAAGACTTAGCTTCTATGGAAACGCAGCGAAGCCACCAGTCTTCAAACAATACGGCGCCGTTTCGCAAGGGAGCCAAGAGATGGCTCAACGAACGCCGTCAACGAACGAGCATACGGCGCCGAGAGCCGGCGTCTTTAGCAGACGATACTTTCGGTTCAAAAGCGGCGCGAGCTTTTTTCATATCAGTTGCCAACGCATTATTTTATTATCCTCTACTAATAAAACACATCGAATGGACACATAATCGATTAAAAATTGTTTGTCGGGTTCTTTTAAGTGTTTTTTTCATGGTACTTATGTCGTCTGCTTTGCAGTTCCTTGTCGTTACCGCGCCTGTTTTTGCTTCTGCGAATGTCGCCGCCTGCGGAACGCGCGCCGCTTTTGAGTCAAAACGATCGTCTGCTAAAGACGCCGGCTCTCGGCACCATATGCTCGTTCGTTGGCGGCAGTTGCCATCGCGACCGCTTGCGCCATCTCTTCTCTCCCGTGCGAAACGGCGCTGTATTGTTTGAAGACCGGTGGCTTCGCTGCGTTTCATAGGAGCTAAGCCTTTTTCTTTCTTTACTTTTTCCTCAGGTAAATAGGCTCTTTGCAAATTTAAAAAAAAAAAAAAAAATTGCACCATCTGTGGGCAACGCTGCACAAAGTTGTAGCGCGATAGGTTAAGAAACCGAATTTTGCGGTCGATTTAAAGAGCCTGGTTGCTCCTTGAATCACCCAGTATATATATATACAGGGTGTTTCACAAAAGGTGGACAAATTCGATATTGCTAAAACTACGCGTCGCATCAAAAAAAAATGCTTGTGTCTTTTTGGTCCTGGGCCAGGGGCCTATTTAGGCAAATTATTAAAGTCCGAGATAATTAGATTGTTAATTATTTTTGCGTAATTAACTTTTTAATATTGTGTTTAAGGGCGCAGTTTAAATTAGAAAATTGCTCAGCGTCATCGAATAACACTAAATCAACAAATTGCAGAACGATAGAAGGCACGCGCAGCATTTTCCGGCTTTCTGAAAAACCGTATAAATTTGACGGGTTTTTAAGTTTCGGTTTGCTATTGGAGCGCATCTCCGCCCCGGCCGCACAACGCCCCGTGGAGAAAGAGTGCAACCAACCTCTGCTGCTCTGTATAAAAGCGCGACGCAGCAGAGGCTGGTTGCACTATCTATCCACGGGGCGCGTTGCCGCCGGGGCCGCAATGCGCTCCGATAACAAACCGAAACTTAAAAACCCGTCGAATTTGTACCGGTTTATCAGAAAGCTGTAAATGCTTTGCGTGCCTTGTATTGTTCTGCAATTTGTTGATTTAGTGTTTTTGATGATGCTGAGAAATTTTCTGATTGAAACCGTGCCCTTAAACCCAATATTAAAAAAAAGTTAATTACGCAAAAATGATTAAGAATATAATTATCTCGGACTTTAATAATTGTCCTAAATAGGCCCCTGGCCCAGGAGCAAAACGACACAAGCCTTTTTTTTTGTGCGACGCGTAGTTTACGTTATATCGAATTTGTCCACCTTTCGTGAAACACCCTATATATATATATATATATATATATATATATATATATATATATATATATATATATATATATATTATATATATATATATATATAGGTGAAGCAGAGTAGTTTGAGAACAATGGACCGGGAAAATGTAATAAGTCAGAGATCCGTACTTGCGGAGTTGCTATGCTAGGAGTTTATTGTATGTATTACGACAGTTTCGCCGAGAGGCTCGGCTTCGTCAGGAGATGACATACATGTGAGGGCATCAGACTGCGCAGAGCAGTAAGCAGCCAATGGGGCGAGAAGGACGTGACGTCAGGAAAAATAAAAGTAAAAGGACATATGAAAAAAAAAAGCGACCCTATTTAAACAAAATCGAACGCTCAGAAGAGAAAGAAAAAACAAATTGACTTGAGCGCTCTCCCACGGTAGGGCGGCGGGTTTCAAAGCTAAAGAGGCGTGTATGAGATCTCCGACACTGGGGTGGGTACAATAGGTCATAAACGGACGGCACAGGCTCTGGAACGACATCTTCGGTACTAATTGCCCGTACGGCTAAGCCGATGTGGGCGTCCGCTCTCCGCGACGGTCACCCCGCCTCCCCTAGGGCGCCGCACGCCGTGGAAGAGAGGGGAGAGGGGAGCAAGGAGGCAGATCGCGGGACAGGGGGGGGGGGAGGGGGGGTGAAATGCCACCGGATAGTTGCAAAGACGTCGTCGTACCGGGCATGTGAATTAAAAATACAAATTGAAAAGATAAAGACGGCAGGTACAAAGCTGGAACTAGATAAGAGACGGAAAAATCGCTTTGTACCTGCACCACGAGTGGTAACTTTAGTGCACTACTACGCTTCTCACGCGCTCAAAGTCTTTCTGAAAATTACTGATTTAGGGGTTTTCGATGACGCTGAGCAAGTTTCTAATTGGAACCATATGTCTATTTTTATTAATTAAAAAGTTAATTAACGAATTTTAATTAATGAGCCAACTGATCGTTACGATTAGCCCCCTATACTATGTCCCCCTGGCCGTATAACTCACCTCCACAAGCGGCATAAGTGTAACTTTCACGGCTTTTTTTAAACAAATCTGTTAAGCTTAAAAAAAACATCCTGTATATATATATACGTATATATATATATTCGCCAGCTCTCTTTCCCTTTCCCTTTCCCTAACTTTAATGCAATAAATTCAATAACCCCTTCTCCCCTCTTCGTTCACAATACTACTACGGCTGCACTTGTCAATCTTCACTCATTCCCATTATATATATATATATATATATGATGAAGAGTAAACCATGGAAGCTTTAACTCCTAACAAAGAAAAGCTGCTTCCTTGTATCCTCTTATTTTCATTTATCAAACTCCTCGAATTTTGCGCTTTCGAGTTCGCCGTCCGGACGCCGCCGGTGGCTCAGAGTGAACTTCTTGTGTTTCCGAGAAATCCTCTCAATACGGGTTTTCACTCCCGGGACCCAATTCCGTAAAAGTGAGACGAGGAGGGCCGGCTGCTCGTCATAATAAAACTAATGGCCGTAAAAATAACAAAAAAAAAGATGCCCAACACCGAGATTCTGCGTACATTTTAATTGGGCCGAGCGACGAAGGACTCGCATGGCCAAACGAGCCGATCGATTCCGCCACTGCACCGCTTGACGGCGACTGCCCCCGCCGGTGTTGTTGGTGGCCGCGCTCTCCGGTTGGGGAACTTTTGGGGTCCCCCTTTGTCCCCAATTTGTTGCCTTCCTTCCCTATTCTTTTGTTCTTTTTTTAATTTTTTTTTTTCGTTCTGGGTTTGGGGAATGGGGGTGCTGATGATTCAGGTCAGTGGACAGGGCCGGTAGGGGGTAGGCCATTCGTGGGGAAAATACAACCTGTGTTTGGAGTATGACTTCGTGCATTGACGGAGGGAGGTTTGTCAGGGGGTTAAAAAGGTGGGTGGGATAGGAAGGGGGCTGGGGGCGGTCAGAGCCCTGCTCTCATTTAAATTGGGGCTTGACCTTATGAAATTGTCGGAGGACGTTTAGGTTGCAGAAATAACCTAGATGACCAGTAGTGGAAAACAATGGGCAATAATATATTACGGAATATGAGGTTCGGAACATTTTACGCTTGTCATTCTTACCATTCTTGAATAAGAATATGTATATTCTCAGCTGTTGTCTATCTGCTTTTGTAGAATACTGGGTGTCTTCAAGTTCATCTACAGCTTTTGTTCTTCTCTAGCGTCCCCTTTTTAATCATTGAGAAAATACCATTATTTTTCATAGTAATCTGTTGTACTGTAGTTGATTACATTGTATCGCACCTAATTGTATTTTATTGGATTTGACTATATTAGAGTATGTTGCATTGCACTATAGTAAATCGTATAGCAAGAATGAAAGGCGTGAAAACAAGAAATAGCCCAAGAACGGTGAGAGGACGAAGAGCAAAAAGAAGACGAACGAAAAGAAATATACGAGTGCAGACATAAAAATATTCAACGGGACCGACCAGACACCAGAAAAACGCGTGTGACCAAGCTAGCAATAAAAAAAGGTGCACAAGGCGAGCTCTTTCTTTGTCACAGTGCGAATATAAAGTTTGCCAACAGTTGCTGCATGGACACAAAATCCTTAAAAAAGGAACACCCGTATGCGTTTGCATTCGTCATCAAAAGGTTACAGCTCCATTGGTTTAAATCAATAAAGTTTTTCGTTATCATTATGTCGAAGTTCTTCACATGCTTTGTCGTAATTTAAGAAAAACAAAATGTTTGCATATTGTGCAAATTAAAAAAAAAAGGAAAGAAATAAGCCTTGGCATGCACTGCAAAGAGGCAACGAGAAAACAAGTAAATGCAATGCCAGAAACCGAAGGCACGACACAATACAGGAGCACACAATTCAAAGTGCAGGGTGTTCCCCAAAAACATTTGAAGGTTGTTTTTTTTTCGCCGCAAAAATAAACTACACATCATTGAAAGCTCATTTTCCGCCCAAAGGTAAAGCAACAGGTCCGAATCAGATGCCAAAGTTTTGGCACGCACCGATATTTTATTCAAAAGTTATTTTCTAAAAACTTCAATGGGAAAATGGCGGCGGACGGAGTTCTCGAATACATGAAGCTCCATGGCGTCAGACACCGAAAACAGTCGAAAACGGGCCCCATTCTCCCATTCCAATTTTGAGAAAATCACAATCATTACGCAGGTAAATACTTGAGGCACGAGAAATTATTCGATTTAGACTGCAGTGAGTCAGCACCCCCTCTGTGTCATTGACAGATCACGAAGTACTGTTTGTTGACCGAATGAGAGCAGTTTGTGTTGCTGTCAATGAGTGATGTAACAACATTTGAGCCTTTTAACGGTGTTGTCTGTTTTTCTTCATTGGCTTTTTTTTTTTTTTGGTACTAGTTATATTTCCACGCGCATCGCTGAGCGAGCGCGTACGTGGCCGAATGATTACCGTGCTTGGCCGTCGGGAGGAAGGTCCGGGTTCAAGTTCAGGCAGCGGAATGTTCTTTTATTTATTATTTCTACTTGGCGTTCTCGCAAATTCGAGAACTTTCTTCTCTTATCGAGTTACGAATGTTCTACGCACCGAACGTTCTAGGCCGAATGTTCCAGAAACCCACACGACTACAAAAGGTGCTCCACGTGGCAAGCCGGAGTCAATCTCGCTCCGGCGCTCAATCCTGCTGTTTCGCCGACATTGACGGCTGCGATGCTGGCCTATCTCTATATTTTTGGGGGCACAAGTTCGCTCCATTAAACGTTTAGTTTCTTCAGTTATTCGCCGTTTCATCTTTTGTCACTCGTCACAATATATAAACTAGGTGACTACAGAAATAAAGTACAGTTGTACGTTTGCGCTGTGTCTCTGACTATCTTTCTTGTCCATGTCTCGTTGCGCATTTTAAGGATGATAAAATAATCATAGTTTGTGACTCCACCACCGTAACTTTGCATTTATTGAACAAGATGAATGCAAGCCGTCGGCAAGCCGTCGCATATCTAAGTCTTAATTAGAGCCCAAAGTAACCAGATTTATAAAACCAATAGGTAGTGACTATTTCGACGTCCCCCGTCAAAATATCCTAAACATTATTTCGACGACGCCCGCGGCGTCATTTCCGTAAAACGTCGCAATAGTGGATTATTATTTCGACGTCGCCCGTCAATGCAGCCTTCGCAGAGGTAGCCGTATCGTGGTTTCGTCAGTTCATTCTGTTTAGTTTTTGATGGTGTTGTCGGTGTTGTGTTGACGTGCTGAGGGAGTCATGTCTTGCGCACCTAAAACGCTTCTGTTCTAGTTGGCAGTGGAAATGTCTGATTCAGTATGTCTGTGAGACTAGCTTGACAGTTGATCCTTCCGGACGTGACACGTCCGGCGGCGATGTCCTAAGCTCTCGCACGACATTTTGGCACGCGTCTCACTTTAAATGTTCAATCTACAACAAAGGCGAGCTGGGGTATCGCTCTGTCTCGCCTGCATGCGACAAATGTAAGCGCGCACGCTACGTAACACTGAGAAATTTGGCAGACTTTTTGTACCTCTTTATGCGCCCCCATATCGTGCGAGCGTACCTTCTTATGGTTACACTCTCGGTTTGCATCTAGCTCCAGCCCTGTTTTACTGCTAGCGGGACACTTCGCGGGTTTCCGACCTACAACCGGCCTCAAATCGACTCGAAACAACGTTGGCACTCCGCCAAAAGATTCCAGCTTGACGTCACGCAGCTCGACACAACTCTGACGTCACGCCCCGCATCGCGTCACCTGTTACCTGGCGCCAGCTGACACCGCGACGTGACGCTGTCGTGGCGAGTCACCTTCCAGTTACGCCACGCGACCTAATGACGTCAGGTGGAACCGTGAGTCATGTGATGTCATGACGTCACGTGACATGGAAACATCACGTGGCAATACGTCGTCACGTGTCACCATGACAGCTCGAAGAAACAGAAACATGAGACAGCTGACAATGAAAAGAATAAACCCAAAGCGTTTTCGCCAGTTATGCTTGAAAGGTTCTCGGGCGGTTCATCGAATAAAGCTAGGTGGGTGTTACACCGGCGAAAGCACGGGCGTGACCTTAGGTGGAGCTACACTTGAAACTTGAGTGCGCGAGTTTGGAAGTGTTCTTCAGAGACAACACGGCTGTGGTAATTTGGTGTCTAATAGCAATGCATACGACGTTCAGGGAGCCACACAAACGACAGGGACCGGTTCATACATACACATCCAGTTTCGTCGTTCACTGGATTTCAAGCTTGCGAGCGCGATTTTATTTTCTTTTCTTAAACTACCACAAGGCAGTCCTGATTTGTGTCCAATAACATTGGTTAGCAGGTTTACAAGATGCTCTCTACTCAATACACCTTCATTGGTACCAAAACGCTATGGAATTTTCTTCCGGTCTGTTACTCGGTTTAATACGAAACGCCAATGCGGACTTTACGGTGCGCGCTCGCACCTTTACCGTTCATTGAGACCGTCTGCTGCGAAATGACACCTTAGCGGCACCGACGTCACACCTGAGCTGTCGCCGAGTTTCACTTTTCGGGTAGCGCAAGTGTTCATTTAACCCTGTTTCGTGAAATCGTTGTTTAGTTTAGATTTTTCTTTTGTCTCGTGTTTAACGAGCGGGTTAACTACGAAACGATCGGGATGTTAAATAAAAGGTTGTGAATGCAAAGTTTGCATCCTTGACGTTTTTTTCACCGGTGCTAGCGAACAAAGGTTCTGGTGCGGTTATACGAAATACACGTATTTTTCAATCAACTGCAAATTTTATGACACGACGTTCAGCTTCGCAACGGCGCCCCATTTTGGAATGGTGGACACAACCAAGCGAAAGTTACGTGCTGCCTGATAGCTAAAGCTGTACTTGAGATTTGTTTTTTTGCATTCCACATTATTTAAAATGTCATTAAAACTTCTGACGACTGCATAGTTTCTTTTTGGGGAAAACAAAATGCGCGTTGAACCGCGAAGCCGCCTGCAAGCACGACGATATTTGTTTGACCGCCACTTTCGATCACTTTCCAGTCCGAACTCGGAAGCTCCAAAGTTCTGAGTTTTAGATGTCAAAATAAGAAAAAACAAACATTGAAAACATTGACACGTCTTAAAAAAGTAGCGTCACGGACGTCAAAATAATATTCAAACTGTTTTTGAACGTGGACGTCGACTTTGTCGCTACCAAATCGTATGCTTATCACAATGAATGAGGCTCATGGGGCCAGAACTGTTCTGTCCTTTTTAAAATAAAACCTCAGTCTCAAACGACGATTCTATATAGTACAATAATCGGGCGTGCTTCATCTACGTGGTTTGATTACCTACACGCGTTCGAAATGAAATGTCAATCACAAACCAGGTCGCTCCGAAAGGGGCCATTTCGACTAACATAATCAATATAAGAGCTGGCTTCCGGTTAAAACCATCGTGTAGAAAGTTCATGCAGCCTCTACTTGCCCTCGCATTCAAAAACAACAAAAAATAGATCAAATAAAAACAAAAACGCGATGTGCGCGAATTGAATTTTCCTGTCCTCCACAACCACCATTTACCTGTCATCCGCTTCGCCTAGCTGTCTCTCCTTTGAATAAAACAACAACCGAAATATGTTTGATTGAAAGTACCGATATAAGTTTCGTATGAGGGCACCGGCCTGGAAAAGAAGGGTTGCCACGACGAATACGTGAGGGCGTGACACGCTTTTACATTCGCTACCGAGCCAATATTTGATATCGGAGCAGAGAACGTGTTCAGACAGGAGTTTTTGTGGAGTGAGTGACAGGGACCGCCCGAATTTCGAAACAACGAGCCCCCCATCAACCTTCATTCATTTTTATTTGGGAACTGTTTTCTTAGAGCTCTCGGGTTTTATATAGTCTTTTTGTTTGTATTTTGGCGTTTGGTAGTTTTATAGAGTGTAGGGGGAATTTCAACTTGATAGACATGCGCGGATATCCCACCCTACGAGACCTCGGCTATTCCCACATGTTGGACCTTCATTGCGTTAATTACAGAAGCACCGTTTCCCTCGTTATTTTCATTACCTTTTTATTCCAGCGCCTTTAGCGTCAGTTCTAATAAATATTGTAAGTTTTTTGTTCTCAAAGTTTGATTAGAATCAAGCTTGATGTGGTTAGAATTATGGGTATCAATATGGGCTCTTGTTCTAAGCGTGCAATCTTATGTTCCGGCGCCTTTTGTTGTCGTTGTTTCTAATATATCCCTGTTTGTTGGCGCTTTTAGTGCAGAAGGAACCAGCTGGCTCAGTTTAGCATTTTTGTTTGATGTTTGATATATTCGTCGTTCGATGAACACTTGGAATACTTAAGATGGCGAGTGCGCATACGGACACCCCTTAGCTATATTAAAATACGCAAACTAACAAAAAATGTTAAACTTAATGAAGAGTTTACGATAAAGAAAGAGGAACATTTAGGACAAACAGACAAGACAGGTACAAATAAGGCGCCATAAATTTAACGTGAATAACTGTATAAATCCATCTTATATCGTGCTCAAAGTGTAAAGGTTACGCGCCTTGACATTTGAATGCCTATCCGCGTTCGGCGTTGCTCGCTGTGTGTTCCCGCTTCATTCGACCCGCAGAAGTTTCTCAGACCTCGTGTGTTCAGTCGTGTGCTCCAAAGTTGTAAGCAGCAACGACGGAAATACACCGCCGTGTCTTTTGTTTGTCTGCGCTGGAACGTGCCTCTACGAAGGGCTTGCGTGTTGGACGCTTCGGAAATTACTGCGGAGCGACACTCACCAGTGCCAGCGATTCATAAAAGCTACGTAAAAAGCTTTTCCCCCGCGCTTTTTTTTTTCGCCTCTTTTTTATCCGATTACTGTTCGCTCGCTGTCTGAGGGTTTGGAAGGCCACTGGGATTGAGATGATTACGGTTGGTTTCGCCAGCGTAAGGAGGTGAGATGTGTTTTTTAATTTCTAGGATTTATGTAGAAAAGGTTGCTTCCACAGTGGCTCCGAACGTTTGGTACAGTGCTCCGCTCGGGTAAACTCTATGCGAATTGCTTCTGTTAGGAGCCGCACCGTCGAGCCGCTGCATTGTCGCGAGCTTACAATAATAAATTACATCGGCTCCACTTGGGCAATCCGCCTGAACCCTGCTTGATAAGGTTTTGCTTATTTATATGTGAATACTACCAGTTTCACAGAGGAGCTATTGGAAATGAAATAAGTTACGACAATAAGCTCTTATAGCATAATCAAAACGAGGTCACAGGCGAGCTGGTTTATACATCTTGGTAGAAATAGCCAACTAGGCCACTAGATGATTTTAATAGAGCTGGTTTAAGACTTACATATAGGAACACAAGAGCATGGACAAAAAAGAGGGAGGGACATCACAAACTGTTTCACATGACTGTGGAATTTCTTCGGGGTGCGTCAGAAGCTCAAGGTATATTTGGGTGATTTAAAGGAAGCTCGTGAGTGTATCATTAATTAGAACTGGAATGACCGGAACGTGCCCAGAATTTGAGAATATATCTCGAGAATAGTGTCTGGTACAAGTCGACACCTATCAAGCGATTTCTATATGCTTTCTTGAACATCGTTTTCCCGAACTAGTTTGGAATTTACGTTGCGTGTCCGAAAGATTAATAGCATTTATTTGTACAGGTTTGTTTCGGAAGTTTTATGTTATTTAACTGGGACGCTAGTGCACACCATAGCTTTCACGCGTTTATAATATTTGTTTTTTATCGACGAGAAGGGAGCGTGGCATCTTATCTTCAGTTGACATTCCATCGTTTCTAGAGCAAACAAAAAAATTTCGTGATGGCAGACTTTGTAAGACAATTAATGATGTCAACTTCTGCCTGGAAGATTCTGAAAATTGACCAATGATGCTCGATAAGTGAGGTTTACAATAGCGAGAAGTGCCTTACTCTAGAACTCAGGGGTGCCCGTTTTTTGAAATCTTGGGTTCTGTGGCAGATAGGTTTTGATGGTCCTGCGAAAGACAAACTTTGCAAGTGGGTTGAAAAAAATCTTCACATAGAGAGGATATGCTGACTAAAAACTCCAAATGGCGCTCATCACTTAGATGCAAAAGGAGCATTCAGGATTTTGCCTCTCATATCCGTAGAAGTAGAGCGATCGTTCTCCGACTTGAAGGATGGGTTTATAGAGGGACGTCAAAGCCTAACCAAACAAATACCTGAGATACCACATATTGAGGTATTTAGCGCACAATGTAGAGAGAAGAAGGACAGGACAGAAAAGAGCGCTTTCTGTCCTGTCCTTCTTCTCTCTACCTTGTGCGCGAATTACCTCAATATGTTAGACTACCAACTAGCCCAAATGTCAATTTTACTGAGATACCACGTTGACAAAAAATGGTAGGCACATAATGTGTAATAGAGCTTCCACGGAAGAAGTGAATGGCGTCTGAACGGCACCGCCTACCGAAGATTCAATCTGATTTCTGAGACAGGCAGTCGGAGGAAGCAGCATGATAGGAGAGAACATGAAGTGCGCGACCGCGCCAATTAGTTTGCTTTTGTGTGCTCCGACCAACTAGCCTCGATAGCTCAGTCGGCAAGGCACTTGTCTTAAAATCTGAAGGTGGTGATTTCAAAACCTGCAGTGGGACTAGTCTTTTTATTTGTTCCCCTATGGGCGAAACGCTATTCGGTATCGGTATTTCCCGCAACAACCAAACATTACAAAACTTAATAAAAATCGGCTGATAAAACAAATTCAGTGTTAAGAAAGAGATTAAATATTTTAACGTTAATCGAAGCACCTTTAGTATTTTCAAAGAAGCCCACGTTGTCCCGAAGAGTGTCCCAATGTTCAAGCATTTTCTGTTCTGATTTTGTCCCGATTTTGGTAAAATGTTTGTCCCGATATTTCCAGCTTCATAAACGCCGCTTTTTGCAGGAACGTACGGTCAAGTCAAGGTGAGCACAAGTGTCGAGTCAAACACAAAGCTGGGTCTGCAGAGGGGAATGAGTTTGTCCGAGATAACAAATGATTTGATTTTAGTTAAGTCCTTTTAGAACTTGTGACAAGGAAACCTCACAACACAGGCGGATAGCACCGCATCATGGCTGGCTGGATATGACAACATGGCAATTTCCCCTATGAATCGAAATACACAAGGGCACAACTTCAAGATAGATTACGGAGCCAATATTATTCACGCCCCCCCCCCCCCCCTACACACACACACACCCCACCCCAGGCCCGCTGAAAGTAAAAAAAAAAAAAAAAAACTCTTTCCATATGAATGCTTGGTCGTATTTTATTTATTTGTTTTTTTCCTACAGCACCCCGAAGGGCATTACAGTAGGGGAGCCAGAATACCAAAAAATGAATTTTTAGCACACCATAGGTCATAAAGACACATTAGTACGCAAAGTAATGTACAAACTCGCACACGCATATAAACACACATAGAAAAGAAACAACCTTATTCTGCATAGAAAGAAACACAAATGCGTTGATAATATATTTACACTCACATATATTGTTCAGAGACACTGCTGGAGTTGCGAAAAAAACTAATCTGGACTTTGCAAGGCAACAATCTCGCTTGGCAAGCTGTTCCATTCTTTTATCGTTCGTGGGAAAAAAGAGTTACGAAACAAATCAGACTTTGACGTGTACTACCGAACTTTTTGGTCATATCAACTCTGCGCGATACATAAAATGGCTCAAACAGGTAATGCGATCTTTCAATTTTAGATAAACCATAGGAAATACTACGAAAAACGTTTAGGCGCAAATACTTACGGCTAACAGCAAGCTCTTTTCATTGTAAATCCTTTTTTATTGCGGAGACACTGCGACGAAAGTTGTAATTATTTGTCACAAATCTAGCGGCACGGGTTTGTGTTCTTTCAATTTTATCAATGAGATTCTGTTGAGATGGATGCCATAAAAAGTAAGAATACTCGAGAATGGTCTTCACACAAGAGAAAAAGAGAGTCTGTTTGAGGGATGGTGGAGCGCGCGAGAAGTTTCTCCTTAGAAAACCCAGCGTTCTACTAGCTTTCCCTGTTACGTAGTTCACATGTGAAAGCCATCTCTATGCATCAGAAAAAAGTGCCCCCAGATATTTAGCTTCTTTTTTAACGAGTAAAGTCTCTCCGTGTAAAGTGTACGTTGACCGGAGAACGTTGCGTTTTCTTGTGAACCTTACATGACAACATTTTGGGATGCTCAAAGGCATTTTCCATCTTGAACACCACAAACAAATTCTGTCTACATCGCTTTGAAGAGCCGATACATGAGAGTCTGAATTAATTTCGCGGTACAAAGTGCAGTCGTCAGCGTACAGTCTTATTTGTGAGGCAATTTCCTGGGTTATGTCATTTACAAAAATTGAAAGGAGGAGTGGTACTCCCGAAGTTACATCAACTGGTGGAAACTTTACCCCATTTACATCTACACATTGTTTACGATCGCTCAAATAGTTAGCAATCCAATGGTACGGGTTCCTCTCAATATTTAGACTCCTAAGTTTTTCTAAAGTAAAGCAGTGCGGAACCCTACCGAAGGCTTTTCGGAAGTCCAAAAAAGAAAATGCCATCGACTTGCTTTCTACTATCCACCGATTGAGCTAAGTCGTGGGTAAATTCAGTCAATTGAGTGTCGCACGAGCACCCGGCTCGAAAACCGTGGTGCGAGGGAGTAAAAAAAGGATTAGTATTCAAGTGCGAGATCAGATTACAATAAATAATATGCTCCATTATCTTGCATGAAACACTCGTTAGCGATATTGTTCTGTAGTTATCAAGACTGCTCCTGGTTTCAGATTTATGTACTGGTACAACATTCGCATGTTTCCAGTAGTGAGGCAATGAACCACACTGCAATGACCGGGTAAAAATAATGAAAAGATAGTAACTAATTATGTCAGCGCATCATTTGAGAACATGGTTTGGGATACCGCCGGGTCAGATCGCCTTTTCAACTTTAATGTTATTTAGTAAATTAAGAATTCCATTGTGACCTTTCACAATCTCTGACATTTGTTCAAAACTGCCATCATTTGCATGCAAAGGCTTCGCATTTAAATCCAGAGAAAAATAGATTGGAAGTAACGATCAAAGCAGAAAGCTTTAGCGCGTTCGTCGGTAGTTAACGATCGTTAACTACCGACGAACGCGCTAAAGCTTCCTGCTTTAATAGTTAATTCCAATCTATTTTTTCTCTGGATTTAAATGCGAAGCCTCTGCATGCAAATGATGGTAGTTTTGAACAAATTCCGCCCCTTATGGTAGGCGGTTCGAACCGCCTACCATAAGGGGCGGAATTCCTAATGACTCTTTACGACTAGATTTAACAAACTTCCACATTTGCTTTGGATTTGTTTTGACCTTGCCTTCGAGAGAGTTAAGATAGCCAGTCTTCGCGATCACTGCCTTTCTCTTGAATTCAGCTTGAATATATTTTAGTTTTGCATACGTATTTTTATCTCTACTGGCTTTGTATTTGCTATATTCTCATTCTTGTTTGTTAATCAGACTGCGAAGTTCTTTTGACAACCACGGCTTATCTTTTCTACGCATAGAACTGATAGTGCGGGAAGGAATGTGCGTATCAACCAGATCATGAATCTTGCTTTTGAAGACATTCCACTTCCACAGAAACTCAACGTCGTCATTAGTACTTAAAGCTTCGAAATCAGGAAGAAAATCAAAAAGAGCATTTGCAACGCTAATGTAATCTCCTCTTTTGTAGATGTACACCTTTCTGCTACAGGATGTCGCATTTTCTTCAAATAAAAAAGATGCGCTATTTACCCACACATCATGATCGCTTATTCCATGTACAATTGATGTGGACTTAATTGCGTCCATTTTATTACACGATATTATATCTAACACCTTGGAGCAGTTATCCGCGCGTCTTGTTGGCTCATCAACAAACTGGTACAGCTCAAAATCGTTAATGATGTCAATGCGGAGGGCAAGTTCGTCTGCTTCTCGCGCAGGGGGTACCGGTGACGTCAGAACGCCGTACCCTGATTGGCTGATCGCGGCCCCCCTATCTGAGCGTCGTCTGCTCCTTTGCAACGTCGTCTGCGTCTGTCTTACCTTTCCTGCGACTTTCGGAAGTGCAGAGGCCAGATTCACAAAACCATGTTACGCCGAAAGAGTGCGTAAGACAAAACGTGAGAACAAATTCGTATTCACGAAACGAAATTATCGTAAGTTTTGCTCAGGTTACGACGGAATCCTACGACGATCAACTCAGCATGGCCGACAGCGTCGCTCAGTTACTTGGTCGCGACGACCAATGGTCGTTTATTTTTGTACGTGCTCTTCTCACGCGTCACGACTACAAGCAGCAAAAAAAAAAAAGTAAAAAGTACTTGAAATAAACCACGACGAACAAGAACGCTGGATCCACAAACACCCGGGAAATGCTCCAACGGCCACGATTCCACTGACCCCGTCCAAGCGAGCTCGGCAGATAGGCCTAGCAGCGGCGCAGCGGTGCTCCGACGGTCCTTGGCCAAGACCGTCTGCCCACGACCGGCTGGCGTACTGAATGGAATATGCCCGCGCGACCCTTGTGAACCCTTCAATCTCTTCCTCTTGTCATCGCCTCGTTTTCCGAGGCAGCGGCGACTCTCGCCGGTGAAAAAGCGGTGAATCTCCGACAGACGCAGGAAAGGTAAAGCAGCCATCGCTTTGACTAGCAGACGTAAAGCAGACGAAGTTAACTGCACCAACCCGCCGACGCCGTTTAAGAGTGAGGAGTCTCGCCGCACACGCAAGGAGGGAAAAAGTATTTGGGAGGGAACTTGCGGACATAAGACGTTCACTCTCGCTTCTTAGCAGACAAACCTCGGCGCCTCGGGACACCTCGCTAGCGAGTCCCTTGACTTCCCTCCTTGATGCGCGTCTGCTAGTTGTTCGACAAAAACAACGTACCGCTCGAGTTATTTCGTCTCCCTTCTCTGAAAGGCGAAGTCGAGCTCGCTCGTAAAGACCTGCACTTCCGAAAGTCGCAGGAAAGGTAAGACAGACGCTGACGACGTTGCGAGCAGACGTCGTTGCAAAGGAGCAGACGACGCTCAGATAGGGGGCTCGCGATCAGCCAATCAGGGCTCGGCGTTCTGCCGTCACCACTACCTCCTTTCTCATGCGCAGAAGACAAAAATGAGCCCACTTGCGAGGCGTATAAATGCGGTATAAACACTGGAAGGGTTTATACCGTTGCACCATTGAATTTCCGGAAAATTAAAGTCTCCCCCCAAAAGTATGTTATCTGAACTCAGTGCGCTCATACATTTATACAGTTCTAGCATATGATCAACGGAGCTATTTGGGGGTCGATAGAAAGAACCGACGGATAAAAACTGACCATTATGTAAAGACATTCTGCACCACATTGCCTCACACGAAATCTCCTCAATAGCAATTGGACAGCTGATGAGACTGTTATGTACAAGCAGAAACACCCCACCCCACGAGAATTTCGGTCATTCCGATATACAGTGAAAGTTTCAGGGAACACCTCGGTATAGAGACGGACAGATCGAGCCACGATTCGGTACACGATTACTATGGATGGATTTGTTACAGAAACAAGAGCGGCAAGATTATCTGGTTTATTTTTAACACTCCGACAGTTCACAAGTGTTATAAGTTCTCGTCCGCCTTTGACAAGACAGGATTTTGGTAATAGCTGGAAAAGAGGCAATGATTATTGCACAGGCGAGGTCGAGTTGTTTCATACCATCTTGAAAAATGAAAATCCGCCGAATTTAGATTTTTTTTTAAATTGAGCCGCAATCATATTTTATGCAACCATTTCAATAAAAATATGCATTAAGATTGTTTTTTTATTAAACTTTTACTACTTATAATTTTTTTAGATAATTGAATTTACTTTATTGCAAGCAATTCTTAGGACAGAAATATTTATATTTTTGTATTTATGCTGCAGATCAAACAAAAAGAAAACAAAACGAAGCATTTACCTACCTTTTTTACAAGGTTTCAAAGTTTGCCGACTGAAACTGAGAAAATACGCTTCCAACCATACAATCAATGGAAAGCAAAAAAAAAAAAGTATGCATGCGCGCACGCCAACAAATGTCGAATTCTACTTGTACATCTAGAGCGCTTTCCAAAATCCGCGAGGGAGGGGAAATTCCGCTCCCTGGGTTTCGCTCCGAATCGACGAGCGGAAGATGGACTCGCATTTCTGGAGCAACCCACCGACCCACCCGAGACGGTCGGCCGTTCAGAATGGCCGCTGCTCGAACTTGGCAAGCCGACCAACGCCTCAGCCGACTGATCTTTCCGACGACCAGTGACAAAAAGCTGCTTATATAGCAGCTTTTTGTCTGGAGGTCCCTCCAGTGTATATCTGGAAAATAAAGCTTGAATTGAATTGAATTCAATTGAAACTGTCACTGCTTAGCTGCAGAAATAACACGGTACACAGTCCGGGCGAAAATATCCATAGCACGGAGCCCATGTCACAAATAACATGAAAGACGTCCGCGTTGGGCACCGCCACATACCTTTCGGCCGCTTCGAAGCGGCGGGGCACGCACAGCGATTGCCATCGGTGGAGTTCAGGTTGCTGGCACGACTTTAATAAACACAAAGGGGTAACAAACCATCCCTTGCACGGTCGTTGCTTAATCTGTTCTCGCTTTATTGCAGGAGGAAACGCCGTCGGCATGCAGTGTGAAAAGGTAAACAATCATTCGCGACAAAATAAGCAGGCCTAACCTTGCGTCTGCCTCCTTCGGATTTTCTGTCATTCTTTTTATCGTTCTTCCTCTCACGATCACAGATGGCAGCGCTTGCGATTTGCCACGCTCCAGTCCCGGCTTTGCATCGCTTATCTACGTGAGGTAGAAGCGTCGGTGCCGTCACAATTTCGCGTAAGCAACCGACGCATCCGAACTGATTCAACTCGACGGCGCGTCCGGTCCGGCGATTTCGCCGCACATGCGCCCCGCCGAGTTAAAGGAAATGACATAGCGCGCTTCTGTCAACTTCCGCCAAGATCAAAATGAACTGTTTGGCTATTTGGATATATACATTGTTAAAAATCAAAAGCGCGAACACCAAGGAAAAGAAGAGGGGACAGGACAGAGCGCTTACTCCAACAGGGTGTTTAATGCATTTTTCGAGGAAGACATAAAAAAGAAACTGGACATGTGAAGGTAGAAAAAGGAGGAAAATTAATGTTATAAATTATAGACGTATTAAATAAATTAAATATAAATGTAACTTCATCCCTTCACACTAGCAAAAAAAAATAGAGAGACAAAACGAACGCGATAAAAAAACAAAATTTAGAAATATAAACAAAAGAAACCCAGGTCAAGATGAAGTTAGAGAAAATTAAAGCGACCAGTGTCAAGAAAACAGGTTGAGGTAACCCATCTCTTTCTCAGACAACGCTAATGATGGTGTGCTTATGCAAGCTTCCCCTTGAGACAAGATGATTTTTGCCTCATAGAATTGTCTGGATCTTTTTTCATGGTAAAGCTTTAGGATTTTAGTCTGTTGGTATATAGGTGTGCAGTGGCAGTCCCGGACGTGTATGGCGAGAAGTACCGATGATGATGATTTAAGAGAAAGGGGATGATCTTGAAGTCTCACATTCACGCAGCCGCTAGATTGTCCAACGTACACTTTCCCACATAAATGGAATTTCATACACTACGTTGTTGTTGGTGTTGCAGATGACGTACTTATGTGCATGATTGGCGGTGCATTGCTTAATATTTTCATTTAGCAAATTCTTTTTGGGACAGAATGTTTTTAATTTGATCGGTGCTGATAATAGCACCGGTACTTCATACTTTGAGGCTATTGGTTTCAAGTTGTGAGATATGTTGTGGATGTTGGGTATTACAACTGGCCGCGTTTTCTTCTCACATTTTTGTTTTCCTTTTCCATTAGTTGTCGGGCATTCTGCTACATCAAACAATAATGAATTAGTGTATCCGGAATACTGCAGTCTTTGCTCTTGTGCTTTGAAACTACACTTGGCCGTTTGCTCACAAGACTTCTGCAGGGCCACTTGAAGCAACTCTGCACTATTCCTATTTTGAATATCTCTGAGTTGGCAGAATCAAAAGGTATGAGTCTTTTCTTGCACCGTGGCGAGTAGGCCCAGCTCGTGTGTGAGTCTTCAAAGGACAGTTGGAGATCTAAAAATTGAAGCTTGCAATTAGTTGGTAACTCATGCGTGAACTTTAAACCTTGAGCTTGTGTCATGAAAGTGTTACTTAGGATGTTGAATGTAGCAGAATCGTATTGGTCAGGTTTGACTTTGACACAAAGCAGAACGAAATAGTCATCCACGTATATAACGATACGTGTTACCAGGTCTGTGGGAAGATTCTGGGCCATGCCCCCGTCACATTGGGATAGGAAAATATCGCATAAAACAGGTGCTACACAGGAGCCTATGCAAATCTATTTCTTTTAGATGTTAGTATTCCCTTCGAAAGACACAAGGGTGTATAGTCGCAAAGGTGAAACGTTCACAAAGGTGCATAGCCGCAAAGGTGGGACTTTCACAAAGGTGAAAGTCACAAAGGTCCTGCCCCCTCTTCTTTTCCTTGGTGTGTGTGGTTTTGATTTTTAACAATGTTCCGCCAAAATTCCAGGAATCCCGCGGATCAAGTTTGGCGGGGTTGGAGGCGCTCCACGGGGCGGCGCTGCCGCAGACCTACGAGTCGAAGATGACAAACTTGAGCCAAATATGCCAGAAGAAGATGCTCGCTCCTAAAGGGGCATTTTTGAGCCGCTCGAAATCTACGAGCGGAATTCACCATTAGACCAGCAGAGAGGGTGTGAGAGTCTTTTGTTACTGCCGTGTCCAGAGCTCTATTGTGGTGCTCTCCTCGCCGAGCAGGCTCCCAGTGAGTCAGAGAATGGAGGTGAACGGAGAACGAGAGAGATATAAAAACAAATAAAGACAAAAGGACAGGGTTAGCTTACATTCCATCAGCTACTATATCAGTTTTCTCGTCCGGCTCCATTATAAGAGCATTTTAAAAAGACAAAAAATTCTGGCTTATATGCTATTGGCTTAAATTTATTTTTCACCTTGTAATTAACAAATTCAGAGTGATAAGGGAGATTGTTAATATTCCGCTGCAGCCGGCCGCATGCATTGGTATCAGTTGCACCATGTGCGCGAAGCCGACGAAAAACAACAAACCTGGAAGCTTCCAAGAGTACAAATAGAGATAGGCGTACTCAGGGGTGTCAGTAAATCATTAGTTCAGTGCTATTACTAATTCAAGGCACGCGCAGTGGCTAACGTTTTAGTTGCCGATTGTATTACGGAAATTGTTTTTATTCATTTTTGCGGTTTTTCTGTTTTCTATCAACCGCGTACAGCGCGGGGTGCATGCCGCATCCCCGCTCTTATTACGCACTCTAAGTTCTTTACAATGGACTGATTTATTGGTCTTTAAAGACGCACCGCGAGTTTTTAATTCAAACCTTATATTTTTTCACTAATTATAATATAAGTTACAAATGTTTGTTAATTATCCAACATATCACAGCGATTAGTCCCCTATATTATGTACTCCTTACCGTATAATGTAAATGTACAAACTGATTATTGGACATTTTCTGGCATTTTAATATATTTGCTCAAATTAAAATTAAGCAGCGGGTGTATCAATACACTCGTAGAGTTTAAAGTGGTACTCGGATCTCGCAGTGAAACACGTTTGAGATGCATTGATTACACCTTGTTATTCTGTGAGACTTTGGTATTTAGATATATTTGTTCTCGAAAATTTTGCAAGAAGGGTTGCATTACTTTTAAAGGAAATCAAGAGCATATGCCATTCTTTATAAGAGTGAATCTTGCATATTGTGAAATAGGTAAAGAAAATAAATTGGGCATCGACACTTGTGAGCCATAGAGGCGGCATTTGTTCAGCTTAAGTGTGGTTGCCTTGATCACAATATCTACAAGGACCTTCTCCTGCTGAAGTTAAACAATCTTAAATTTATTGAGGTATGCAACATGCCACAATATTGAGGTATGGCTGTCGAAGAAAAAAAAGTTTAGTGCAAGAGTGTCTGTATCTTTAATCCTTCATCTGTATTCATGCTTACAACATTCTACATTGTGTGTCAAATAGCGGGCAGGCTCTTTAAATCGACCGCGATAATTGTTTTTTTAACCTAACGCGCTACGCTCTTTTGCAGCGTTGCCTACATGCATGCACGTAGCCAGGGGGGGGGCCCGTAGGGCACGGCCCCCCCCCCCCCCTTTCCGAAATCTTCCATTTTGCTGGGGCCTCCTCTCCTCCCTCCCCGTCATACAGCATTTTGTCATGGGCGGGCCCCCCCCCCCCCCCCCCCCCGGAAACAAAATCCTGGCTACGTGCCTGCCTACATGTGGTGCATTTTTTTCTATAAAATTTGCAAAGAGCAAGTCTCACCTGAGCAAAGAGAAAAAAAAAAAAAGAAAAAGGTTTAACTCCTATGGAAACGCTGCGAAGCCACCTGTCTTGAAACAATAGGGCGCCGTTTGGCACGGGAGCCAAGAGATGGCGCAAGCGGTCGCGACGCCAACTGCCGACATCGAACGAGCATGCGACGCCGAGATCCGGCGTCTTTAGCAGACAATATTTTCGACTCAAAAACAGTGCGAGCTTTTTTGATGTCAGTTCCCAATGTATCATTTTATTATCCTTACTAATAAAACACATTGAAAAGACACATAGTCGATTAAAAAAATGTTTTCTCAAACCATCTTGACTGTTTTTTTTTGTTTTTTTTGGGTATTTATGTTGCTTGCTTTGCAATTCCTTGTTACCGCGCCTCCTTTTGTTTCTGCGACTGTCGCCGCCTGTGGAATGCGCGCCGCTTTTGAGTCAAAAAGATCGCGTGCTAATGACGCCGGCTCTCAGCAGCCGTATGCTCGTTCGTTGGCGGCAGTTGGCGTCGGGACCTCTTGCGCCATCTCTTGACTCCCGTGCCAAACGGCGCCATATTGTTTAAAGACCGGTGGCTTCGCTACGTTTTCGTAGGGGTTAAGACTTTTCATTTTTTTCCTCGGGTAAGTTCGCTCTTTGCAAATTTTATAGAAACAAAATGCACCAGCTGTGGGAAATGCTGCACAAATTCGTAGCACGATACGTTAAAAAACTTCCAAATTATCAAACCACTTCCGAAATTTGGTTCATCGAATTTCAATGGGTTTTAGCTTGCTATGTTGAGGATGATTGCGCAGTTTTTAACACATATTTTTAAAGAAAATTCAACAGAATGAACAAAAATCACCTCGTTTCTTAACATTTCGATAATCGCTTTGCCCCCGGCAATTATAGAGTTTTACCTGTTAGAAGCACCATAGATGTGTTACAAATGAAAATGTTTGGAACTGCACAAGCAAACATTTCGCAAAAAAGCTTTTGTAGAAAAAAGTTCGTTTTGCTGCCTAAACAGGCGTCTATTATACCCTGAGATAGTCCAAGTAAAAATACGAAACATAACGGCTTTAGAAGAAGAGTTCATTGTCTTTTATTTCTAGAAGTTTAATAAAATTTATTTGTCTAAGTCAAGAAAAAAATATTAAACTTGAGCTCCCGCGTCGCAACTTGGCAATGTCTCTTATAGTGCCTCTTCAGCGCACAACAGGCCACCTCCCAAGAGGACTGATACGAGAGCTGAGAGGCCTTCGCGCGTACATAAGGCAATTTATGGTCGGGAATGCGAATTCCCCAGAGGGTTCTGCCATAGCCTCCTATATACTGGCAAACCTGGCAGATCGCTACGACAAGCGACCGTCGAAATGGAAAAGGTGGAGCGGCAGACAACGGATGAGGAGAGAGCCACGTGACTGGCGCCCCGCTGCGGCGAGACTCTGAAACACACTTCTCCCGAGCGAAGAAGTGTGTTTCGGGTCCTCGCCGCCGCAAAAGCTATGCGCTGACGTCCAGGTTCCCCGAGAAATGGCTCTTCGATTCTCTGTGTTACCAGATCCTCGCGCTCCAAATCTGCGCCCGGGCACTTTAGGCTCCTTCGTCGAACTGTTAGGCTTTGTGATTATAGAGGAAGCTATGGTTCTGGACATGCGCATTTTTGAATTGTATTTGGTTCAACAATCAGTGTTTACAGCTAAAGATGCGCCGCAGCCTGTCACAGCTTCTTCCACTCGTCCTTTTCGGCTGCAATGCAAATAGCGGTGGTTAGCGTGTTAGCGTTTCACTGTAGATCGGTGGCTGTTTTCTCTAGACATCAAAGACTTGATTTATTCACTAAATCACGGAATTATTCTTCAAAGGCTGAGAGAATATCTGGAAGATCACCTAGTACAGTTCCAATCTGAGTCTGGAAGTGATGTTGGTAGCTTGCTAAATCTTGTTCAGCTCTATCTTGGGTCAACGGTGACTAAAATTAACAAGGATTTGTTCCTGCAAAAAAGTGGGATTTGTGTCGATTCGAAAGTAGCGCCAGTTCTATCGGAAGTCTATCTCAGAGTTATCGACATGGCCGAAGTGGAAGGAATTGAGGCTTATCCCAGAGAACCTCTCCTTGTTCGCAGGTACGCGGATAATATTCTTGTGTGTAGTTTAGATAAGGCGGTAGAGGATTGGGTCAGGGTTGGGTTTTTCGAGGCAGCTCCGGAGCTATTCTTTTCAGAAGAAGGTATTCAGGACGGGTGGTTGGAATATTTGGGTATACGGTTCTTTGTTAAGAATGTCCTTTGCTGGGAATTTCGGAAGGTTGGATCGAAACCTCTGTTGCCTAAGTTTAGTTGTCACTCCAAAATTGTAAAAAGTGGTGTGGTCAAGTCTGTCTTAATGAATGCTCTAAAACTTTCTTTTACACACCGCTTGGGTTTTGGCCTGGAGAAACAGCTTCAAAGAATTAATTTGGCGAACTATAATAAGGAGTTTGTGTTGGCCTGTGGTCTTTCGGCTACAGAATAGTGCTACCGTGCGGGAGGTTGTGGTATTACACTGGAGCAAGCTTGTCTGCTTGCCCTATTTTCTCAATATTTCACATAATCTGAAGGCAATTGCGAGGAGATTCGGAGTGACCGTGGTTTTCAAACCTGAATTTCGATTGGATAGGTTAACGCTTTTTTTGTCAGATAGGTTGGGGTGTCAGAGGAAGCACAGGGAGCAATCAGTGGCTTGCGATCTTGAAGTTGTGCATGTAGTCACTTTGAGGTTCGGTGCTAGTTATGTGGTTCAGACTGCGAGGTGTATTAATGATCGACTATGTGAGCATAAAAGAGCGGTTAAAAACAATAATGAGTTTTCAGAGTTACCGAAGCATGTATTCCGGTGTATTAATTGTAGTATTCGCTGGGAGGAGACAAACGTCCTGGATAGGGAGAAAGACTGTTATAAACGTCTGGTCAAAGAGTCCTTGAGAATAATTAGTAATGATGGTTGTTTTAGCAACGTGTCTGTTGCTCTGAGTGATCCGCTTCGAACGTTACTAAATTCTTACTTTTTTGTGCCTGCTTAGGTGTGCTTGAACCTTCCTGTTTTCTGATTTTGTTTGGTTTTTGAAGTGTTTTGGTTTTCGCTTGCACCCTTCTTCGATGGCTCTTTGTTAGAAGTATGCTTATTGATATCATGTGTCCTCGTTCTGAGGTTTTTCGCAGTCTTTCTTGAGGTGTGGTTGGTTGTATCTTGCACCCTCCCTCCGATGTTTGTTTTTTTGTTAGAAGTTGCCTGTGGATATCATGTGTCCTCGTTCTGCGGTTCTTTGTTTTTGAACCGTTTGTGTCTGCTTCGATTGGCCGTACGTCAGGTTCTTTGTTGTCAAACCTTTTATGTCTGTGTCGCTTGGTCGTAGGTCTATTCAAGGACGCGACGGTGAAATTAAATATAGCTGTGCTTGAAGTTTTGTGTCTGTCCTACGTTTTTTCTTTTCCCCGGCTCCAGGGTTACCAAGTCAGTATTCAACGAGCTCGTAATGCACCCTTGCTTTAGTTGCTTTAGATAATTGTAGGTGCTGCCACTGCATAGGAGGCTCGTCGCGCCCTTTGTACCCGATGTAAGCTCCCCTCACTCCGAAACCTTGATGCCTAATTGGCGTCCGCATCCACTGACAGGGAAATCTCTTCAGGAAATGTAAAGACGATTGAGCGAGATCCCTACTATACTCCGCCTCACCTTAACACCGACTGAATAGAAGCTAGGAACAATCCCAGCCGATCCAGCGTCGTGCACGTCTCACATCACCCGCGTTCATCTCGAAGGTCACGTAGCACAAACACGACATTGAATTTGCTACAGTGCTGAGTAGCGTCCTCTGCGGTACATCGTAAGGTGAAAGGGTTTTGAAAGGGAAGGACCGACTGTAAGAAAGAGCAGAAAAAGGAGGGGCATTGTTTCGAGTAGCCTTACCATTGACTTTAGTACACTCTAAAAAAAGGGTTTTGTCATACACCCGTTTCTCCTATAAAAGGCACCTCATAACTTAAGTTCAACGTAGAGCTCACTACCATCGAACTGACGGCCCCAACGTTTACAAGGTGCTTGATAACGGTGAGATGTAAATTATTAAACTAAAGTTCGCATCAACAACTACAAAAGAAAAACACTGAGGTTTTGCAGTAGGGCCAAGAAAACGCCGATTGTTCTTTTTTTTTTGTAGACAGTAACACATACATACATTAGCTATTTTATTGAAGTAGGGCCGAGAAAACCCCGATTATTGTTTTTTGTAGATAGTCACACGTACATAGATTAGCTATTTTATTACGTCGTACCATTCGGCTATCCAGCCGCTCGTGAAATTTGGAACCTTCGGTTTGACGGCAGTGCGTTGTACGTCAAACTAAAGTTTCGGGGTGTTTTTCTATGGGAGAAGGGATGTAAGTACTGAACCCCCTATTTCTGAGAGTGTATGTCGTAGCTCAAGAATGCAGGGCAAGGGAAAGGAAGGCTGGGTAGGAAGAACGGTACTCTGGAGAGGACAGGGGGAACCTCCACCTATCTCAAGCGTTCCGTCTGCTTCCTCATCCCCGGCCTTTCTTCCCCAGGGTACCGTGCTATAACGATGGATGAAGCAGGTCAATCGGCCCAGGCAAGTCATTCTGCGTTTTGTGCGGATTCTGATTAGTGTAAGTAGGGAATTCTAGTTATTTAATTTTCCATCTAGGTCGATAGTTGCATGCTGTTCCCTCATCCTATAGAACCTTTTCTTTACGAACGTCAACAGGCACTGCTCCAGTCCATGACGTCCCAACAAACGTCCGGTTTATAAAAATATTCAACTAGCCCCCATTAGCACCGCTGCTTGAAACGTCAATGAAACATTTAATCCCCGATTCTTCATGCGAACGCCGAAAGAACCAAGAAGCGCAAGATCTGTTCAAAATTTCGGAATATTTTTTGTAAACCAACTTGTCTTCCCAGGACGTTAAATCGTACAGCCGAGGGCCTTGGCTAAATCTCCAGCTTTGTATTATGTGTAGCAATTATGCTTCCTAGGACTGGCGAATTATGCAGCTCGACACGCTTGCAAAGACGGAGCGACGGAAGTCGTTTGGGCCGCAAGCAGCGGTTCATTATTTAAACAGCAAAATGGTCTAAACCTTGCCTCATCTCAGCATGGACTATTGTTAGTCGCGCATGCTAAAAGCGCGAGCTACTTTTTTCAATGAAGATTTGGCGGCTTCAGAGCGCTCGTGGAGCGAGTTCCCTAGTAAAGGCAGTCAAGGTTATCCGCTCGAGCTTGCAGAGGCTTCGCAATTAGTCCTTGCTAAGGTGAGACGAAGTATCGGGCGTCCGCGAGAAAACCGAACCCTGCTTTTCGCACCGAAAAAATAAACTACACAACGCGAAGAGCTCAAACTTTTTTTCTGAACGTAGCCCCAGCCGTTCGAGCAAGATGCGAAAGTTTCAGCACCAACCATTATTTTATTCAAAAGTTAAAAGTGATTTTCTAAATGTTTCCATGGAAATATTGGGCCCATTTTTGCCCGTCTTCGGTTTTTGGCGCCACAAAGGTCCATGTATTCGACAGCTACATCAGCCGCCATTTTTTCATTGAAATTTCCAGAAAATTGCCTATAACTTCTGATTAAGATGATGGTGTGTGGAGGCCACTCTCGACGCTAACTTTTTTTAGGCGAGACCCGGAAATTGAGGATACAGCTCCTCCATGCGCTGGTGAAAACAGCAACGATCATTTCAATCACCACACGTTTACTCGATCCGCGCCAGCGAGCGAAGAGCTATCTAATAATAAGGGGAGCGAATAATAAATCTAACGTAGATTTTATAGCTTAGTGGCACTGGTAAATATCGTCACGTAGTGATTTCCGGATGGTAAAACAAACAAACGGTTCGTGGAGGCATGTGTTAGCGCGAATAAACAAAAAAAGATGACGGTGTGTCCAGTCCATGCCGCTTACCATTGCGGTGGGCGCGATTGAATTCCAGCTCCGAGCAACTCCTGCAGTTCGAATGACGCGAGGACAAGAGCCACGTTGGACATGGGTATACTATTTCGAATGTCGAGGTGCCAAACCTTTACTTCGGATCGCGATCGTGAAACGCGGCAGAGGGGAGACACAGACGCCAGTCGCGTTCAGTTGTTTCGTCACGGAGTAACAACCATGGGCCGAATTGGGGGCGCCTGATTGGCGTTGTTTGAAGCACCTCATAAGTGTGTTCCCACTGGCAACTATACCCCGTCTCACTACTCTTCCTTATTTACATCAAAGACCTTCCACTTCAGGTATTTTCATCAAAGTGCTTATTTTCAGATGACTGTGTCGTGTATCGTAAAATAACATCTCCCTCTGATTCTGCAGCGCTACAAAATGACCTTGACTCTACTAATAAATGGTGTAGTAATTCGCAAATGTTCCTGAATGTTTAAAAATGTAAGCACATGCGCTTCTCTCGTTCCAGTTTCCAAACTTCCTCTCGTCTTACTCTTAATGCTGTTCCTCCACAACAAACTGACACATACAAGTATATTTGTGTTCTAACTAAAAACCTCTCTTGGGACAGTCATGTTAATTTAGTAGTGTCTGCTGCTAACCGAAGCCTAGGTTACCTCCGTCGTAACTTCAGATCTGTCCCCAGTAACCTAAAGCGACTCCTTTACATTTCCTTAGTACGATACAAATTAGAGCATGCGTCCTCCATTTGGCATTCTCACATTTCTTCACTAACAGACAGTTTTAAGGCTGTCCAAAACAGTGCTGCCCGGTTCATTCAATCTGACTACTCACGTTTTTTTAGTGCTTCTCGAATAAAATCTGATCTTTCCCTTCCCTTACTTGCTACCCGACGGAAAGTTTTTCGTCTCTGTCTATTGCATAAAGTCTATTTTTCGTCCCTACTACATCAGACTCTTCTCACTCCGCCAACCTATTCGTCTTCTTGACTAGATCATCCTAAAAAACAGCCCGGCCGCGAGGTTGTTCCACAGCACATCAAAACGCCCTTCCCACCGACGCAATTGCAGACTGGAATGACCTTCCCGGGGACATCGCAACCATTGAGGACTTCGCCACATTTCGTTAAGTGATTAAAAAATATTGTAATACCCACTCCCCTCTCTAACGCCTCAGGGCCGTGAGGGTATTGTAACTAAATCAATAAATAAATAAGAGGAAAGTGTTAGTGTGACTCAATAATGGTTCTAGTTTCCTAGAATTATCTAATCTTGGCGATGCAAAACTAAGAGTGCGGCAATAAACGTATCTAAAAAGCGAATCGCTGTAATAGATGCTAAGAAGAAAACACAGCCCAGTTATTTTACGTCTTTGTTCTAGAGGAGAGAGATTATTGCTAGTTTTTAAGGCCGAAACACTAGTTTCCGGTGAGTAGTTGTTGTATATAAATCTTGCTGCTTTGTTTTGGACAGATTCTAGTCTTTGTAGAAGGCAAGTTTGGTGGGGGTTCCAAATGGTGCATGCATATTCTGATTTGGGAAGGACTATTGTTTTGTATGCGAGTAGCTTTGTTTCAGGTGGGGCAAGATATAATGTTCGTCGCAAGAAGCCAGGCGTTTTTAAGGCACTGCTTGTAATTTGTTCAATGGGGTCATTCCATGATAGAGAGTCTGTAAAATGTATTCCCAAGTACTTATACGACGCTACATGTTCCAGGTATTGTGATAATAAAAAATATTGTGAATGTGTTCTTGTAGAAGACTTAGTGATAGACATTTGTTTACATTGGCGAGTGTTTATGTTCATCCGCCACATTGAGCACCACGAAGATATAATATTTATATCGTCTTGAAGTTGAGTTGAATCGTTATTTGTAATAAGTTTTCGGTAAATAACGCAATCGTCGGCAAAAAGCCTAATTGTGGAGTTTATGGAAGAAGGAAGGTCATTTATGTATACTGAAAACAGCAGAGGGCCGAGAAACAAAAAAGGATGTCATCCTTTGCGAGCATTGTTTGCAGACAGCATGTTTACGGTAGCAACCAGAATTGAATTTTGCACGTTGGTATTATTATACCTACTTTACAGTAGCAATATAATGAACCACAAAAATAGTATATCGAATAACCACATCCTCCTACTTTTATTTGATTCTAATAAAAACATAATGTCTTAGTTGCGGTCGATGAGAACATGGCAGGGTAGCTGTGCACTCCTCCACCTTCATAGAGTATTATTACCTCTGAGGTGCGCGTCCTACCAACAAAGACGACAGCTGAGCTGACATAGTTTACTGGCTTAGCGCTTTACGTGATGAAAGAAAGTCTCTAAGCACGTGTTTATTCATCAGGTTAACGCGAAGTAACTTCCACTTAAGCGGGTTTTGAAGGCGGGTTGAAAATGACCTATTTGAAATTCATAAATCTGAGGATAGTGCCAGAAGTTACGACTCATCCTCAGTATGATTATTATACCTTGCAAGTGTGGTCACTAGTTGCCGCCTTCATGAGAGGAAACCAAGCCAAATATTGCCCATATCTCGCTACAAACGTTGTGAAGATACATAGCTAGCTAAGGAGTTGTGATCTTTCCACTTTGGTAAGATTAAGCCGATTTCCGAATGAGGCAGCTCGTCAAATGACCCGAACTCAATTTCCGAACAGGGCCGGTTTGCTGATCTCGCCGGGTACCACTCCGAATGGTTAACTCCCCTGCAAAAAAAAGTTTGAGGCAACGTGACCGGCTCCATGGGAACAAGACACTAAATGTACCTAGTGGTATGGGCAAATGGCTGCGGTAAGTCTGTCCTCGCTTCGTTTAATGAAGTCCGATTCCGCGAGCATGAAAAAAGGGTGAAGAGGCTTGAAATGCAAATGCATTTAAATGGGTTTAATAACATTAGAAGCGGCATGTAAAGGTTTTTCTGGAAAACGTCCTGCTAGGCGAGAATTGAAGAAAACGGCAGGCAAAGCTTACGTCTGGTCATTGAAATCGTCTGGAACACTAAATACTTTTCCCCCACGTAGCCGGTCTTGCCACCTCAAAATCCCGCTTGCGGGTGAATTAACCGCCAAGGGAGATGCACGCGTTGATCAGCAAACTGGCTCTGACAGGTGAACTGGTCGCTTTGAAAAGACGGCTGGGTCAATGGAATGGGGGCCGTTGAGTGACATCCGGCACCCAAGTTAACCAGAGTGTTACTGCGCTATAAACACATTCTCGAGCTGGCCCGTGTTCGTGAGTTAGTGCCTGCATAAATATCAAACCTGTTGGCTAATGTATAAATGCATGAAGGCATTGCACGTGTCTGTGCCTAGTGTCCAATTTAAATAAGGACAATTTTTATATTTTTTTCTAATGTTAACCTAACTGACGTTGTACGCAATGCCTCGATTTTTATAGTAAAAAGAAAGTTTAAAAGTAACCCTGCAGTAGGTATTTGAGTGCCGTTAAATGTCTCGTAATATTATTACTTTTCAAACTAAGTCAAAGTCCAGAACAATATAATTTTAAGTTGAGAGGTAGACAAGGATTAAAGTCAGGGAATGTCGCGGTATATTTGAGTTAATTTCATTAAACGTACACATAGCGCGTTTTCCGTTTAATAAACAAAAAATATTATGCAACCATACTTTTTCATCACATGCTAAGATACACAATTGACTATTCGAAAAAAAACGGGCACACAAAAATATAAAAACTGGCATGGCCTGCCCGAGCAATATTGTTTTAATCGAAGTGTACCGGAAATCTATAACCCAAGGTCGCTGAGGGGCGAGACCCCAGCGCTCGGGCGTAGACTTACGTAATCGCTTCTTCGTGTGTTATTCACTTGGGACCTGACAACAGACGGGATGTAACCATCACGAGTAATTCCTACCACAAGTAAAATATTTGATAGTATTTTTTTAAACACCTTAGGGCTAGACACTTTTCAACATGCCACGCCATCAAACATTTCGTTCGCAGCGAGCCTTAGTATCCTTTTAACGGGGATACGTTTTGGTGGCACCCTTTTATACTTCATATCTGTGTCGTCAGAAGCACAATTTGCCTTGCCGTAATGTTCCGAATTCCCAGACAACACGCCAGAGAAGCCCCTAACTTTGCCCGCGTTTGGAAATCGTAGGGGCCTAATTTGGGCTTAATAAGGATTCACTTCAATGAGAATCCTGTTAATACCAAAGTACGTTTCTGTGGCTTCTCTTTAGTTTTTCCATGGTTCACCAAATAATTTCCAAAGTGCCAGACTTGAGCTAAAGATTCCACATATCAACCAAGCAGCCAGCAGTGAAGCCTAATCTGCAACTTGTTTGGCACTTTAGGGCCATAGTTGACAGGGGTAAACCAAGCACAGGAAGTGTAGCCGACGTATGCCATTTTCCCGGGAAATCAGGCCCAAAGAAGCCACAAGACATCCGGACAACCAGGTAATAAAGCCTTTGTCGGACACTAGTTTGGCAGATTAGGGCCAAAAGTTACCAGGCAGTTTGCAAATAATATTAAGTTTGCTTATACCTTGGCCTTTTGGGGCTTTCATGGCCCTAAAAGGCCTCACAAAAAACACATTCGGCTCATGATTCTAGTTACTGATCATCAGTGGCAAACGAGGAATTTGAATGTTTATGTAAAGGGCATAATAGAGGTGTTGAGTCATGGCACTCTCGACTGCCATAATGTCGATCTTGAGTGTATGAAAATACTCTCACCTTCCTCGATGACTGAATACACTCTACTAAGACGTCAAAGTGAGTTCTCGGCCAGTTTTGGAAGTCCGCCGCCGGGAAGCGTTTAGTCACGTACGTCGTTAGTAGCCTATGCCAAGCTGATATAATCAACTCCCCGTCACTTGAGCGAGTTTTCAGCCAGTCATCACGATGCAACCTCTGCGACACTTTCAGATGTTTGGGGTCATTGAGGCCGCCCGCAATGTTTTGGGGACCACTAAGACAGAACACCAACTCACGGACAACCCCGATAGGTCCGATGTCCAGTTCCGGAAACCCCGTGCGGGTGAACAGCGCCGACGGACTCTTCCAGTAGTAGCCCAGCATGCCGAGCTCGTGTCCGGCTCCAGACCGCGCCGAGCCTCGACCAACAACGCCGCCCGCGTGAACGGGCGCTGCGCAGACTCCCGTCAGCCGTCACTGCCCCGGCTCCGAAGAGCTGATCACTTCACCGTCGGGGTCCCACACCCGCAGCCGAAGGTCTGTACCCCTTCCCCCCGGGGTCCGAGCGCAGATCCATACTTTATTTCCATAACTGATTAATAAAAAAGCGTCGTTCCACGGTGGGCGGAGTCGGCGAGGCCTTTCAAGGTTACCGGGATTCCAGCTCGTCGGCGGTGCCGATGAAGGGCCGTCGCTGGCGGTGCAGGCTATCGTAATGGGCCGTAAAGAACCCTGGACCCCGCTTTGTTTGTTTTGGGTCATTAGGCGATTTGGGTCTTGCCGAGGTCAATCGCGATTCGAAGTCGGAGCGCTCGCGCTAAGCGGCCGAAGAGTTATTACATCAGCATCGACGTGCGAACGAGGGGGCACATCCAACTTTGAAGGAAGCTCGCGGTAACCTTACGTAATGATGGGGTGCTTCCGCCCCAAAAGAGAACGCAGGTAATCAAACAAAGCAAGTATAAAAAGCATGTACCCCTGATTAAAATGATTTTTTACATGTTGCCAGCTTTTCTTTTTTTATATATAAAAATGATAAAACACGGCAAATATAAAAACCGCGTAAAGCAGCTAAGTTCCTGCAGTATCTATGGTTCAGTACGATTTCCCATTGTTCCGTTTAAAGTGGTACTCCAGTAAATGTTTGAGCTACCTCAACTTCCAACATTTTCGGAATCCTCAGCTTTTACCCTTTCTATTATGCTATTTAGTATCGCGAAACTCAGAATAGTTATTGGGAAATCGGCAAGTGAAAATTAATATACGTGGTTAAAGTCAGCGAAAAGCATGGGGAAACTGTAGAAGAATACAGGAGTCAGGATGGACGCTGAATTCACAAGTCAATATTTCATCCAAAAGAGAATAAGAAAGAAGATGACATATAACCAACGCAACTTAAAACAAGCCGCACAAAGGTATAAAGTTCCAGTTGTTTCTTTCAGAAGCTCAACAAATATTCCCGGTTTGTTCCAAGGTGCACTGAAATTTGGAAACAATATCTAGGGTGAAATGTAAAAACAAACATGCTAAACAGTTTTAGCCCTGTACCTCACGCTTGCTATACAGTATTCCTTTAACATCTGGCAGAGCGGATGTAGGACCGAGAGGAAGATGCATTAATGACAAGCTACTTGAACACAGCCTGTCTGTGAGGTCAAGGGTGGGGGCTCACCTGCCTCTGCACTGTCAATCCTGCACATGCAATCCAAATCTGGCCAGCGTGTGCCGCTAACATCGGTTGATTTTATTTATTTATTTATTTGATAATACTGCCAGCCACATACAAGGTGGCCAACAAGGGTGAGTATTGCTTGAGCAAAATACAAGAAAAACAAAACAGAAAAAAAAGAACAACAGCAACACGATATTAAATAAAAGCAACAGATATAAGGAAAAACTCTCTAGAGAAATTCACGAGGCGTATATTATACAAAATTTGGGGGAGCACTGCGTGAGCCTCCCTTCTGTTAAAGCTGGTTCACACATTTGCGACGGTTGCGATCGCTGCAGTACACCTTTAATGATAACGGTTACCTGATGACAGTAGCACTAGACTACAGGCTTGCACAAAAAAGGAGAATTGAAGTTGTATTAAAACAAAAAAAAAGCCCAGTGTTGTGTTAAGATCATCATTACAAAGTTCTCCAGCTGGCTTGCTCGCTTACTGTATTGACAACTAATAAGTTTAATTAATGAACATATTATCAAGTACGTAAATATAGGCTAATAGTTAACATATGGCCGGTTGCAATCGATAAGACTGAACTCTTTTCTCCAGAATGGCGTCGCGTGCGGAAGGTGCACTTCTAGCGCTCAACATTTCTTTGCGAAGTAACCGAGTGCCCTTGGTAAAAGAGGAAAAAAAAAGGTTGAGCTTATTCAATCAAGGAATAGTTCGAAATGACGAGGTCCAATTGGGTAACTTGCTAGGTCTTCTGGGTTTGTGCAGGCGTATAAATCGCAGCATCCCCAGGACGACTTGGAGCTGAAGAAGGCTGGTCGAGGGCACGGCCCACGAAGTTAGGTATGGTTAGGAGGGTGTAATTCTTCATCTGACTGCGGTGAACGACGCTGCCAGTATTCTACGGTACGAGAGTTGGAGAAGTGTTGATCTGAAGAAAACCATAACGTGTTGGTGATGAAAGTAGGTGGTGTGTGGCCTATACACTCCTGTCATTTTAGGCGCTAGTTCTGTAAAAACAAAATGTGTTTTAGGAACAGATCCACTAACCTTGTGGCACGTATTTGTGGAACGTATTTGACTTGTAATTATTACGAAGTAACACAGTGCGCAGTGATATACTGCCAGAGTTAATGCGCGGCATCAGGCTCGAAGCCCTACAAAGAATCTCTGAAAAGCTACGAAATGTACTGTCAAAGTATGACTCGCCACCCACACCCTTGGGCTGCCGCTTTTTCTACGCTATTGAAACTCAACATGAAAAGAACGTACACATTAAGTCAAGAGTACTCTTTAACACTTGATTTTTGCCGTTTGTTATGTTCGCAAACTGCAAGTCACATAACAGTATTTTTGGAAAAAACTAATGGCGCATAAATTGTAGTTTATTTAGAACGATAATGCACAGACAAACATATGATTAACTAGAGCCGGTGACAAAGAAAAAGTTAATGGAGCTCCTCCCACCCCTTTCCACTTTAGCAGAGCGAACGTTGGAGAGAGGTTGAATCCTCTCCAACGTTTGCACTGCTAAAATGGGAAGAGTTGGTAGGAGCTTCACCTGAACTCTTAACCCGCCATGTACTAAAGGTACCATAGAATGTCCCACTAAAAATGAACATATCCATGGGGTTGGAAATTATTTGCACCTAGAGAGCAGTGGATCGATAAAGAAAACATGTCATAAATTTGCACCCTCTCTTGGCATGCCAATAACACATGCTCAGAATGCTAAAAAAATTGTTCACTGTTTTGCCGATATGCCATTTTGATGCGGTACTGTCTTGGCATCTATTCTTTTGTCGCTATGCTGTATTGACGCAGTGCTCTTTTGTCGCGCGCTATTTGGACGACTGCTATTTTGCTACCTTGCTATTTTGAATCGACGCGTGCTGTTTTGACGCGCGCTGCTTTGAAGCGTGATGTTTTAACGCCTGCTGCTTTCACGGTTCTGTCTTGTGTTCTGCTTCGACATATGCTGTTTTCTCGCGTTACCCGCCTTCTCCTGGGCCACAAGAACTCTGCACGATTGGGCGTCCTTTGCATTCGCTGCAGATGATAAATATAGTTCCGACTTGGTTCGACGTGGTTCCGACTTCGGCTATGCGTGGGCATGAAAACTTGACCTGCCTGTGCAATGACCCCATGAGACCCACCCCGTGCTAAGTGGGTGCTTAGTAAGCACAAATTTGAGCATCATGGAGGCAGCGCGTGGGCTTGCCAAACTTTGACTACCCGTGCATTACCCTCGTGGACCCCACCGCGGCTTTCGGGGGAAGAGTGAGCAAAAAAGTCGATTCCACTGGGGCACAGCGTGGGCATGCCCAACTTGGGCTGCCCTTGCAATGCCCGCGTTGGTATCAACTCGGCTATACAAGGGCAGAGTTGGCACAAAGATGGGTCTTAGTGGGGTACTGCGTGGGCATGCCCAACTTGGGATGCTTATGCAATCCCCCGCGGGTTCCACCTCGGCTACACGGGGGCACACTTAGCACATAGGTAAGCTCTACGGTGGCATGCCTTAATTGGGCTACCCATGCAATGTCCTTCCGGCACCCCCTCGGGTATTCGAATTGGTAACCAAGGGCACCAATGGGGCAAAGCCTGGGCATGTCCAACTTGGACTATTAGGGCAAGCCCCAAAATGGCACTGATGGCACTTTCCACTCACATAGAGAGTCTTTACCGCATGTTCTGAAAATGCAACATAGGACATTGGCTTAGTTTGATACCAAATAACCGAGGATTGTAATTTAATACGTGAGAGAGAAATGTAAGGTTAGCAAAACATTATTACTAACTTATTACTCAGCGTGTGTGTAGAGAAGGCTGTTTTACGTGAGGTGCAATGTTTTGCGCAGAATAATATATTTAAGAATGAATTTCACACACACTCGTTTGAATGTCATTATTTGTTCGAAAACTCTGTGTTGTAGCCAGCTGACGCTGACTTTTTATCAATATCACCTGCCGGACAGGAGTTTATCTAGAAATGTGCACAGTTTTTGTTCCGCTTCGTACGCTTGAAATGCCGATTTTTCAATGGTCTAGGTCAACACGTTTTATAAATCTATAATAATGTTCCAAATTGGTAACAGTTTCAGAGCGCAGCTCTTAGGCGCCCGTTTCCGGCTTGAGCGGCGTCGCCGTCGCCGTCGGCGTCGCCTTCGGCGTAACCGCGCGGTGCATTATGGGAAATATCACATAATGCACAGCGCGAGCCCCCCCCCCCCCCCCCCCCCCCGGGGTCACGTGACCTCGGGGGGAGGAGATTGAAGAATGAGGGGAGGAGGAAGAGGAGGGGTATACCCTCCCCTGATTACCCTTCCCTCCTCCTTCTCAAGAGCTGCGCTCCAATTCGGCGTTACAAGGAGTTGTAAACGGCTTTCATTTTTTTAGTGCGCACACAAGAAAAGGGAAAAAAGGGAGGCATGTTGAATTTCGGATGCACTGCAATCCCCCAAACCGTAAGAAAATGAAGAAGTAACCACGAACGGTAATAAGTTTCCTGGGGCACCCCATGTGGTCTGCTCACGTACGCCGCCCCCTCTGGGCCCTTCCAGGAAAACCCCTGTGGGCTCCCAAGTAGACCCATTGTGAGTCCCCCAAGGGGAGCCCTTGGGGTTCGCCCAAGTAGAATCCCGGTGGTTCCTCCGAGGCAGTACAGGTGTGCCCGCTCGGTCCCAACGTTCAAAACCGACGTGGGACCCGCGTTGGTTGCCCAATTGGAACCCACGTCGGCCCCCCTTGAGAACCGGCTTTGCGCTACTTGGCTCAAAAAAAGAAAAAAAAAAGATATTATCTTTTTATACACCAACACTATCGAATGCCCGATATTAAAAAAAAATTATTTCTTTCTCTACTCTTCGTCTCAGTATTCACCGAATGTATCTTGCGCCTACAAAAATTATTTTTAAGTTTTCTATATTTTCTCTTGATAAAATTCATCAGATCAATGGCGCAGCAATCTCCCCCAACCATGCGAACAATCATACGGGTAAATATGAGAGAAGCTTTGCGAAGCCATATGACAAACACGAATATACCGACCATAAATATTTGTTTAAAATTAACTCAATCTTCTAGAAGGATACAAAGAAACAGTCTTAGCTTTCTCATCTACCGGGATGATTGTGGTCTGGCGTGTTAATGACTTGTTAGTTAACGACTCTTTAGATAGTTGAATTTATGAAGTGTTCCCCAAAGGTGCTGGAATATGTCTTTAATCAGATTACGTTCTTGGCATGAAAAAATCAATGTAGGCTGACGCTTGACGATGAGGTATGCCGATTTAAAAAAATATATTTATTATCAACTCATGCAGAAATGTATAAGGGGTAACCGTAGTGAAACACCTATCTATAAGGAATGTCTTGGTTCAATGAACGCATATGATCATATAAGATCCCATAAGAGAATACAAGAACCTCATAAGAACATCTAAGAACATTATAAGATTTTATTAACATTTATAAAAAACTGACAAGAAGTTTTATATAACTTCTCATATAATATTTTATTTTATTACACTTTCTTACGTGTTTATTTTGTGCTCCTATATGATCTTATTTGATCATGTGCATTTACGGGACCAAGAAATGTTTATACATATAACATTTTTCACTAAGGTAGGGATTAATTTAATATTTAGTGAAGCGTTCGTGTAATACAATTTGTGGAAAAGGAATAGACGAAATATTTTATGACGTAATGAAGGGAAAGTAAGGCATAAAGTGGCTTTTATAGACGGGTCACTAGCGGTTCGATGTTATAGTTGCAACATATAAAATGAGCACCGTCATTTTACAGAGCTTCGAGGTCAGTTACCAACTGTCGTGTGGCCTGGGTCCCAGATTGATGCTCATATTCAAGCTTTGATCGAACTAGAGTTTTTATACAGAAGTATTTTAAATGACATAATTGCTGAGGTGAAATTTTATCGCAGATAACAAAAACATAAAATTATCGTTGGCAATAATGCGATCAGTATGAGTTTTTTATGACACCATTAGAAGTTCTCTGAACATCAATATATTTGTAAGATGTCGCACATTCCAGTTGGGTGTCGCAAATTGAGTACAACGATCGGGACGTATTACGACGAGAAACCGTCATGAAGTTACATTTGTTAATTTGAAGAGTCATTTTCTATAAGTTACACTAATCGGATACTACACAGATATCGCCGTATAGAAACGCGGCATCCGATTCGCTAATTAAGTCACCAAAAATTACATGGTCATAAGCATACAAACTAATTGATGATGATACGCATATTAGAAACTCATTTATATAAATAAGGGACGAAATGGGTCCTAGAACAGGGCCTCGGTGGAACATCAAAGAAAAACAGCTGTAATGGAAAAGTTCGCTAGCTCTATTAGTAGTAACAAACTGAGATCGATTAGTTCGAAAACGTTTCATCCGTGACAAAATGTTAAGATGAATATTTTGCCCAGACTAAAAAGTTATAGTTTGTAAGCAACATTATTGAAATCCGTGCAAAAATCAAAGAACACACTGTGAGCCTGGGTCACATACTCACGAATGGAAACACCCAAGGTATTTTCCGCGTCCGTGGCGAAGTTGACAACGCAAGCGGCTGTCACGCGAGGCGGTGGCGTAGCCAGGGGAGGGGATATTGGGGCTGCAGTGCCCCCTCCCTCGAAACCCAAACGACCCTGTATCTTACGCATGCACACCCACACACGCACACATACACACAGAGAAAATGGATATCCCAAGTGTCTCAGCCCCCTGAAAAAATTTCCTGGCTACTCCGCTGCGCGAGGGAAGTGTGTTCAAGCTCCACCTGGTGAACTCCTTGTTTTACGACTTCTTACTGAAAGTTCCAGCCGATTATGATTCTATTCTCTCCTTAAGAAGGTTTCAAACCGTACGGCGAGTATAAAAGCAGCGGTAATGCGTTGCTTCTGGACAATTGGCCTTTCTTCGTCGACACAACAGTGCACGGTACATTTCTCGTTAAGTTTTTCGGCACAAGTTCACATCATTAAACGTTTATTTTCAGTTCTAAATCTGTCTACTATATTCCATCCGTGACAATATATTGTACAACAGTGCTTCCTTAACTCTGCTACCCTGCGACCCTGCGGAAACAACAAACATCGCGTCGAACCCACCCCCTCCCCATTCCCCCCTCCCCCCTCCACCCACCCCTCCCCTTCCACCCCTCCCCCATCTTCTTTGCTATATTTTGAACTTTTTAGTTTAACTCGTGCATGAAGACTAATACAAAAAATTTAAGCGTACATTTTATTTGCCTGTTAATAGCGTCAGAGTCATTAAGCTGGGCTCTCAAATATCACGCACACACAAAAAACAAAACGCCGCCACATTTACTTTGTTTTTGATTTATCAAACCCTTGTATACAATTTTCAACTCAAAACTGCTTGATAAGTTATATATATGCATTAGGTTTTTGAGGCCCATTGGTTCAATTCTTTAGGAACTATTCTTCACGTAAAACGCATGCAGTAATAATAAAGCAGAATCAGGGCAGTGCCGTAGAAATCATGTATGGTATTCTACAGGGAGCATCATTGATTAGCTCCAACGTTATTTAATGTATCTATTAGTGACCTGGAAAGTCTAAAATTATATCGCAATTATTTCTGTATGCGGACAGCGCGACCATGGTGCTTCCACATGAGAAGTTCGAAACAGCTGTAACATTATGTCGAAGTGATACAAGTCAAATAATAGATGGGTTTGTGGAAATTGATACTTTTTGACACTAAAAAAGATGTGTTTTAGAAATTCACATAAAAGAGTATTTTTAACCCTTCCTTGTTTTTATCTGGAACACAACCTCGGCATCACAATTGTGTTAAATAAATGTTTGAAGCGAGTACAAAATATTTGGGGCTATATTTCGACGAACGCATGACACAGGAACATAACGTAGACTGTGTAAAGAAAAGCTATGAATTGTGTCCTCTTACATACATATGATATTGTCACGACTTTATGTACAACACCAAAAGAGTTCGGCCCCTTGGAACAACAAAACCGTTGACTTCTTTACTTCAGTGTCAAGCCTCAGCGGAGTAGATGAAAAGAATGTTCCAAAAAACAAAGCTCACAGTCACGCGATGGCACGAGCGCCTGACGCTCGTGCGACCGGCCCGTGCGTCAGGCGTGTGGCACTGCCCGATGTCACGTGCTTATCTTAATGTGATAGCTTGTGCCATCCGCCGGTGCGTCTAGCGTGTGGCACTGCCCTCCCCTTCCGATGAAGCATCGTCCCGATGCTTAAACAAAATTAAATGCAGCGTGAGAAGTGTCTATTCTCTGGCGTAGTAGGGCTTTAGCCGGACCACGTGGACGACCTCTGGACGTGCGGAGCGTCGGAAGGAAAGATGTCCACCATCCGGAATGACTTCGTATGTGAGGTCACTCAGGCGACGAAGAACCTTGTAGGGGCCGAAGTACTTTCGCAGAAGTTTTTCACTGAGCCCTCGACGTCGGATAGGTGTCCAAACCCATACTTGATCCCCCGGTCGAAATCGGACGTCCCGGCGGCGCATGTTGTAGTGGCGGGCGTCGACGAGCTGCTGTCGGCGGATTCGTACTCTCGCCAGTTGACGCGCTTCTTCTGCACGTTGCGCGAAGATATCTGCGTCGGCATCTATCATGTCCGGGAAGTGAGGCAGCATGGCGTCCAGCGTAGTCGTTGCCTCGCGTCCGTAAACTAGTCGAAATGGCGTGAAACCCGTTGTTTCCTGTGGGGCCGTATTATACGCGAACGTGATATAGGAAAGAATCTCATTCCATGTCTTGTGTTGGACATCCACGTACATGCAAAGCATATCGGCGATTGTCTTGTTGAGGCGCTTTGTGAGGCCGTTAGTTTGTGGGTGATATGCTGTAGTTTTTCTGTGAGTCGTCTGACTTAGCCTCATGATGTCTTGCGTGAGCTGAGCTGTGAATGCAGTACCACGATCTGTTATAACCACTTTTGGAGCGCCATGACGCAAGACGACGGTGTCCACGAAGAACCTTGCCACCTCTAATGCGGTTCCTTGGGGGAGTGCCCGCGTCTCGGCGTACCGCGTCAGGTAGTCCGTCTCAACGATGATCCACTTGTTGCCTGAGGACGAGGTTGGAAAAGGGCCCAACAAGTCCATTCCGATTTGTTCAAATGGTGCTGACGGCGGGTCGATTGGTTGAAGAAGGCCGGCGGGCCTCACAGGTGGCGTCTTACGCCGCTGGCACTCGCGGCATGTCCTTACGTAATGGTGTACAGCCGCGTACATACGAGGCCAGTAGTACTTCCTACGGACTCTCGCGAGTGTGCGGGCAAAACTAAGGTGTCCCGACGTTGGCTCGTCGTGGCTGGCGTAAAGAATCTCGTCGCGAAGGGCAATCGGAATGACAAGAACGTATGAGGCCGCGATTGGCTGGAAATTTTTCTTGTACAGAACATCGTCTTTTAAGCAGAATGAACCTTGACTTCGAGAAAATGCGGTTGGCACAGGCGTATCACGGCCCTCCAGGTGCTCAATAAAAGCACGAAGCTCGGGGTCTGTTCGTTGCTGTTGGGCCATAATCGCAGTGTCAATAGCTCCGAGAAAGGCGTCGTCCATTTCATCGGTTTGCGGAGCAGGGTCAACAGGAGCACGAGAGAGACAGTCCGCGTCGTTGTGTTTTCGCCCCGACTTGTGCACGACGGTGATTTCGAATTCCTGAAGTCTCAGGCTCCAGCGCGCGAGACGCCCGGAAGGATCTTTGAGGGTGGCCAACCAGCATAGAGAATGGTGGTCGGTCACTACTTTGAAAGGCCTCCCATAAAGGTAGGGACGAAACTTGATGGTGGCCCAAATGATTGCGAGACACTCTTTTTCCGTGGTCGAATAGTTAGTCTCTGCTTTGGACAGTGAGCGGCTGGCATACGCAATCACCCGTTCGACTCCATTTTGCCACTGGAGCAGTTATTTTTGTTATCCACTGTCTCCTCGCCAATCATGCGTGTCAATATCAGTTTGAGAATATCAAGACGGCCACGAAGAAGGCGTTGGAAGGGTACACTCCAAGGACCAACCACAGTCTAAGATCTATGCATCTGGGAGTGAACACCGCGCGCGTCGCAGATGCCAGATATAGTCCTCTCCACGCCTTGGTTGCAAGCGGAGCCGCCAAATGGCTGTCATAAGCGTCTATTGCTAACGTGTCGTGGTCACAAATTTTTATAGGATACGTGCTTGTTTTTATGTCATTTTCAGAGTATTCCGAACCATCTAAAACGTATCATTTGCGCTACGCGTGTTGCATAGATACATCTTCGTCATTGACCATATCGGTTTGCATCAACGGCGGCAAGAACGTGTTTATGAACGCGTTGAAGCGTAAAAAAGTTGATGTCAGAGCAGGCGCCCCGAGCGGATAGCGCGTGCAGCAGGGTGCCATGGCAACGAGACATATTTTCCCCTCTTTTTTTCTAAGTTGCGCCGTCTGGCCACCAGAGACGCGGTCGACATAGGATCTCAAGCGCGTTCTACTAGGGCTTCATCTGGTCGATTGTGTCGCAGCGTCCTCTGTGTTGTCTGTCACTTTGCCTAAAATATATATTTGACCGTGCTACGGTGTTAGACCCGCCGCGGATTTCTCGCTCCATAGAGAAATAATAATAAAAAAAGAAATGGCTGAGACGCGAGGCGCGAGTATCGGAGAGCGCGCGAGGAACTCAATGATTCGAAAGCGCAAAACGGACGTTCAATTTGGTTTCTTTGCTCAGTTAGCTGCGTTTCGACTGCGTCCTCCCCCACAACTTAATTTGGTGAAGCTAAACGCATCAATAAATCATTCACGTAACAAGCTCATCTTAGGGTCCGTCGTCAAATCACGCGTAGAAACTGCGAATTCTTTTATCCGAAGGTTGCCAATGAACCCAACGTTTCACTGCTTCGCGTTTATTGTCGCGAATTGTCTTAGCCGCACCCATCCCCCGACAGCCATTGACAGCGATAATGTTGACTACATGGTGTAATGCTTACCTTGCATCCCACAGCACAAGGCCCCCTCCTTGCGCGCCAAGTGTTAACCGAGCGGTGGAGGTGAGGTCGGCTAGGTCCCTGGCGATGACCGCTGTCCGTGGCCCCTGCAGCAGACGTAAAAATTACCGAAAAATGCGTCTCCTTTAGCGTACCGTATTTCAAGGATCCACGGAGTATACATTTTGCAAAGTTGAAAATGCACACAATTTTTATTTCATGGTCGTTCAGTATGACGAGACGTGACGGATTTTCTTAATCACAGAGCATGTTAATAATACTTTATGTATGTGACAAGATTCTTTATGAGCTAATAAGAAAGCATTTGTCAATGTGTTTTGTGTATAAGTTTTCGCGTATGGAATAAGGAATGTGTGCGGACTACGCGCCAAGTGCCGACTATCTAACGAAAAACTACCTTTTAGATGCGGAGCATCTCTTGCTCGGGTCTATGTCCCGCGGCGTCGGCGTTGTAGTCGGCACTCGAACTACACACGCGCAACTCTCCTCCTTCCCTCTCTCCAACAGCTGCGCGTTACTCTCTCCGCTCTCTCTCTCTACCAGCTGCGTGCACTGCGCGTGCGTTCGCTTCTCCTCACACCGCGCGCGCACGCGCAACTCTCCTCCTCTAGTCTCCTCTCCTTCAAGTGTGAAAAAAAATAAACGGCGAGCGGCGAGCGTTCCAAGTTTCTCTGCCGCGAGCCGCGACGAAGGCTCGCGTAGGGGGTAACGCTAGGGCAGTCGGTGGCGCCATCTCTCGACGTCAGCACGCAACTGACTCTTTCCTCGGAACCAACACGATGCTCCGCATCACCCCATGGTTCCCCTCGGGAAGATGGTGTAATTTTTTTAAGCAATATTTGCCTCTTCGTGCTGTAGAAAAGGTGCAGAATATACTCCGATAAATAAGGTAGCTGAAAAGTGCTTTCTGAGTTTCTAGAAACTGCAGAAAAACGGACTCAACCCACTTTAAATGAATCTCAAAACGCGGTTTACCTAGCTCGGGTGCTGCAATATAACGCATAGGTTCAACTGTAGGCTGCATTTTGTTTTGCTGAAATATAAAAGAGCAGAACTGTTTTAATTAAAAGGCACAACTAAAAACGCATCATATGACTAAGTATAGGCCCCCGTAGGCTAAAAGCAAAAGAATGCTTGTCTATGGACCATTGGAGCGTTTTATTGGGCAAAACAAGGAACACGAGTGGAGTCGGAATTATTTTCCCGGCACTCGGTTGTTTCGGTTAAATAAACATCCAAAAAGTAAGCAGCGTCTTTTTTGTCATTGACACTAAAAATGTTTATCGGCACAACTAACAATAGACCGTTTTTATTTGCTTTGTTTGTTTTGGTTCTCTACGAGACAATTTAGCCGTCTGACATAAAAATGAATAATTCCCATTCAGCCGCTACTTTGCGCTAAATTACATTATCGGAGCATGGGGGAACTAATTTTATAGAGTTAATTAAATTGGGTTCCGTTTCTTGTGCCCATGCTGTATGATCAAAACTTCCCCTCATTACTATTAGGGCGACTGAAAAATACAAGTTTGTTTGCCCTGTTATTACAATAACCTGTGTAATACTGTCTTAGACACGTGGAAAAACCAATGTGTAGTGAGGAACTAGATATATTTTAATTGAATGTCGGCAATAATTAGTAAAAAAATCGGATAGGGTAACTCGTAGTAGATATCGATGTAATGCAATCAAAAGTTTTCAAAAGCAGCTGCGTGAATTCAGGTGTGCCAGCCAAGAAACACGTCAAGAGCGCACGTGCGAATTCTCTTAAAGAGGCATTACTGCAAGACAAAAAGACAGAAAGACGTACAATGTGTGAATTCTCGCGGAAATGTTCGTTCCTGTTCTTTCCGGTCACTGTGCGTAACAGGGTAAATCGCTTTTAAACATTTAATTTTTTCTTCATAATTGGCAACGGCTTATCATTATAAAGACCCCGTATTACTGTATGAATATACACAATTAAAAAAAAAACTACAACAAGGCTCTTCTTTGTTGATCATTTCATGTTAATTAAAGCATATCATATATGCCAATACGAACCTCTTGACCTGGCTGACGTCACGTCTCATATCGTTAATGAAAGGCTTATCGAGACACGTTTTATCAAGGGTGACTCACCAGAATTACAGGGGTCTTTGACCGCGAAGATATACTAGGCATCACCGTACGCTCATTCTCCGTTCAAAAAATAAGCGCTAGAGGTTCGCGCCAGATACAAAGTTTCAGTACGAACCTAAATCTTATTTAAAAATTTATAAGTGATTTTGTGAATATTTTAATTGAAAAATGGGGCCCATTTTTGGACTCCATGGATTTGAGAGCTCCCTCTGCCGCCATTTTCCCTTCGATATTTCTGAGAAAATAACCTATTACCTTTTATTTCATGCTGAAACTTCGGCATCTGTTTCGGAGCTCTGGCGTTACTCCTTGGCAGGTAAATGGGCGTTCGACGTTGGATAGCTTATTTTCGCGGCGAAAAAATCTCGTACATTATTTTGGGGGTAATGTTTCATCGACACGGCTGCGCGTTGTCAAATATTAACGATCGCATCACCGTCTATGTGCGACGGTGACAAAAGTGATGTGTATTTCGCGGAACACAAAAGAAAATCACTCGTGAGTGTTGGATTGCAGCCTTTTGCAGTCACTTAAGGCCCGTTCACACATTTGCGTTCGGAGCGACCACTATGCTTACGAACGAATGCAACCGCTGCGACTTCAACGATAACTGTACGCGACGTGTAGACACGCATGTAACCGCATGCTTCAGCTCTTGCTCCTACGAGCTTCAGCTCTTGCTCCTAGCCAATAGTAAGCAACCCACTTACGCTTACAAACGTGGCGGACGGTTTCCTGCCCGACGCGAGATCCACCGTCCTATTGGAGGTTTCGGCTACGGCGTACAGTCACGAAGATCTGCTGTGCGCCTACAATTGCTGTGGATAACGAAGCCGTTATCCACGACTGCGTCCATTGTGACCGGAACGACCGCTCTGCGCCGCGCCTACACTCCTGCAACACTGCAACAAGCGCAGTGCGTCGGCAGCACTGCGACCGCCTCTCCGCCGCCGTCAGCTGTTTCAGTGGTGCCTCTAAAAAGAAGGCGACGCGCTGCCACTTACTTGCGTAACAGAAAATAGACAGACCGTCTTATATGACCATAAACTTTTTTTTTTCAGGATGCGCTTGCAGGCTAGTGCATTAAAAAAGAAAAAAAAAAGATGCAGTACGCCGTCTTGCACGATCACGACTTTAATACACGACTTTGCCAACAGTACAAATCTCGTCACACGCCTTTTTTACGATTATAAAAGGCGATGTAATCTTAGCAGCGATATAGCAACGTAGAAATATAATTTCGTGATCAGATAGACGTAGCGAGCGAGACGTTGCGAGCGTTCAGGATTGCTAACACTAATCACCTTCGTGAAAATTCGCATCCTTTAAATACAGTACGCACCAGTAATACCTTGAACTTGAGCCCACGCATGGAATGCGCCAAAAAAGAAATCCGGGCGATGTTCGAGGACACAAACGCTAAGAAAGTACCACTGTAGTCGAAGTAAACAAACACGGCGGCACGGGCGTTTCTGCTGTCTTGAGAGTGCCGCCACGAGATCGCCGCGAGTAGGTGGATCTTCCCTTCTAGTATGTGCTGGGTTATCATAACGACACACGACAAAAATGCACAGTCAAGGATAGCGCTTTTACGCGGAACGATGAGCTTCCACCACGCCGTCCACGTCGACGATCACCACCGACGCCATGTTTGCATATTAGAAGGAGGCCGGCACGACCGGCATGCAACGCGCGCGACCGAGCTCTCCTCGACCTGTGATTGGTCTGTCGTTGCGGTCGTTCCCGAACGTAACGAAAAAGTTCAGCCCGGCTCAAAACCTTGCGTTGCGAACGAACACGAACGAAGCAACCGTTTGGCGCTTCGTTGCTATGGTAACTCATCGTTCCAACCGGTTGCATTCGTTCGTAAGCGTAGTGGTCGCTCCGAACGCAACTGTGTGAACGGGCCTTTAGTTCATCGTTAAGCACAGAACCGAGCGTTTGGGCAGAGTTTATCTCTGCACAGTTACACCGAAAACGATTTGACACAAAGTAAAATCCCATAAACAAGAACACGTTCATTCCGGAACCGGAAAGCATTTTGGCAACGAGTCGCAAGGCTGAAGAGAACCGGAAATTGTCAGGAATAGGTCTATACGTCACGTGACACCAGAACACGTGGCGTCAATATTTTGCTATATCTAGGAAAAACTAAATTGGTGTATGTGCCTCGTGACGCCAGCCCTATGACCTATCGACATCCTATAGAGTGCGACCGTAAGGACCAAGACATTTGGCACGGCTGGCATAATTTGAATTTAAAAAGTACACACCTAAAATTGAGGACATGAACGTAGTTGCGCAGGAAGTTTTATGTGTACTTTCTAGAGCTCAACTCGGAGGTAACGAAATATTTAAAATATCGAAATCGGAGGCCTTGACGTTCCTGTGTCCTATACCAGCCTGTTTGTCGCCTGCACACTGGTTTATTAGCTTGTTCTCTTGCGGCTTGCTGACAGCAAGAACGCTAGGAGCCAATACAAAACGCAATATGATTAAGATAATCGCGATAATTCGTACTTTTAACGAAGTATATGAACAATGACCCTCTGGGAGAAAGCGCACACACGAGTGTGCTGACGACGAACATCTTTTGTAGGGCATATGAAAGGCGCGAACTCCGTTTTTGCTCTAGTTTTAGTAGTTTACTCCCTCTGACTCGAGCCCTGAAAAAAAATGGAAAAAAAAACGTCTTACGAAACTACGTTCGCGTGTCCTAGTTTAGATATGTACGTTTGGTACATGAATTTCGCAATGCGTGCAAAACGTGTTGGTCCTTTCCGCTGCACCCTGTAGATAACATCCATTTGAATGTTAAACAGCTATCATTAACGGTCGCTCTATTACTACAAACAACGCCGTGTCGTCATCGATCTCGCTCCTCCAGCTCTCATGAGAGTACCAGCCGCAGTCGTTGCCGAAGTGCACACCTCATTTGGTTGTACCTCCACCGGTTCGGTAGCGCCGCAAAAAAAAAAACAAAAAAACATTACAGCATGTGTAATATGGGAAGCGCAAAAAATCCGCACTAAATGCGGCTAATGTGGCAAGTCCAACCAAGAGCCGTCTTTTTTTATTAACGGCGACTCCAAAAGTTTCGCTATCTTGTGGATACATGCGCGGAAATCAGCGTTTATCCTTCAACTTCAGAGGACCACCGAAACCACCAGCCTCGGACGTCCCTGCCAGCTGCTAATGGCTCTCCTATTCGCATCTACGTCGAGAACCCTATCCTACTCGATCTAAAACTACTAAGAATATTCTGCGGGATTTTCATAACTGCAGACGCTAAATTCACCATCATTAGAGCAGACTTTCTTCAGTTGATGAACCTCACAGTAGACATGCTTCACTACCAGCCTCAAGGTGACGATACACGTCACATGTCTAAGGAATTGTGGTGCAGTATCCGAAGCTCAAGCTTCTCCAAGTATTGTAACTACAGTGACAAGATGCGAAGATTCCCTTCTCAAGTTTTCAATGCTAGATATCCATCGTTTTAGGCCGAATCAACACAACACAGCATTATACATTCTATTGAGACGACAGGAGAAGCTATATTCGCACGCCCTCGAGGACTTGCTCCGGACAAGCTTAAGGTCGCGAGGAACGAGTTTGAGCACATGATCGAGCTTAAAATTCTTCGGTCGTGTCTCCTGCATATCGGTGAAAAAAACGGGTATTGGAGACCATGCAGGGACTGCCGTGAACTCAGCAAAGTTAATGTACCAGACCGGTATACAATCCAGCACGTTCAAGATTTCCCCCGAGCCATTGCAGGGGCAACCATCTTCACCAAGCTTTACCTATGAAAGCTTATCATCACATCTTCATCGATCTCACAGACATACCGTATTTTCCGGGCTATAGTGCGCGGACTATACATGCTTAAAAACTTAAATTCCTGGCCGTGTGGACTATCTACGCGTGCGGCCGACACAGAAATTTTGTTTTTCAATAACGCTCATTGCGACGAGAAGTGACACGATTTGTGATTGAAAGCGTTTGTTAATGATGATTGTTGTATAATACAAGCGTCTTTGTGAGCTAAGAAAGCAGACATTTGTCAAGGTGTGCCGTCAATGAGATTGGTTTTGTCAACTAAGCACCAGATGCGGACTATGCTCGGCGTGCGGACTAGCACCGCGTGTGGACCATCTAAGTACAATCTTTTGTTTTCGGCCTAAATTGGAGCCTGCGGACTATACATCAGGTGCGGACAATAGCCCGGAAAGTACGGCACTTTAAACCGCCATCGTGACATATTTAGTCTTGTTTGGGTATGTGCGGATGCCTTTTGGCATCAGGGACGTCGTTCAAACATTTCAAAGGTTTATGAATAAAGGGCTGCAAAAGGTATTGTTTTGTTTCGCCTACGTGAACACTATTCTCGTTGAGACTCCCAATGAACATGAAATTTATCTTAACACCATCTTTGAACGCCCGAATGAGTTTGGAATCACAAACAATATGCAAAAAATCGCTTTTGGCGTTTTCGAACTTGACGTTCTTCGACACAACCCAGACAACGACGCCATTCAACCTACAATGCCAAAATTCCAGGCCATCCGGGACTACCCACGACTGTCCAAAGTCAGGCAACTTCGCGAATTCCTGGGATTGATTAACTTCCATTGTCGTTTCTTCCAGGATGTCCTTTTAACTCCACCCAATCAACACGTTCCCTCTCGGGTGTAAAGGCTAAGACTGCACCCCTGGTCTGGAACAATGCAGACGAGGAAGCCTTCACCGAGATCAAGGAAGAGCTAGCCAAAATCGCTTTGCTGGCACATCCTAGATATGACGCTCTAACGTTATCATGGTCGACACTCCAAACACAGCGATTGGCGCAATTTTACAACAGTTTATCGATGGATCATGGAGCCCCATCGCCTTTGCTCCAAACCACTGTCGCCTGTAGAAACAAGGTACAGCACTTTTGGATGCGATTTACTTACCATCTGGTCCGGATTCAAGCATTTTGTGCACTTTCTGGAAGGCGGATAATTATTCATGCAACCAACCGTACGCCGCTGACATACGCCATCGACTCTCGTAGCGTGGCGCATTTTCCAAGCGAGATACGTCAGCCAGCTTTTTTTATCAGGATTCTACACCGGCATCAGGTTTATCAACGGACAAAAGAATGTCGTTACCAATGCCCTTCCCCTCATCAACATTGATGCGTCTTTCACACTACGCCCGTCCCTGGCCTACTCGACCCTTGCAGCTTCTCATAGAGCTGACCGCGAGCTTCGGACGCTGCGCAACTTTCCCTCCTGCTCACTGTGGTACCAATAATTCCAGCTAGCCATATCGTAACCTTCAGTGGTGTGCGACGTTATAACCAGCGAACCAAGGATGGTCATACCTCCCTAAAAAATTACAAGCTTAAGTTCATCTACTTTGCAGATGTCAATACAGGGAGGTCACCTAGAACATTAGACAAACATAAAACGTTTATGTTCGTTCAATATATTTGTGTTTGTTTCAATCCAACTGATCCCCCTGTATTTTCCTCTCTAAAAAAAATTCCGGCGTCAGTCCTTTAAGATGCGTCATTCCTTAGCGGACCCATGTATCAAAGCTATGTTATAGCTTATTTCATCTCTCCACGTGTGATTGGCATAAATTCTGACAACCGGCAGTGCGCATTCTCCTTCATGCACAGTCAGCGTGTGAAAGTCTACCATCACACTATCTCCCCGAATGCGACATTTCAGCTGCCTAACGCACGGTTTGCTTACATGCACATGACATCATGAACCCCTTGCACCCTCTCAAGGCTATCGGTACCTCTTCCCCGTTATGGTCCATTTTACGCGGCCGGCTGCACTCCTACTGCTCGCGTAGCCTAGGCAGGTCTTTACGGCCGCTCTAGGTCCGTTGTTGAAAGGACTCTTTCACAAAGAGAAATGGGTGCAATCCAAGCAATCGCCGATTTCGTTTCCTAGCAGTGCTGGGATCTACTACTTCGTAAACGAGGTGATCTACATCGGAATCATGCCACTCCTCTTCATGGCGAAAAAGGCACCTAATGCAATGCGAGTAGTGTTGCATGCAGGAATTCTTGGCAGTAGTGGATTCCAACCAAGTTTGTTTAAAACACACTCAAAACTGATTGGCTTTCAGCACATCTCGACGACATCATACCGTTCGAGCGCGAATGAACTTGTCGATGGCCTTCATAGACAGCTCCAACGAGGCATCATTGCTGCTCAATCAACATCCTGGACGGAATGCCTTCCCCTGGTCATGTTGGGAAACATATCGGCACTCAAACTAGACCTATCTATAACGCAGCAGAGTTGGTCTATGGCCCACCACTCTGCCTGCCAAGCGATTTATTCTACGCTTCTCGATCAAATTGTCTGCCGGATCCCTTCGACGACGTGGAAAAATTACGCTCCGGTATGGACAACCTTTTCGTCCATCACCAAAAGTATATCCTGACAGCAGGAAATCTTTGTCAGCTCAAAACTTTCCACTGCAGCAGATGTTTTCGAGCGACAAGATGCTTTATGACGATCACTACAATCAGTTTACGATGACGTGTATAAAGTTTCTGCAAAAATGTCCAAACCCTCCACTTTGGCATACCAAAACGGGCAAGAAAAAGTCACTATCGACCGTTTTAAACCGGCGTACCTCCTGCCATCTGAAAGCACTGCTACCAAAACGATAAGCCTACCATCTGCCACAACGAACATTTCACTCCCATAACAAAAAGGCAGAGCCTGTTTTCGCACTGCTCATTTTTGCCCCCTCCTAATGCGACCTAGTGCTCCAACAACGTCTTCGAAAGCTTTTTGAGCAAGGGGGGAAGGGGGGTGGGGAAGGAGCCCATGTAGCGACCGGCATTGCTACAGTGCGCCGGCCTCGTAGCTGCTCTTGCCTCGGAGAGCGAGCGAGGCAGGAACATGCCTTATGCACGAGCGGCGTGACATGAGCGTTAGAACGAACACGGCGAGCTCGGGTGAGTAGCTATGGCCTGGTGCTCATCTGACTGGCTCACAATTTTAACACCTTTACAATATGTAAAAAAATAGAGTATGATCAAAGACCAACGCCACGACGACTACAAGTGCATACGTCATGTTACGTCAAGTCGAGCGACATCATTTTGTCCGCGAAATTTGGCGAAGAAACTTAATTATTCCATACAACATGTGACGTCAGGTAATGTGATATCAATTGACGTCATGTGACTTGAGAACATTTAGTTTTCCCGCTACATTTGGCGGAAAACACATGGAAGAACAATATTTTGGGATTGGGGGTTCCGTTTTAGAAAGCATTTTAAGCTTTAAACTATTTGAGATGCCATCTGGTGCACGATAGGACAGACCGAATCTGATTGTCTTTGCATGTATGACATTAGTTTACCGCTGTGGAGTTCACTCATACAGCTAATATATTTCACATATCGGGAACTATTCCAAACCATTTTAAAAAGGAAACAAAATACTTGTAAACTTGATTTTCTTATATAAAATCGCAAACCTTCCACCCAGAGCCAAGTTTTATCACATCCAAGTGTTGCCGACACTTAACACGATTTCAATCAATCACCAAGTGTTGCCGTGGATTATCAGTGCGTAGCTATGAATAAAGGTTGTCTGAATTTAGATTTTTTGTGTTGGTAATGTTTATGAGAAATTTATTCTGTTTCCGTTTTGTTGAGTCCAATTTATTTTGTTATATTTACGACAAAAAATGTAGAATATGATTATATATTGACTTTTTGTTTTTTCCCGAGACAACAATTTAAGTAAGGCCCTTTCTTCTTTGTATTTAATAATATACACTAAATATTATTCAAATATAAATTTATTTGTCGAAAAAATCAAAATTATTATTTTATTATTAGTATTGCATTGATTGTCAATAGAGCTGAGCGACCCTGGACATATACACCTTTTCCACAAGCGCGCAGCCATCTTGAATATCGTCACTTCTGGTATGTGGTAAAACATCTTTTTGATCTCTCCCCGCAGTTGGAAGGTGTTTACGAAAAATGCGTGATTGTCACACATTCTTGATTTGACTCACCTATATTTTCTCGCATATTCCAGGTTCAAACGTTTTATTATTTTTTCGCCCCGCATACCAGACACGGAACCCACTTGACTGAGAACGAGAGGAAACAGAAAAGGTCTATATATTGATTGACATGTTATTGTCCTCTTCGAGGGACAAGCAGTAAAAACTATTCACTTTTTTGCTTTACTGCCAATCTTCGGTTTGGGAATGTCAGCTTCAACTCAACGTTTTTGCTGGGTTAACGAGCAGCAGATATCGCAAAAAAGTGCGTTAGTATGACGTAGTACGTTCTACATATCTTTCACACAACCCTAGGAGTAACCCGAAAAGGTCGCCCAGGACTACGATGGAGCACATCGGTTGTCTTAGGCAGCATCTCATCAGGGACCGTGGCGAGTCAAATTTCATACCTCTTACTGTGGTAGGAGGTTTTTTCTTTTCTCTTCTCAGAGTAACGTGCAAAATTATCCACTTTTTGACTGGGCTCTCAATTTTCGGCTGAAGAATAACATGGCTTAGCCAAAATGTCAATCGTCAGATAACTGGAAACCCTGATTTGAAGCATCATGATGGCAGCAGTGTCGTCCTCTGAAGCGTAGCGTAAGTCGTTGCTCCAGTGGGCTCTAAAGTGTCAGATGCCGTAAAGGAAGTGCGGCACCACAACGCGTCCCCTGCTTTACCTTTCTCACAATATAGCTTTTTGAAGTTCAAGTCATCTAGTACCAGCAGCGCCAATCATCCGAGTACGTCATTCCTGAGGCACGCACTCTGTGCCAGTGGTTCGCTGCGACAGTGTTGCGGAGTTGGCAATCCGGATTTGTAATGATTCCGGAATCAATCCGCACTTTTGTGGCCCCAGAATGGAATGGGAATGGAGTGGCAGCAGCGCTGGGGGCATAAAAGTAGGAAGCTTTTGAAGACGACATGATGCTACCAGACGTGAAGCCAGAAGTGTGAAGGCACACGTCCCCAACGATAACCAAAACCACAGCTGTTTTGGTCACCCTCGGGTCACCCAAGGGTGACCAAAGGTGACCCGAGCTAGGATCTAAAGTCCATCAGCCCGTAGACCCTGGCTTCAACTATGGTGGCATCATGTCGCCTCCACAAGCTTCCTACCTACATGACTGGGGGAAATGAAATGGGAATGAAATTAGATGCCTTTTGTCTGGAATGGAGTGTGAATGGAATGAGCTCGGTTCTTATGAGAGCTGCGTCGATTTTCATCTACGGTCTACGTGCTTACGGCACATATCGATAGCACAAGGTAAGTTTCTCTTGAAACAGCATCATTTCACTAGAGGTGACCGGCGGCTTGATTGTCTCAATGGCTTATGCTCATTCGAAGATGGAAATAGCCCGCTCTCAGTGAAGCAACTAAAAATAAATAGGAGTAGACGAACAAGCTGCTGTTCCTGTCGCTGCGGGACGCGACAAAGGAGATGTTGTAATCATGTGCGATTAACCCACAGATTTTAGCCAGGTCACCAGGCCGAACGTTTATCGAAAACCGGAAAAAAAGCTGTGTTTTTTTAACTAAACGAAAAAAAAAAAACATTTGATATTGATTCCGAACCGGAACGGAACCGTTACCTCATATGGCGGTAACCGTTTTATGGGAAACGGTTCGGTGTAATAAAATGTGAGACGCGCCTCCTTGGGGTTGGCGTCACAAAGTTAAATAAATAATCGCGACAGTGGCATCAGCCGCTCAGTTTTGACTGACAAAACGGCAGCGACTACTTGAAGACAGTTAAGAAAAATTAAACAAATAAGTATATTCGACGTCTATATGCAGCACAAATTGGCGTCAGCGAGTCGGCGTGGCAGTGTACACTTGTATACTTTGTTTTACCTCACGATGGATTGCAGAGGACGCTACAAGTCACTGGAGCCAATTCATAGCTCGAATAGTGTCACGTGCCCTTCCGGGTGGGCGGAGCGACGCGGGGAGCTACGAACTATGGAATGCCTCGGGTAGCTTGTAGCATCCATCGCGATACGGTCTAAGATGAAACCGAGTATATATATCTGACATTGCCGAGACGCTAAGGAGCTCATATTAGTGCGTGTGTGTGTGTGTGTTTATTAATGCAACGCAAATTCCCCAAGGAAAAAGAAGCAAACATAAACATCAAAATGAACACAAAACGTTGACGGCTACCGGAGCGTCTGTTCTGGGGGGGGGGGGGGGGGGGAAGGGGTGACATCTGTAGGTGGCAAAAGGCGAAGCAGGGACCAGGGCGACATTGCGGCACCGGTCGCAGGGACGCCATTCACCCAGAGTCCTGGGTGCTGCTTGAAAAATCTTTTTTTTTTTGTGTGTGTGTGCCCTTTCTAAAACGGCAAGTCACCCGTTGTCTTCTTTATGTTCCTTTTTGTTTTAATAGTCATTTGACCGGCCTTCGCTGTCTTTCTCCTCTTCAGCTCAGTCGTTCCACCAGCCGTTTGGGAGTGCGCTTCAAACAGTTTTCCGTTGCAATCTAGATAAGCATCTCACCGGCGTGCGGTCGTGTATCAGTATTGCGAGATACCCGTTAAAGAACCCAGGTTAGCAGTCGTGCTTCACTGGCTAAATGTTCACCTACAATAGGTGACACTGTCGCCATACCCTGGCAGACTGAACTCCTTCTTTCTAAACGGCAAAGAGCAAATTTGTTTCTAAAGCTCGTTGTGCAGAAAAGCCGTCGTCGGCGTCAATGTAGACGCCGGTGTCGGCGTTATTGTGACGGAAAAACCCTGATTGGACCATGAGTAATTCATTGGCCTCAAAGAAAAATTTCGAAATATTTTAGGCGGAGGCGGGATCGATTTTTAGACGTATTCAATACGATGCCGGATTTTTAACATATATTCAATACAAAATACTGTATTATGTTGTGGAGTAATCACTCGATAATAGGAGTGGAACTCAACCCACACGGTGGCGTGACCTTTCATGAGCAAAATGTGTGTCGAAGCCCTACACGACATCTAGTGACAAACTTGGTGTGCCGTCATTTCAAGTGTATTTTTTCTGACCCTATACCATGTAGGCCAGGCAGATATGCTTGAATGGCTTGTAAACGAGCGGGGATTTATATTTAGCTGTCGCTTTTCACTCTTAAATGCGACGCTTAAGCGTCCTCCTGTATTTGTGGTAAGTTTGCGAGTACGGAACGCGCTACTGTTACGGTGTCAGTGTACGTGCTGGTTGATTTACTTGATATGCGAGTATTGTAATTCGGTATTATTTACAAGCTCGTTTATAATCATGTAAATTAACGCTAGCACCTTGCGTTAAAAATTCAAGATCGCTACACAAAATTTAGCATATATTTGTTTTGCCATCCTCATTTCCACGGCCCGGCTTCTGATGACCTAATTTCTTTTTAATGCCTGACCCTGCGTTGAACTCCCATCTCCTTCTTAGTGACTGGGAGCGCTAAACTTTTTTTTTTTTTACTTTTAGCCTTTCCACATTGGTGAAGAAGGAAGACCAGCGAAGCTGTACTATTGTGGGAATGAAGCAAAGGCCGGCCGCAAGTCGGCAAGCCAGTGTGGAAAGGCTTAGTGTTCCTGTATAGGCTCCCTACAGGAGCCAGAGTTGCGCGTCTGTTTTCCACGTGCCGCCGCGCCGCTATTCGCCGAGACCCGATCACGTGAGGAGCCGGATCAAGTGTCGTGCAGGAGAGAAGACGTCGCGCGCGGCCCCGGCGTTCGTTCTTCTGCTTTTGAGTGCGCCGCGCGCCTCGAACGCGCAGCGCCGCTATTTGTCGAATTCAGACACGTGAGGAGCAGACTCCGCATGCCGTGCAGGAAAGCCGGCGCTCCGATTGTGAACGCGCAACTCTGGCTCCCGTAGGGAGCCTATACCGGAACTCTAGAAAGGCTCAAAATGTTGAGCCATCTATGAGCGACGGCGGCAAGCGGACAACCGGCAAACACAACACTCTGGACAGCTACCGCCATCTATGAGCGACGGCAGCAACCAGAGTTTTGTGTCGACATTTCTTTGCGGGGGACATCATCCTGGGGAAACTAGTCCTTAACAGCTCCGCTGTAAAACCGGTTGTAACTGGTTCGCTAGTTGGGAACCGTTATTTCAAAAGCATCGCTTAATAAGAGCCGAACCGGAAAAAAAAAATGCAAAGCTACTGAACCCCAATCCGAATTGAACCTGAATAATGGCCGGTTCCACTTCCTGCTTTTAACCCGTGCAATCCTCAAGTATATGCGTGGAACACATATAAATAACTGGATTGAATATGTTAAGAAATCGCAAGAATCGTACAGGACCCATAAAAGTTTGTTTAATGCTGGATTTAACGTGTCGTTCGAATAGCAACTGAAAAAGAGGATCCGCTCGTTTTCATCGTCAAATGCGCGTGATTTGTATTGAATATTTAAGCAGCGACGTTCACAACCGATTTTGCGAATGCGGTTCAACCGCCATTGTTAATACGGCGTAATGCAGCTTCCATAATATGGCGCTACAGACCCACCTTCTGGCGCCGTACACTGATCGCACTTCGTCAGCGGTTTTCTGTTCTTGCCACAGTGCATGGAGATTTGGGGCAGGTATACGCGGCGTCGCTTCTAACAGGGCACTAGAAGATCTGTTGAGGAAGCATTCGAAGCAAAGAGCAATATAGATTCTTCTTGCACCACGCACGAACTGGACGTTTTTAAGGCTTCATCGAACAAACACACTAACCGTGTATCTGTGGAGGGTACACAGTTCATCCGTGAAAATAAGGGTTGCTTATGTGGCGCCTGTTGCGACTCGCAAGGCTCTTACGCTTGATCGCGCGATCGATGTCTGCATAAAGCGCCTCGTACGACCACTCTTTAGATAAGTAGAATCAGTGCTTTGAAAAAGCGATTGAATTCTTTTGCAGTCATCGCCGCTTTTGATAAGTTCAGCAACTTTATGCTGCTTTTTTCAGTACTACAATGTTGCTGTCAATTGCCATTTATCCATGTTTCAGAATTAGAGGAATCGTATGGTGTAGTTCAGCCATTCCAGGAGTGTCAATGGGGCCAGTGTCTCCATTCCGAGAGCGAAGTAGTAAAGAATGGAATTGTCTTGAAACTCTAATTCTCAGGAATAAAATCAGAATGCAATTGGAGTGTCCATTGCGCAACACTGCTCTATGCATGTATTGAACACGAGGGTTACATTTTTTATATATTTTTTTATTTTTATTTATTTATTTATACTACTGGTCCTTGTTCAGGACTATTGTAGGAATGGTTACATTCATGAGGTTATAAAATAGCCATCAAACAAACAAACAAACAAACACAAGAACCAAATGACACTAATATGTCACGAAAGGAAAAATGTGCAAGCAAATACAAACAAAATCTTCACTCAACATTGAAATGTTTTCGTACAGAATCAAGAAATGAAATTAGGGAACTAGATCTCGTTATATTAGCGGATAAGGTATTCCAATCTTTGAAAGTGCGAGGAAAAAATTAGTATTGGAAAACATTATTTCGCGGCAACGTCTCAATGATATAATACGGATGTTGGCTACGTGTATAGGAGCGTGCAGAAAATAAGATATACTTGTCCCGAGTGATGTTGATCATGCCATGAGTTATCTGGAAGAGCAGTTTCAATCTGTTAATAGTATTTCTTATGCGAAGGGTTGATAATTGTGCTTTATTAAGTAACTCACTAACTGAAGCATGCTTGTTATATACCCCATTGATGAATCTAACCGCTTTTCTTTGTACCATTTCCAGCCTATTGATGTCTTTTTTGTGTAAGGGTCCCATATTACACTCGCGTATTACGAGATAGAAAAAACAAACGTTTTTTCTATCTCGTAATAGTTTCGCCAATAGTTTCGTATCCGGAGCTGCCTGCCGTAATTTCCGTCTCATAACCAATAGTTTTCTAGATGCTTTATCTATAACCGCGCTGATATGTTTATCCCATTTTAAACTTTGTTACATGTAGCCCTAAATAAGTATATTCATTAACCCGGATCAATGCTTGGTTATCTATGTGGTATGTGAAAAGTGAGGGGTGCTTTTTATGGGTGATAGACCTAAATACAGTTTTCTCTTTGTTAAGTACCATTTGCCAATCTTTGCGCCGTTTCGATATTTCCTGAAGGCTATTATTTTGGATGAGGTGATCATCGGGACTTTTGATTTTATGATATAAGATGCAGTCATCAGCATACAATCCTATGTTTACCCTGACATTAGTAGCTATATCATTGATAAATATCAAGAAAAGCAGTGGCCCCAAAACTGACCCCTGTGGTACCCCGGATTCTACAATTGCTATGGAAGATGCAGTTTGGTTAAGCATTACATATTGTCCCCTCTCCGACAGGAAATCCTGAATCCAGTTTACGAGTTTATCGTTTTTTAACATCGCACGTACCTTTAATGAAACTCGACGTTCGGCGTGTATTCGGCTGATACCGAGAACGAAAGCAGCGTCGGAAGTTCGGCGAGAATTCAGATACAATCCTACGCTTCCTGTCCAAGAAATAAAGACCGCGAATAAGTATTAGAAAGGGCGGTAAACTGAATCCAGAAACCGTGGCAAGCCAGGCTTTATATACTTATTACTCTGGTGGGAAAGTAGACGTCCTTTGAAATATTCACCGAAGGTTAATATGGCAGTGAGAAAAGCGTTAAATTATGTAAACAGGAATAACACCTGGAGTAGGCTTTGCACGTGTGCCGTTGTTGTGCGGCCTTTGCGCGTGTCGAATTGAGGATTGAGGGTGAGCTTGCCTGAATAAGCTATGTGCGTATGATAACCCGGTTTAAAGATAAATGACATCAAATTTAGATATTGTTAGGAAAGACGTTAAATAGTAAAAAAGCATTCTCTCTAGTTAATTACGTTGAACCACGACATACACGCTTTAGTTTAACATTGCGAGAGAAAACTACCGGCTAAGCCCCGTACCGTGAAATTCATACCGTGTATAAATTAAAGCTAATCGGTGCATTTTCTTTGTTTGCGTGGGTAAACATAAATAAAAAAAAAATAGAATTTTTTTTTTTCAAATTCTTAATTAACCTTCTTGCTGTTTCAACTATGCATTTTCAAAAAGTTCCACCGTCTTTTTTTTTTCAAAGTTTTTTTAACAATTTCCTACTTTGTTATCAGAACTAATTATCAATATTCGTTGATGGTGTTAATTACACTTTTTCGCCTACTAATTAGAGTTCTTATCACCCGATCTGCCAACCTCGAGCTTCCCCACAGCTTTTCGAACGATTGCAGCAAACCAAACAATGGGAGCCTCGTCAACGCGCGCAAGCCAATGGGACCGAAGGCCAAATCCATCAACTTTACTCCGTTCCTTTGGGATCAGGGAAACTAGGTGCCGTTGTCTAGACTTTTCGCGTGGTTTCATGGCTGGGAGCTGGCTTCACTTGGAGAAAGGATTTAAGGTGCCGTTTGGCGCGCTTCAAACTGATGACGTCGGCTCGCTCAATGGGACAGCTAATGCTTTCGCATTAATATAGTATACGCACGACATCAGGCTACTAATTCCACATTCACACAATCATAAAGGTCCCTTTAGCTAGGGGATCTTTATGGTCGGCGGCGAATCTTTTCGTGATTCTCTGCGCATGACATGTGCTCGCGACCCAGGAGCGCTGGCTGATTCACCGATTGCAAAGGGACCTATGTTAAAGATACCTTCCTGCTGGCCGTGTGAATGGAGTGTCAGCTTACATTGGGCCGCTTATATTTGTGTAATTCGTGACATCAATTTCAATGGGTACTGGAGAACCGTTTTCCTTGCGTGGTTCGCCCAAAACTTGGTAGAATGTTTGCTTTCGTCATAGGCATGGAGCAAACTTGCTTCCAACATGCTTCGAGCGTATCCGAAGTTAATTCCGTCATTATTTTTTAACGAAAACCCTGTTATTTGTAGGACCTATGAGCGGTGTGACAGGGCTTTAGAGAGCGCATAGGAGAGGTCTTATAAAAATTCGACTTAAAAAACAACAACAACAATCTAGCCCCTCATTAACAACGAAGCACGCAGTAGATGGGAAAAGTTTGAACAGTATTTAAAACCGAATTTTTAGAGTCATCGTGATTCAAAACTTTACATATAAACACTTGTATAGGCACTTTTGTACCTTTTTAAGTTTTTCGAAGTTTTGAGGCGCTTTCTACGTTTTGTACCAAAACAAGGAAGATTCTGCGATACATCTTTCGTTTCGAACTGCTTGCCAATATACAGGGTGACATACTTCAATGGAAACATCACTTAAAAAAAAAAAGAGTGCAGGCTACTAGCTAAATGCCGTCCTCGCTAGGATGTTCGCGAGTTCGGTGGACATTAGCTGATGGAATATTCGTCATGTTAAAGGCTGAACTCCCTGGAGCGAATTATGCGACGAGCAACTGACAAACGCCACCCGACGGCACGCTCGCTTTGCGCGCCACGTAGCACCCATTGTGCTAATGCCAGGCGCAGAGCGAAAGCGCCTGGACACAATTTGTCGATTTTTCGTAACATATTCGTCCCATGGAGCCTTAAGCCTTAAGTTGGCTAACTGACTAAAATCTGTTAATTAACTTCTAAATAATTTGTTTTACAGGTCATGTTGCAATTGAAAAATGTACTGCAATTGGTATTAGAGGCCTAATTGTAATCGTGTATTTTTTTGCGATAAAAATAAACAAATTAAAAATCGTTAAGCTTATAATAAACAAATATGCGCGGTAAAAGCGCGCCGCAAGCGGCACAATTCATCACAGGGCTTGCGGCGCGTTCTGAGCGTCAATGTGGGCAGGGCTTACGGCGCGCGTTTTGCACTCAATTTCTAGATCAGGCTGGAAAACGTGAAATGTTTTTAATTAAAATCTCCATAACGAATAACAATTCGAAGATTATTTTAATTAGTCTGGACTTTAGTGGCAGTTGTCACTAGACCTGTAAAACCAAAAATAAAAAGTTACTTAAAATTTTTAGTTCATTAGGCAACTTACCATGGCGACTTTTCCGTCAGTTAATGACCGTCGATCTCAAGAAATGCCTAGCGAAGACGACAGTCAGCTAGCAGTGTGCATACTTTTTTTAAAAATACTTTTTCCAATAAAAACAACACCCTGTATGTTTTCCTGGGATAGGCCTTAGCCGGTCATTTTAATGCGTTAGCATTATTAAGCTTCCCACCAGAGATTTCTGTCTATCTGGTATCTGGAACATGATCACAAATCTTGCACACAAAAAAAACAAGGACAAAAGAGGAAGGAACACATAACACAGGCGCGTACTCACAACTCTAGTATATTACGTGGAGAAAGGAAAGATGTAGCAAGATTCATTCATGACAGGGGACACCAACTCCAGTGGGAATATAGTTCAGTCACAGTCAAATGTTCGCAAAAAGTCAACTTCTCTTTCGCTCAAAGCAACTGATGGCTAACTAACGCAGCAATCGGCCAAAGCCAGGATGGTAAACGCCTCGAGCACCTCGCGAGTTTGTTTTTCTTTTGAGCGCCCAATGATGGAGTTTTTTTTTCTTAAATGGTGAGCACGTACAGGTCTTACAACGCACCAAAAGGTGACCCCTACAGTTTATGTTAAAGAAAAATTGTTCTCTCGCAGCCGGTCATTCAGACAATGTTGGTTCTGTCCGATTTGGCATCTTTCGCATAAAAAAGGAATGCTATATACAACGCCCGACGAAGAGGGAACAAAATGCTGTGCATAATTTTTTTGGCACGTGCTTTTTGATAATTTTTCCGCTTTGGTGCGAACCTTGAACACATTCGTCGCATTTCTTCGGGTCTGATAGTACTACGGGACCACCAAACCTACTTGCCACTTGTTTCAGATTATGCAATATTTTGTGTAGATATGGTATAACCACCACCCGCGTTTTGTCAACAGGGCGCCTATTTGTTCACCCCCTTTTACCTCCTTTACCAGCGTTCCTATCACTTCCATTAAGACCTGATTCGGGAAACCTGAAGATTTTTGTCTATCGATTTGGCGAAATAAACTCCCATTAATGGCATGGAAATATGACTTTCCTAGAACTGATGTGAGGCAGGAGATAGCTGTGCCTCTCTTCACTATTTTGGAGTGCGAGGATGTGTAGTGAAGAATACCTTTTTTGGAACGTTGTGACAAAGACCAGCACAAGTGATCGGCGTGGAATGAGAGGGAAAGATCTAAGAATTGCAACACCCCTTTCATAGCATTTTTAAAAGTAAAATTGAGGCTGAAACCACACGTATCAATAATGTCCATAATCTTACTAACTACATCTTTATCTGTAGTATTTTTGTACAGTAAATAAAATCATCTACATATATAAACACGTTGGAAACTGGCGTGGACTCAGCTAGGTCAATTCTCGCAAGAAAAATATCACTTAAGACTGGCGCGACACAAGGCCAGACTTGTACACGTTACTGAAAAATAGTAATGAAATACATTTACAATTACTCAAGACTAAATTGTAATTTATTACAATTACAATTGCCCTCCGATAAAAGTAAGCGACCGTTACCCCAAAAAGTAATCCCTTACTTTCTCGGCGTTATTTCCAACATTATTGTCCTCAAGTAAGAAACAAAGCGAATGAGGTTATTCAAGCTCCTATTGTTGCCACCTCTTCCACTTAGTGACCTTGAGTATTTTGAGCAACAGCTGGCTCTCGAAAGTCTCGTCAAACATTTTGCATAATTTCTTACTGAAGATGTCGACTGCTACGATGAACACCATTTGAAGTGAGGCACTGGATGGGTTTGCCACATTGTGACACTGTTTACCCCGAAGATAGAGCAAAGCTTCGTCGTTGCAGCCGTTGCCAGATATTCGAGAGTTTTAGTAGATCATTCCGATACCTTCGATACCCCCGATAACGATATGTAAAGGCGGCGGTGGTGTATCGGGTATCGTTATCGAAGTCATCGGAGCAATCTACTAAACGTCTCTATTCTCGAAATCGCGAAATCATACAACTAGCAAAAACTGAAATAAGAATTGATTTGTGTACATCGTACTATACCGGCATATATTGCCAGACAGTAGCAAGACATAGTTGGTAAGGGTAAGGTGATAATTAAATAATAAACAAGATTTGGATCACTATTTTTTTTTCTTTGGTTCTGAGCAGGTTGAGCCTCGGTTGACACGTTGGTGAATAAGACAACGTTTTCAATATAGAAATGTAAGTAATAAGAAAACAAACAGTCCAGGACACTCATAACAACAATAATTTTGACTTCGTCCTCGACGTCGTCCTAGAGGTCGTTCTAGACACCGCACTTAGCGTCAATCTCTAGGTCGTCGTCCTCGACGTTGTCCTATACGTCGTCCTATACTTATAGCAACATTTCTCGAAAACATTTCTCCCGAGGGACACTAATGCTTTCGCCTTCCTACAAGTAAACAGACTTGAGAGTCCTCCTGTATTTTTTGCTTTCCCATTTATCATAAGATGTGCTGAAAGTGTAGAGTCGTTCATTCGGTGAATTCCTGTTAAACACTGGGGCGGAAGTAAACCACTCATAAACAATTTGCGACCGCGACAGGCGCGTGCAAGCCCATTATCCCAAGCATTTCTAGCACGCCTTGAACAGCTGAGTTATGGCGGGGTTTAGCGGGACGGTGCGAAATTATAACGGCAGCATCAGGGTACAGTGCTTTCCATAGGCGTGCTCCTGGTGACATGGTGGTATATATAGAGCTGGACGTGCCTTCGCCACCGCTCCCCAAGGGTCTTATTCCAGCAATGTTCACAACTTTCGGCGATGGTGGTACCGCGGAGTGAGAATCGCGCTTCCTATACTCCTGGATGACCGCCACTGCCGCTGCTGACAGCAGCAGCGGCAGTGGCGGCATGCGTTGCTGACAACTAAACAACGTTCTTTCGCTAATGCAGACCACCGGGCATCAACGTGCAGGGGGAGCTTCATCGAGCTCGTTTTCATCGGCGCGTACTATCGACTGCCAGTTGCCATTGTGCTGAGGAGGCGTGACAGGGCGACTTCCTGGAATCAGCTGGCACCAGCACGTGCCCAGAGCCTCCAGCGACGATTGGAGGCCTGCAAACCTACGTCATCATCTTCGGTGTTATAAAAGCCAGCGCTCCTCTGTTCAGCGACACAGCAGCAGCGGCAGTGGCGGCATGCGTTGCTGACAACTAAACAACGTTATTTCGCTAATGCAGGTTGGTAAAGTTTTGTTCTGTATAACCGTTTTCTTTTTTTTTTTCCAACTGTTGCCGCTGCTGCTGCTGCTGCTGTTACTGCTGCTGGGATACTTCATTGTTACTGTACATTTTTGAAACCTAAATATGGCAGGGGCTAAGGAGGATAAATATATCGCATGTAATCAGGAAATAGATGAAAAAGATTCCCGGATTTCTTGTGCTGAATGTGACTACCCTTACCACATAGGAACATGCTCTGGTGTTTCCGAAGACTCGCGTGTTGTCTCACGAAAGACATGGCGCTGTCAGACTTGCAAAACTGCTAAATCACGGGGAAGCCAGAGCTCAAAGCAAAACAAAGACATTGATGTAGCCACAATGCTAATCTCAATGAATTCTAAGCTGGACACCCTTCTCAACCTAAAAGAAACAGTTGATGCCATGGAAGAGTCTCTCCAGCACATGTCTGCGAACTATGACCAGGTGCTAAAGCGCATAGGTGAACATGATGAGGAACTTAAAAACTTAAAAAAAAAGAGTTGCCAACCTGGAAAAGACGGAAGCCGATGTTGAAATTAGGAGGCTTAACCAAAAGGTGAACGACCTTGAATACAGGAGTCGTAAACAAAACCTAGATATACATGGCATCCCTAAGTCAGAAAACGAAGATCTAATGGCTCGAATAAACGAAGTAGCAAGCAAATTGGACGTCCCTGCTTTGACAGCAGATCAGATCATTGTAGCGCATAGACTTGGCTCCCGTCCCGATAAGATACCTGGGATTATTGTTCGCTTTGCCAACCAGGCGACCCGAGACCAATGGCTTGATAAACGCTCTAAACTAAGGCATGCTCGGAGCAAAATTTACATATCGGAAAGCCTGACGCAGCACGATAAGACGCTACTCTGGAAAGTGAAGGAATGGGCGAAAGAGAAAAGATTCCAGTATGTTTGGTACAAACATGGAAAGGTTTTTGTAAGAGAAAAAGAGGGGGCCCAAGTACGTGTGGTGAAGTCGAAGGATGATTTGAAAAAGTTTGAGTAGTTTTTTTTTCCTTCGCATTTAGAGGCTGGTTATTTTGTTTTATGCAATGGGTGATGACGATTATTTGTTACCTAAAGAAGTTGGGCTCATCTTTACGGAGCAAACAAAAGCGCCTTTTTCTTTATTTCACTTAAATGTACAATCAGTTAGGAAATAAATTTGATGAACTAAACATATTTTTGGACAGTTTCAGTTTTCGATTTGATGTGATCATGCTTACAGAAACGTTGTATAAAAATACTGATGAGGTGGATAGATTGGAGGGTTACAATATATTCAATTGAAATCGTAATGATAAGGTAGGAGGGGGTATAGCTAGGTGTGAGAAAAAACACTTCAAATGTTCTGTTATTACTGATTTCACTATAATTACAAATGACTACGAAATCTTAACTTTGCAACATGAAAAATCGATATATTCAGTAGTTTATCGTCCGCCTTGTGGGAATATTTCTTCTTTTTTTGAAATCATCGAAGTGTTCTTTCGGTTTATAGGTGAAAACGGCTTTACTCTGTACTTTGGCGGCGACTTTAACATAGATATGCATGCTCCCTCTCATCATAAACAAGAAATGATGTCTTTATATCAATCGTATGGGTTGTCCAATGTTATTCTTCAACCTACTCGTGTAACACCTGTACATGAGGCGTTTCTAGACTTATTTTTAACAAACCTTTCTACGTCGGAAGTAATTGCCGGAGTAGTTGGAGAAACAATTAGTGATCACCTTCCGATATTTCTACTTTCTAATGTGAGCTATAACTTAAAAGAAACTCGTGGTCCTGAAGTATACTTCAGGAATATAAGCGCTAAAAACCTTGAACATTTTGAACACCATATGAATTCTGTAAACTGGAGTGCGGTACTGTCCAGCGTGTCGGCAGATGAGGCGTTTGACGGTTTTCTTGAACAGTTTAGAATCGTGTACGACCGCTGTTTTCCTTACAAATTGCAAAATGTTTCCCGAAAATCTCGTAAACCCTGGTGTACGACAGAAATATTAAGAATGATAAATAAAAAAAATGCTATTTACCACCAATTTGTGCGCACTAAAGACGCAACTATATTGTCTTAATTCAAGAAGGAAAGAAATCAACTAACAAAGAATTTAAGGCAAGCTAAACGTGCTTATTTTAACAATTTATTTCTAGACACTAAGCGACCAGATGTTATGTGGAAAAAGTTAAATGGCATAATTAAGCAAAGATCGTATGGGCATCGGATCACAGAAATGAAAATCGGAGGTGTTAACCTAACGGGATCCGCTTTAGCGGAAACTTTCAATGAGTATTTCGTTAACCTTGTTCAAAGTGTACACTATGCGGATGCTTCTAGATTTGTGCAGAGTATTTCTCCTAGTCTCTTCTTCTTCCCAACTGACGAAGATGAAGATTACTCAGTTTTCCAAAATTTAAAGAATAGTATAAAGCACTGATATATATGACCTTCAAATTAAACCTGTAAAATATGTATTGCGGTGCATTGCTCCCTGTCTGACGTATATTTTTTAATCTGGCACTAGAGAATGGAATTTTTCCAAAAAATATGCAGGTGGCAAAGGTAACGGTACTGTACAAAGGTGGGGAAAAAAACAACTTGGGAAATTTTAGGCCAGTGTCCGTTCTACCAGTATTTTCCAAAGGACTAGAAAAGATTATACATAACAGGTTGTATAGTTTTTGTGAGAAATATTCTATTCTTACCGATTGTCAATATGGATTCAGAAAAGGTAGATCTACAGAACTCCCATTATTAAAGCAAAAGGAGTTAGTCTTAAGCAATATAGAAAATAAGCTGTTAACACTTGGAGTATTTATAGACTTTTCAAAGGCTTTGACCGCCTCAATAATAATACTTTGCTCCAAAAGCTTTATATGTACGGTGTGCGTGGTATATCCCTAAGTATGGTTAAAAGGTATCTTCAGTATCGCTACCAGTGCGTTGAAATAGATAATAATAATAGTGTGTTTATTTCCATCATAAGATGATGGTGGCAATCAGGAAAAAAGCTGTGGGGTACAGCTTGACGGGTTCCTGACCGCCTACAGCAGCAGCGACAGAGTGGGGAAATAATACATCAATTGAAAGAGAAACACAGATGTACAGAAAATGATCGCCATCACAACATGTTAAGCACAATACCTTAGATTATCAGACTTTTGACATATAGGGCAATGACGGGCAAACAAAAACAAAAACAAAAACAAAAACAAGCTCATTGTATTAAGAATAAAATACGGAGTAAAGAGAGCAACTACACTAATCATCAGTGAAAAAAGGGTGACCTCACTTCACTCAACGATAACTTGTCCCAATCAATACCTTTAGATAAAAAAACAGATTAAATAATTTAGGAACAGCGTATTTCAGTGTTTGTGTGCCATAGTTTGTTCTCGGTGTGACCACCTCCCAACATTCAGCTCCGCGGGTAGGGTAACTATGAATGTGTTTCGAGATTTGTGCAAGATTTATAAAAAAATTCGTATTTTTAATTTGCTCCACTTTTAGGCTAGTAGCAAGCCTGTAATCATATAATCTGTGGACATTTATGACATGACATTTTTTGAATAAGCTAGCTGTATGAAAGTCAAATGGGGCATCTCCTATAGCTCTAAGTGCTTTTTTTTGCAACACATGCAGCTTTTCTAGAATAGTAGAGGTCGTTGTACCCCAAACTAAGTGGCAGTAATTTAAGTGGGAGTGGAATAGAGAATTATATAATAATAATTTTACTTTTTCTGGCAAAATACAACGATGACGATTTAACATGCCCACAGCCCGGGATAGCTTTGGAATAAGGTAGTTTATATGATTTTCCCACGACATGTGTTCAGAGAAAGTAATACCTAAAAGCTTAAAGGAGTTTACGATTTCAATTTTGCTAGAATTTAAATTGAAGTCTTTTGTGATGTTTACAAATTTATTTTTAGGACGAAAAAGCACGGCTTTTGTTTTCTTCACATTTATTTGCAACGCTTTGTTCTCACTCCATATTTCTAATCTAGACAGAGTCAGGTTTGCCATATCAATTAAGGTATCAGCATTATTTGAAGTAAAGAGCATACTTGTGTCGTCAGCGTAGTTGACAAACTTTGCATTTGGATTAATATTGGTGATATCATTAACATATATATTAAAAAGGAAAGGACCCAAAATACTACCCTGTGGTACGCCAGAAAGAATAGGTTTCATGGTGGAGGAGTTTTCATTAATACTGACATATTGCATCCGATGTCCCAGATACGACCGTATTAACTCTAAAGCGTGCCCTCGAATTCCATAATTATCTAGTTTAGAAAGTAGAATTTCATGATTGAGACAGTCGAAAGCTTTAGTAAAGTCTATGAATACTCCAAGGGCCATCATTTTGTTTTCAAAGCTTTGCAAAATGAATTCTTTTTGAACGAGTAGGGCAGATTCCGTAGATTTGTGCTTTCTGAAACCGTACTGTGGCGCTGTTATCAAGTCATACTTATCAGAAAAGTTATTTAATCGGGTATGAATGACTTTTTCGAGTGCCTTGGAAAACACGGGCAATATTGAGATGGGTCTGTAATTTCCCATTTCATTTACGCTTCCTTTTTCGTGCAATACTGAAACCTTAGCAATCTGCATTCGCTTAGGAAAAACTCCAGTAGATAAAGAGATATTAAATATATGAGTTATTACAGGTGCTAACAAATGAATCACGTGCTTTACAGGCCTTATTTGAATACCATCTACGTCACAGCTTCCACTATTTTTAAGCTGAAAACATACACTCAGCACTTCTGGTTCAACCACAGGGTCTAAAAATATCGTGTCACTGTTTCTTTTATCGCAAAAAATAGCAGCATTACTTGTTTCAGACGTACTCGCTACATTTACAAAATGTTCGTTGAAAGCATTTGCCAATGAGCAACCAGTAAGTTCAGCACCGTTATGCAAAATGTTTTCAATAGAACTGGATGGGCGATCACGATGATAAAGAGAGTTTAGCTGCTTCCACATGACGTCTGCACTACCCTTTGCGGCTTTGAACATATCGAGATGATAACGCTGTCTCGCACGCCTTAGTTCTTTCATTAAGTTGTTGCGATAGTTTTTGAATATTGACAGATCATGCTGGTCCCTTGACTTCGCGAATTTACCATATAAGCCATTTTTTGTGTTAACTTTACAAAGTAGCTCTGGAGTTATCCAAGGTTTTCTTATGCGTTTATTTGTTTTTATAAGTGTGAAGGGAAAGTATGTCTTATACAATCTTAGAAATAATTCAATAAAAGTGTTGTAAGCGCCATCGGCACTAAGTTCGCAGAATATACTATTCCAATTTGTCTTTGAGACAGCGATCTCAAAGGCGTTTAGTCGATCTAAAGTTATTTTTTGTATCAGTGTCCGCTTTGTTTTGCAGACCTTTTTCGGGACGTTTTTAATAGAACTAAATATAGGGAGGTGGTCACTCAGATCGCAACCAATGACACCAGCCTTTATATATTCAACAGAGCTATTCGAAATGAACAAATCTATTAGCGTTTCCGATAAAAGCGTAACACGTGTAGGTCGATTGATAACATTTGCACAGCCATTTGCACTGACTAGTGATTCTAAAGTCCTTTTAACAGCGGTATCAGCACACATATCAATGCTAAAATCCCCGCCACATATTACAATGCACTTTTCTTTATTAACAAAAACCAAAAAAGATTAAAAAATCAAAAAAACGACTTAACATTGCCGTTTGGTGGTCTGTACACCGCTGCAAAAATATGCTTATTATTACGTATACACAGCATTTCGTAATCCGGAGTGATAACACTGTAATCACTTTCTAATTCACAAAGCACATCCTTTGTCAGTATCGCTAAACCACCACCGCGTTTGTCAGTACGATTTATATGAAAAGAACGGTACGAAGGAAGTCTTAATATATCAGTCCCTTCGGTTTACCATGTTTCGGTAAGCATTATTACTTCAAAATTGAAACCAAATTCGTCAAAAAGCAACTCGAGTTCGACAGCTTTGTTTTTTGCCGACTTAACATTTAAATGAAAGCACGTCATACATGATATATAGTCCGCACCAAGATTACTTTTCAAGTTTTGCGGTAGCACAAGGCTTTCATTTGCCATTAAAAATTAAGAGAACATACATATATTGTTTCAGTGCCCACCCTCGGATAGAAAATTGCAAATAAATTGTATAAAAATGTCCTTCATCGTGAAAGTATTAATTAAAAATAAAGCTGTTGTGATAGCCGTATTCATATTGCCTGTATGCCGCTAGACAAGTGTGCTTTAGGGTTTCCATTTCAAAGAAAAAAGAAAAAGAAAAAAAGTTTATCATAAGTACTTCCTTACTTAATCTTTTCCAAATCGCCCATGTGCTCAATTGGAATTGTCGGTTCGCCTTCTTGCTTCCTCACGTACGAGCACCCTTCTTTGTGCCAAGCAAGTTTATAACCGAGGAGTTCGGCCTTCATTCTGACGTCGTAAAACAACTGTCTGTTTAATGCCGTCCTATTCTCTGAGAGATACACACTCTAAGAAAAAAAGAGTGTAGTCGGGTGTTTCAGGCGCACATGCCCCCTGTTTCTGAAAGATGCTCCCTCAGTTGCCTAGCCAGTGTACTTGTACACCGAAAATGAGCATTCTCCTCTCCCTTAAAACGTCTAGGTGTATCAGTGCACCGCCACGCTAGCCACGCAACCCGATCACCTTGAGCTTGGATTCCCCCTTGGGGGTCACTTTTTGGGTTGGGCCGTTTCTTAGAAAGTATGGAGCTGTCCTGTTCGCTCGGTATTGACAGTAGAGTGGACGCTATGCTTGTTTTAGGTCAATTGGGTCTCCGGGTATGATCAGGTGACTACAGTCTCCAAGCTAGAGATAAGGCAGAGCACGGTACCTGCCTGAAGGCCAAGACCACGGGTAGCATCCACTGCACTCTTAACTTTGGGTCGAATTTGCAAGAGGATATAAGGGACAAAACCTCTCGTGTTCATTGTTGGGATAACCCTGAAGATAAGCCTTTGCGAGGACAGCCCCTTTTGGCCTTGAAGGAGCTGCTATTTTCATATACTCCTCTCTTTTCTTTCTCTCCCTAAGCTGAAAGCGTGGAAGAAGCTGCACAGTCACCGGACCAATGAACCGGAGGATTTTTTTTTTTATTGCTTTACTCCGCTGACTGGGCACGGGTAATGGCAGGAGCGTGATCATGTGGTAAAGGTTTCGCGGATGACGAGGTAGCTCTTTCCGATCCCGGAATGTCTGATTCCGGGCCTAGTTTCTTGTGTGCTGTGCTGCGACCAGCGGGGCTGCCGGAGATTTGGTCCGCGACAACGTATTCGAATGCACCAAGGCTTCCAGTGTTTGAAAAGTCCTACGCGTACATCGGCAACCAGCGATTTCTTCAAAAAAGCCCAAGGAATTCATGTGATGCGTTTAGTGTTCGGTTTGGCAAATTACTGCTTCTGCCACATTGTGTTGAATCCTCGAAGACCCCTTTCTTCTCGTTTTTGTGTTTGTGTGGTTGTTCTGCAGTGAGCCCGTGTCGACATCTCGGATTACATATTTCAAGTCCGGTATTTTCATCGTAAGTGCTCTGCAACCTACTCCTTTGCAGCAATTGACCGTTCCGTTCCGGATTACCTCTAAACTTAGGCAGTGTCTATTTCCTAGCAGCCAGGAGATTAATTTCCCCGGAATTCTACCGGCAGTCGCCTGCCATTAGCTGTCTACAATCAGGTGATAACTGCAGGTAGAATACTGACTTTCTTATTCTCTTGGCGTTTTGTGGAAACGCGTTTCACGGACAACCTTTTCGTTGATACACGTTTTGTAGACACGTTTCGTCGACACTAACGTTTCATCGTCACTCGTTACGTGAAATGCATGCTGAAGGAACATTCCGTTGCGCGTGTATCACTGAGGCGCGTGCTCTGAGGCCCCACCTGTGCCACCCGTACATGTCACTACGCGCATATAGTGTAGGGCGGCTCATTACAAAACAAAAAGAGAAGCTAATATAGGCAAGCTAATCGAAGCTGTCTATGAAACATCGCGTGTCGATGAAACGTCGTTCGAGGAAGTGATTGTATCACCAATGAGTGGCGACTGCCGGCAGAATTTTGGGTAAATAATTCTGCCGGCTGCTGGGAGTATAGGCACTACCTAAGAATCACCCCGGTTCTTGTTTGCTCAGTAATCTTCTCAGTTGTGTAACAGCTTCGTTCTACATCTTCACATATCACGGATTGCTCGCACATTTGTACGTGTTTACGGAATAGGCTGTCTAATAAACTTCTAGGAGATTTGAAAACAATCCCTTGTGTCTGTTTACCTGACTTTTTGCAACTACATGGGCGCGTACATTTTTTACAAGTTTCCTTGAGGTGGGTGCACAAAGAGGTGTAATGGTACACCATTGAATGAGGTGTATCTATGTTCCCTATGAGCGGGGTGGCTGTAAAGAACGGTGTAATAGTAAACCCTGTTGGCGGGTGTATCTCTGTTCCCTATGAGTGGGGTGGGTGTAAACAACGGTATAATAGTAAACCCTGTTGGTGGGTGTACCTTTACTCCCAAAAAATTGCGTGGGTGTAGAGAAGGGAATACTTGTACACCTTAAATTGGGGTGTACCTGCACACTGAAACGACAGAGAGGGTGTAAGAAAGGAGTAGTGACACACCCCAATATGGGGAGTATCTGTGCACCCGCAAATGCTGAAGGTGTCTAAAAGGGTGTACATATGCACCCTGAAAAGGGGTGTATTTATGCCCCTCGTCTTGAGGTGTACTTGTACACCTTTATGGGTGTAGTATATGTGGCAGCACTTACACCCCCTGTGGGTGTACCCACTACACCCTATTTTTTTAGAGTGCACGTTATCATTAGAAGTTTCAGACGTCAACTTCTGCTTGTTATGAAGCCATGCGTTTCGCTCATGTTGATTTACAAAACGCACAATCACCATGGGCGCTTTTTTTGCTTTAGTTGGAACGCGGTGGACCGCCTCTACGCTTTCTTTTGTCAGCCGTGGAACTTCTATCTTGTCAGCGATTTTGTTTAGTTTTTCCAGAAGGTTTTCATTCAGGGTTTCCATAAGACCGTGCACTTCGTGATTGTTTTTTCGTCCATAGTGTTCCAACTTATTTAGTTCTTTCTTCAATTGTGCAGTTTCATCAGTCTTTCGGTCTTGTTCTAGTTGGCTTATTTTCTTTTTTAATTGTTTAATCGCGCTGTCGTGTTCTTTCATCTTTTTTAGCACCTCGTCGTAGTTGTAAGACATTGCCTGTACTGACTTTTCAATTTGCATGACGGTTTCTTTCATTACTGCCAACTCGTCAACTTGTTGTTTGAGTGGCGCGAGTATTGCCAACTTGCTAATTATTTGAGTTAACTGCTGTTGTACATCTGGTGTCACTTTTGTAGCCGACAGATCTTCATGAGTGCTGCGAAGTTTCGCCTTAGCTCCCAGACACGTTTGGCACTTCCAGGTTTCTTTAAATCCCGGCTTTTTCCCCCGGAGCGATTTTTCGGTTAGGCCCGCGCAAGTACCAAGGTGATAACTGAAGTGACATTCAGTACACTGCAAAACAGTGTTATCATCGTATATTATCTTTTTACAGTGCAGGCATACGTCATCAGCGTCCTCATTATTAGACATTTCAAATTACACTCTCGAGCAGCAGTCAGCGACAGGGATTACCAAGTTTTTGGTTAAAAATAAAGACACTTTTTCCTACCTGCGGAAAGAGGCGATTAGTGTTTCGCCAGAAAGCCCTGTCGCCGACTCAATGCGATCTCAATTGCACCCATTAACAGCTGGAGTGCCACTAGTAGTATTTTGGGACCACTCCTCTTTAACTTGTATGTCAATGACATAGTAAATATTGATGACAATGTACGTTTTATTATTTACGCGAATGATACCAGTGTATTTTTTTCAGGTTCGGATGCAGAAAAGATTATAAGTGCCGCAAATAAAATTTCTAGATAAATTAAATACTTGGACAGTGTCTAATTCCTTGCAAATTAATTGTAGTAAAACTAAAGACGTTCTTTTTAGAGCAAGAAATACAAATTGCTTTTATACCTCTGTTCTCTCCCTCGGTAACCATAAGATAGATATAGTCGAAAGTGTTAGAGTTTTGGGTGTAATATTTATTCAATACATGCTATGGGATGAAATGGTACATTTTACATGTCAAAAACTCTCAAAGGTCGTAAGTGTTATGTACAAACATCGTCATATACTCCCAATGTCAGCTATGCTCCTTATATATCATTCTTTATTTTATGTGCATTATAATTACTGCTTCTTGGTTTGGGGAAATACAACGTCCACAAATCTTAAGCAGATACAGATTTTGCAAAAAAACGTTGTGCGTATTATATGCCATGCTCCATACGATGCCCATACAATACCATTGTTTAAAAAACTTAATATTGTACAGATTCTTAATTTCTATAATTATAAACTTTGTATTACCTACAAAAAGTCGTTTCATCACAAAGAAAACGTATTTCCGTCTATCTCACAGATTACAATTAGACACGATTCATGCTACACGCAGCGCCGATACGTGGCTTGTGCCGCACTCCAGGACAAATTATGGAATTCAGATGTTGCGAAATACTCTTCCTCGTCTTTTAAATCGTTTGGGGGAAATAAACATAGAACTTTTGACTTTGGTAAACAAAAATTTGCTTTCATTTTTTGTTGAGCCTTTAGTGTTAGTGTAGGTGCAAGACGTGTGGTGATTGTTCTTTTTTTTTGCTTTTGTTTTATATCAAACGAATAATTACATAAACCATTTCTTTTTTATGTTAACTGTTTTGTGTGCTGTCTCGGCTGCTGCTGAGGGGAGATGGAGACCTGTCAAGCAACTGTTATGTTGCTTTTTTTCTCTGTCTTCCGTCTCTAAATAGAGAAAAATAAATCATTTTGATTTGATTTGATTTGAAGATGCTTGCCAACACCTTCCTGACGTGAAACAATGAACTAAGGCTCTAGCACTGCTCGTATATAGCAAAACTAGAATTACTCACGCATCGCAGACCCAGCCTTGTACTGCTTTTCTACGACAATCATCCAGATGACAGCCATTTTGATAGGCACCAGTGCGCCCCCTATAGGTCGGGAAAGTTCTGAATACCAACCCTTTTGCTCCGCTCGCGGACTTTGAACATACGCAGAGCGTCGAAGGCAAGACCTGCGACCACTCTTCAAATATCCGAGTCATTCCAACAGCCAGATAATGCCATAAACGAGCACACGGCACCTTCTCGTCAGTAGCGGTCGCTAAGCCTCTGCCGAATGTCCGAAATGGCGCATCTCTCTAAACCGCTCAGTACGGTTCGCAATCGAATCAGCTGAACACGAGCAATTAAAAATACGAAGAAAATAACTCGAAAACACACCACTGCATGACTAACAATTAACTTCTACTTGACCCTCTTCCCAGCCTAGGCACTTCCCTCTTCCTTCTGCGCCACATTAAACACTATTCAAAAACCTTTGGCCTACCACTACTGTCGTTCTTTTACGTGAACCCTAATCGACGAGGTGTTTACGCAATTTTTCTCAGTTTCTTCCGTGGCCAAGTCCTCCAGCACTTCACGTGCGAAGGAGTTCTAGTTCACAGAACTCCTTAGACGAGACCTTGAGAGCTTTTCGTTCGTCTATCGCATCCCATGAGCAGACTGCCCTGCTGCCTACGTGGGAGAAACAAAGAACTTCCCGGAGCGCATCCGCCACCACAAATACGACTTGAAGAAGAACGACGTCTAAACAGGCCGAAAAACGGAGTCATAGCGTGTCCTTCGACAAGAGCGAGATTCTGGCCACGGAAAAACACTGGCGTAGACGTCTGCACCTGGAATCCTGGCCTAACTAAACAACAAAAGAAAACGTCAACAGATCATCGGGCACTCTCCCAAGCGTATATGCCTCAGGGCTTCGTCGCTTCATGGAAAAACACGGGAGCAACTTTCCAAACCAGGTTTCAGCGCTGGATATTCTTGATGAAGATAAAGTTGAAGATCATTATGATGATATAGATGAAGACGACGAAGAAGATTCGCCCAACCCATAGTCACCCATGACCATGGAGACCGAGTTTGGTCCCGAAACCTAGGGTATTCTGTTTTTATTCAAACTTGGTTGGAGTTTCATTTTTTTCAGTCAGTCTATTTCTTTCCTAACCAGTCGAATATGTTTACACTCGGGGCCATGAAACCGGATGTGTTGATGCCGTGCACGTCAGCCACTCTACGACTCCGGCGCATCTGTGTCATTGACACCTACGCACACATTTGTTATAAAGCCCATATGCCACGAAGACGTTTACAGCATAGCTAGTAAGACGATTCATGACGCAGTTACCAAGACGGGAGTCAGCGAAAGGAATGCTCCGTTCATGCAAGCGAAAGCTCAAATACGATGGCCATAACAACGAAGAATTCGCTAGTGGTAAACAAGCTCATGAAAATCGAGAAAATCGATGAGAGAGAAAAAGCCCTCGAGATGAAGCCGCACGTAGCTACTTCCAGCACGCAAACTAAAGGCGTTATATACCTCAGAGGCTTTGACAACGAACAAATATCGGAATCCCTCATGAACGAACTCAAACGCAGAACATGCAAAATCTCGGTTGCCAGACTCATCGAATAGACGGGAAGAACACTCTTGATGACTTTCGATGGAAAAAACATTACCACGACACTTGCAATACGCTTGCGAAACTTTCAGAGGAACCCCATACAGACCCAAAACTCTGGGTTCCCATAAATGCCAGAAGTTTGGTCATAAAGCTGATGTGGGCCCGTAGGAAGACGTCAGATGCGGCAATTCTGGGCACGAACATGACCCAGCTACAGGCTGCAAACCCCTACCCAAGTGCGTTTATTTCGGAGGCACACACGTGGCCACAAGTAACAAATGTCCGAAAGAAAAAATGACTGAGCCGACAACTCCTCCGCGGCCGAAACAGCGCCTCAAGGATCGGTATCGGGACAGCCCCGCCGGAACAAAGCAAAATTTTACCCCACCTCCAAACAAAACCCGAGCTGTTTTCAGCGCTGGGGACTCAATGCAGCAAACCAAATACCAACGGTTGGAGCATGTATCTCCGTTAAATCAAACGCAAGAATATGCCCGTACATTGATTCGTAACGACGAAAGACGTAGACATCTTCACGACAAGAATAGCCAAGCTCGAACAAAAGGTTGACAAACTCTGCGAGCTCGTTTATACACTGATCAATCACCATGAATATAGCCTAACGCAACGTCCCAGACATACAAACGCTAAAAAGAAACAACACAAGACCAGGACACACCAATGGAACTGCACAGGACTACCAACGAAACTCGCGGAGCTCAAAATTAGGCTAGAGGAACTTCGCGATGAGCATCCTGACGTCGTCTTGCTTCAAGAAGCCAACGTCGAGAGTCTTAAGATTCGAGGCTACAACGCCTATTTTCACCAGAGCATCGCAATGAAAACGAGTAACCAGGGCATTGTTGTTACGCTCGTCAGAAAACCCTCCCCACAGATGCAACTAGACTCAGAAACTGCGTGCAACGAGAAATGCGAAATTGTCGCCAGGCGAGTCAAGATTGAGGCAACTATAGTAGACGTCTTCAAAGTATACATCAGACAGAATGTGGACGAGAATGAGGATAAGCTTGGTCAGGAAACTAGCCGACCCTAGGATTTTTATGATTCTGGCCAGAGACTCCGAAGCTAAGCATACTGCTTCGAGCTATGAAAGCAAGGACCAGCGAGGACGAGATATCCAGCTCGCCTGAGAAGACAGACGGCTTTACTCCTACAACAAAATTGACTACTGACTATACTTGCGCAACCAGATACTCAAAAAGACACCTCTCCACACCTCACGTAGCCACCGAACATCTGAAGGTCAGATGATCGACGATGCAAGATACCATGGGAAGTGACCGATTCCCCATACGCATCGACTTTCCGCTTAAACCCACGCCCACGAAGCAAGTTAACCCTAAGCAATTCAGTGTCCTCAACACCTTGCTTTACCGCTGTTACAAATTTGACTTTATTTCTGCACATTACCACAATGTGACCCACTTTCTAACATTTAGGACACTTGCATTTTGGAATACGGACACTTATTTGGGTCATGTGTGCTACCACATCTAGTACACGAAACATAGGTCTTTGAAGCAGGAAAGTTCATACCTTTCCTTGGTGCGGACTTTCGCTGTCAGATGACGTCTCCCTGGACACTGGTGCCGGCTGCCGCTTCATTTGTGCACCGTAATTCCTTGCTTTGTCTTTTGCACAGTTTACATTCCCGAGGCTGAGGTGTAGGCCCGGTCAAGGCTGAGGACTTTGCCATTTTCCGTCGAAAGTAACCTGCAGCGAATGGCGTCGTTCTCTAGTCCCAAGATAAGACGGTTACACAGCACCTCTTCCAGAAACCTGAAAAATCACACGTAGCTGCCAACTTCTTGATTTTGACGACAAATTCTCTGATCGTTTCACCTTGGTATTATCCGTTCGGTAGATCTAGTACCGTACTACCACCACTGAATGCTTGGGAGCGACGTCTTTTAGAAGAATCTTCACAACATCGTCATAGCTCGCTTCACCTGGCGTCTTCAGAAATAGTAAATTCCGAAGCGTGATGTATGCGGCGTCTCCAATAATTATAAGGAACACCGGCTGCTTGGCATTTTTGTCAATCTTGTTTGTGGGTGCGAATCCTTCGAAGCGTTCTATGTACACTTTAAGTTTCCCTTTTCCGAAGAAAAATCTGGAGGTGCCCGAAGACAGAACGTTTAAGCATCTCAGCCTCTTGTCCGCTAGTCATTGTCTCTAGTGGATGCCTTGAACTTGCCCATTTAGCGGTCCTTCGTAGGTGCTGAACGAATTCCAGATGTCTTGTGGCTGTATTTTACGTCCGTGGTGCACGTTGAAACTTCGTTGCAGTTCCACACCCTCGCCGCCATTATTATAACGTGGTGCGAAATGCAACAGTTGTCAGCCGGGCCGCAGAGCTTACTGCTTTATTGATACATAGTCAATCGTCAGGCTAATATAGCAGGATCGAAGTGAACAAACAGGAAACAGTGCTCTGGTTTTTATAAGCAGAGCACATCGATAACTCACAGGGACGCATGCGCACTAACAATCAAATATCGCGGCATTACAATACAGTACGCCAACACAACAACCAAGGCCACGAACATCAAGCGGGCCCTGCAAACCCGAGCCTGTCACTACAACAATTACACGGCGTCGCTGTCCTCAGGACGTTTAGCTGCGACCTTGACTTCAGCATCCCATGGATTCGCGAGATCATTCGCCACTTCGTTCGGGAAGAGCTCAGGAAGCTTCTGCCTCCTGCCAACCAGCCAGCTTCACTGTATATAGCCGAAATTGTCCGCGAAGAAGTTCAGCGGGAAATATTGCCACAGGCTCCCGCCAGCGTAGTAGTACACGAGAAGCCCACCCTGACCTAAGCCTCGGTAGCTGGTAGACCGGTGCCAGCTGCCCGTCAGTATTCGATGTGGCTTCGATGTGACCTACCAGTGCCACAAATGTTCCGACGTCGGGAAAGGCAGCCTCAGCTCTTCTGCACCGAACAACCAACCCCTTGGAAGACAGATGTGGGGAGTACGGCGGATCGACGACCACTGACTTTTCAATTTTCACTGCTGCAAGGACGACGACGTCTGCCGGAGGATTCCATACCGACAAATGGGCATGCAAGAATTTTTGCCGAGCGACCCGCGAACCCTTCTTGAAGAGCGATCCAGGGACATCGAGAAGTACCTCCGACGACCCCTGTTCCCGATACCGACTCTACCAGGAGGTTCCCGATTGCCTTCGCCTCGACGTGCTTTCGCCCTTCTGCCAATCTCGTCGGGACTATCTCTTCGGAAAACTAAGAGCGGCAACCCCTGGAGATAAAGTTGCCGTAGACCGACTAACGTAAAGGGTCTAAAAACGCCGGAGAGCTCCTACTCTCCTGACGCCGCGCATCGCAATGACTCTCCTGCAACGGTGCCCAACAGCCTAAGAGTTGATATCGACGGCCATAACACATCGACACTCCTGGACGCTGGAGCAGACTACTACGTGTTGAGTGGGAGACTCTCTCGCTGCCTTCGAAAAGTGACAACGCCGTAGGATGGCCCGCAGGTACGAACCGCTGGAGGACACTTCATCACGCCTGTTGGAAGGTGCACTGCTCGCGTGGAAATTGACGGTGAAACCTGGTTTGTGAAGTTCGACGTACAACAGGAGCTTTCGAAGGAAGTTATCCTCGCAATTTACTTCCTGTGCGTGTATGATGCCGTTATCGACCTTGGAGTGGACCCGCTGAAACTAAGGAAACCTCTTCTACTGTCGGAGGAACCCATAGCGACATCAGTCATGGTCCGAGTCTTTGATGACAATGTAAACCTGCCGCCGCGGTCGAGTGTATTTGTACACGTCGAGACCAACGCAGACACCAACGGCGCCGCTCTTCTGGAAGAAAGCGTACTACTGCTCCTAGGAGGAAGAATCGGCGTCGCAAGAAATGTAACCGAGATCCAAGGCGGGCGCACCGCGGTCCTCGTGACCAACTTCAGACATGAGACGTAGCACCTTACGAATGGTACGGCTGTGGGACACGTTGAAGAGCTCCGAGACACAGCCGCAACTACCGCCCTCTAGGAGGTCTCTTCTTCATCGCAGCATGAAAGAATACCGCTATCGTAATTTGACATCGATCCGAAGCTGCCGGCTACATGACGACGACGGCTGCTTGAACTCCTTGGCGCGTTCAGCTAGTGCTTGGTCACGATGTCAAAGGTGCGACAAAGGACGGTAGCGAAGCACCGTATTGTTACCGACGACGACGTGCTTCCAGTCCACCACCGAATCTCCTTGAAAGAAAGAGGTGATTCAAGAGCAAGTGCAAGAAATGTTCGACGACGACATCATCCAACCTTCAAGCAGTCCTTGGGCCTCTCCAGTTGTGCTGGTTAAGAAGAAGGATGTAACCATGCGCTTCTGCGTGGACGATCACCGACCAAACGCTGTGACGAAAAAAGACGTGCCATATTCATAATACTTTTATTTCCCTGTTTTAATGGCGGAGACCATGAAAAAAGTCGCATCAAGCGGCTTCTTTTCTTTGTCTCCACGCTTCCGCGTGGGCTTCCGCGCTTCCAATGTGTCGTCGATACGCTTCCACGTATCGACGACACATTGGATGGGCTGCGCCACTCCCGGTATTTTTTGTCGATGGATCGAAGAGTGGCTATTGACAGATCGAAGTCGACGAACGCGACTGCAACCAACCTGCCTTTGTCACACCGGACGGACTATACGAGCTTAGGTTGTGCATTCCGGACTATGTACAGCGCCAGATACATTCCAGCGTGCCATGGACACCGGGCTGGCAGGTCTGAAACGGCAAAATTGCCTCGTATACCTCGACGACGTCGTAGTTTTTCGCACGATTTCAGCGAGCACGTTGAACGCCCTTGAGCCGTGTTTCAGGCCGTCAAGACAGCTGGACTTACCCTGAAGCCAACGAAATGTTTTGGCCTATGGCGAACTGATGTTTCTATGTCACGTGGTGAGAAACGAAGGTGTTAGTTGCTCACCACGTGTAGACCATGAGAAGACGCTTGCCGTCGCCGCATTTTCAGTGCCGTCCTATAAAAAGGCTGTAAAAAAATTCGTGGCCTTTGTGCCTACAATAGGGGCTTTCTCGGCGACTTCGCCAGGTTACTACACCGCTGACGCACCTTACAAAGGATGCCGTAAAATTGGAGCGGGCAAAAAAGGAGCAGCAGGTATTCGACAAACTGAAACGACTCCTTCAAACTAAGCTTGACCTTGGCCCTTTTGACATGTTTGCAAAAACGGAAATTCACACCGACGGCAGTAATTCCAGACTTGGCGCATACTGGTCCAAAGGCAGGAAGGCCCAGAGAGAGTCTTTTCATACGCAAGTTGGACGCTGTCTCATAAACCCTTTTTGAAAGTCACGTGTCGATTATTAGAAGGTCGGAACCACTGCACAAACGCCGAACAACTGCATCGAGGAACGTGCAAGTCATTCTATAATATAGTAAACGTCGTAGCGCGGCCAAAACTGTGAGCCCACGAGCCAATCAAACAGTGTCAAAAGTTAAACCTCATTGCACTCATCACCACCAATTTCTGTGGGTGAGTTTTTTCCAGTGTGCCGTGACCTAAAGGTTTTCGTCAGCCATTGTGCAGGAATTTCACATCTGCCTGCAGAGGGCAGTATTCCGAAAGGGGTCTATTTGGAGAGCAACCACTTAACGACAGAAAAAAGAGAGATTTGCAGTCACCTCGGCGATGATGGAGTTACTTTTATTTTGTTTATTTATTTGAAAATACTGCCAGTCGCAAGAGGAACTTTAGCAGAAAAAGACACAGAGCACAAGAAATTTGCGTGCACCATAATTGTCACTTCAAGCTCAAAACATTCACAAAGATGCTATTGAACAGTGCCTAAAAAAACAAATCAGAATTCATATTTATAACAAACAAACAATACAAAACACAGCAGGTCAGCGCGGGTTATACAATAAGAAAAAAAAGAAGGTAATCTTGAATCTCTTATCTCTGTGTGACAAAGCATCTAGATGTGCTTGGATTTGGATTATTGTGGCGTTGCTAGTGATAGAATGATCAAGTTCGTTCTATGCTCTGATGACTAAGGGAAAAATAGAGTACCGAATAAAGTCGTTTTTACATGAATATTCAAACAATGTTGCACTGTTTATGCCTTGTTACTCTAGTATTAAAAAACAACATACATGTATTTAATCATTTTAAAGGCATTTTGAAGAGGAAAGTACAAAAATTTCAGCCTAAGCTGTTTAGGTCTGCTAGCTAAGGTCAAAATGCCGTTTTAGAGCGCAGCTCTTATGCCTCATTCACACTTGCGAACCGGCGGCCGGATCCGCAAGAATTCTGACGCCCGGCGACAAAAGCAGGCAGAATTTCCGGTGGAGAGCAAGATCGCTCTGGGACCGATTTTGAACGTCGGAAAAAAGTTTTCTCTCGCCGCAAGCCAATCAGAACGCACGTGGGGAGTGGCGCTTGCTGACGTCAGATCCCCGCTGACGAGCTGGCGACGATGGCGACGAGACGCGCGCGGGCAAGGAGGAAGTTTGGGAGCCCTCGTCAGCTCTCGTCTGTCGAAGAAACTGCGAGACGCTGGCGCCGCGCACTCCGCAGGCGGCAACAAATGTGAACGGCCCGATCTTTTTTCGGCGAGCGAATCCAGCCGGCGGCGAGTGCGTGTTTCGCAAGTGTGACCGAGCCATTAGGCGCCCGTTTCCGGCTTGAGCGGCGTCGCCGTCGCCGGCGGTATAACCGTGAGGTCACGTGATCCCCCTTGAGGTCACGTGACCCCCCTGAGGTCATATGACCCTACCTGAGGTCACGTGACCCCCCGAGGTCACGTGACCCCCCTGAAGTCACGTGATCCCCCTGAAGTCACGTGACCCCCCTGAGGTCCCATGGCCCCTAAGGTAACGTGACCCCTTGAGATCACGTGACCCCCTGAGGTCACGTGACTCCCTGCGGTCACATGACCACCCTGAGGTCACGTGACCCCCCTGAGGTCGCGTGGCCCCCTGAGATCACGTGACACCCATCAGGTCACTTGACCTGAGGGGGGTCACCTGGTCGTAGGGGCCACGTGACCCCCCTGAGGTCCACAGTGGCAACGTGGTCTCACGGGGGCCGCATCGCACCCGTGGGACCGCGTGGCCCCTGTGATGGAGCAGCAGGCAGGATGAGGAGGTGAAGAGGAGGGAGGAAGGGTACACCCTCCTCTCAGTACCCTTCCATCCTCCTCCTCAAGAGCTGCGCTCTAATTCGGCGTTACAGGGAATCGTAAACGGCTTTCACATTGTTTCTAAGACGTTCAGTTGGTGAGGCTGTGCGCCAGTATTGAATGTATATATATCTAATTGCCCTATGTTGTGTTTTTTCCAGGTTAGATATGTGGGCTTTTGTGTGAGGGAACCGAATAATATCAACGTCTTCTAGTGTGGGCCTAACTAGGCTAGTGTAAGGTTGAAGTTTTGTAGCAGTCGTGGCTAGTTGAAGTGATATTTTCAAGTACATAAGTCTTCTGAAGGCTCATACTCTTACATAATCAACAAGACAATTCCAACGTAAGTCTGAGGTGAACACTAGATCCAAATTTTTATGCTGATTAACCCGTGAAAGTGTTATTTCACTTAGACTGCCGGAAATAGAAAATTTTTTTTCCTTTTTACAGACATAGAAAACAATTTGTTAACGTTCAGAGTCATCTTCCAGTCAGAGCACAAAATATTTACAAGTTCAAATATGTTATTCAGGACTATATGATCATCAAATGAACTATGTTCCCGGTATAATATACTGAAGCGGGTTCCGCTTGCCAGCTGTTTATTAGCCGCACATGACGTCCGGTTTCTTTGCTGGCTTGCTTCGAACTGCTTGCTCAAGCGCTCGCATCGCGCGACCTCCGGCCTCGTTCTTCTCTTCATCGCTACATTATCCCCCCTCCCATTTTAGAGCGCAGCTCTTAGGCGCCCGTTTCCGGCTTGAACGGCATCGTCGTCGGCGTCGGCGTCGGTGTAACCACAAGGTCACGTGACCCCCCCCCCAAGGTCACGTGACCCCAAGATCACGTGACCCCCTAGGCCACGTGACCCCCCTCCCGAGGTCACGTAGCCCCCCAGGTCACGTGGCGCCCCGGTCACGTGACCCCCTGGTCACGTGACCCCCCCCCCCCGAGGTCACGTGACCCCCCCCCTCCGCGCCTTCCCCCCTCCTCAAGAGCTGCGCTCTAATTCGGCATTACAGGGAGTTGTAAACGGCTTTCATTTTTTTTCTTTCCTTTTAGTGAGAATTAACGGAGTCCTTCGTACGATGATAGGCGGTCACACTGAACCACGAGCAGCCGTGATCGATCATTGCGACGTATGCGATATACCACGTCGTTCAGCCGTTCGACGATCGTAAAGGGTCCTTGCCAATGGCGCTGAAGCTTCGGAGACAGACCTCTTTTACGGATGGGGTTGTACAGCCATACCTTACCACCTGCTGAGAACGGGCGTGTTGCGACATGTGCGTCGTATTGAGTTTTCATACGAGCCAGCCCACTTGCCAAACGTTGTCGGGCAAATGCATGCTCCCCATAAACAGGTGAAGCTAACGGCAGGCATTTATTTAAATTCGGGGCATGGCAACTCTTGCAAAAGTATAGCACTTTCATACGAACAGTCTGTAAAGTATTTAGGCATATTTTTTGACGAACATATTTTATGGAACCAGCACATAGAATTTATTAAAAAAAGGCTTCGCGTAGTATCAGCGTATCTTTACCGGTTAAAGAGCGTTTGTGGTATAAATGTTCGTAAAACTGTTTTTATGGCCTTAGGAGAGTCGATCTTGCGATACGGTATCACTGTTTTCGGTCAATGTGCAGGAAATAAAAAACTAGGAATAGATAGAGTACTTAAACAGATTGCGAGTAACGTTGCGTATGGAACCAGATATGATAACCTAGTAATTGATATGAAAATGAATGAACTAAACATAATGTCTTTTTCTAAACTGTATGAATATGTAATATTAACACGGCATTACTACGATAAGAGCTCGAAAATTGAGGTCAAAAAGAGAAATCTGAGATGCACTGAAAGGTACGTAATACCCAGAATATTTACGAACTACGGAAAGAGAATGAAACGGCATTATATTCCTTCCCTTTTTAATAAATTACCCGATAATTTGATTGGTATATCATCCATGCGAACGGCAAAGAAAGCTCTTAAAAAATGGTGTCTAGAGTGTAAAACCTGATTTCCTTGTTGTTTAGTGCGTTTTTTCATGAGTCATTTCTGTGTTATGCGATGTTGGTTTTCAACTATTATCTTTTATGGTATGTTTCACGTAAGGTCGTACAGCGTTTAGAATAAGGCGTTTAGAATTTGTTAGTGTTTCAGTGTTCAGCGATTTGTTTGATTTTCATGTGGAGAGTAGTTTCATTTACATGGCGCAAATATTGCTGTGTTTTACAATTTTGTTTAATTTCTTTATTTATAGTGTTACTTGTAATACTGTGTTCTATTCCTTTTATTTGTTAAGGGTTTGGTCTGCCTGGTCCCACGGACAAGCAATCTTCTTTGCTATCCGTTCTAGGTTCGCTCTCAGGTCGCTTACGTGAGACACATGGTCTTTGGCCAGTTCTTATGCTCGTGGGATGGCAATTTCACAGGGAATGCGGAGATCACGGCCAAATAGCATCGTGGTGGGCGTGTAGCTGGTGACCTCATGAGCAGCTGTACGGTATGCGTACAGAAACAGAGGCACGATGATATCCCAGACGTCTTGGCGATCATTTACAAACATCGATAGATGTTGTAAAATGGTGCGGTTCATCCTCTTCACCAGGCCGTTCGACTGCGGGTGGAGGGGTGTCGTTCTCGTCTTTGTGATATTGAAGATCTCGCAAACCTCTTGGAAGACTCGTGATTCAAAACTTCTCCCTTGGTCTGAGTGGATGCCGAGATCATGCTCCGTACCTGGTAATCCAATTCTTTTCGAGAGCGTCGGCGATCTCGGAGGCGGTCTGATTTTGAATGGGAATAACTTCGGGCCACTTGGTGAATAGTCTACAATTACGAGCAGGAACCTGTTTCCAGACTTAGACCCAGGAAACGACCCAAGTACGTCGATGCCGATACGCTCAAAGGTTGCCCCCGTCACATTTTCTTGTAGTGGTGACCGTTGTTTTATGTGGGGTCCTTTACGTGATGCACACATGTCGCACTGACGGCACCCCTGCTTTACGTCATTGTGGCATTGCAGCCAGTAGAACCGTTGACGAATCTTTTTGATCAGTGCGGTTTACACCAAAGTGTCCTCCTTCTGGGCTACTGTGCAGTTGTTGAAATACCTGGGAGCAGAGCTTGCGTGGCAACAGCAGCTGCCAGACGACAGAACCGCCAGCAGTGGACTCCCAGCGTCGGTAGAGAAGGTTGTCGTGCAGAAACAGAGAGTCCCATTGAACCAAGTAACTCTTGATGGCAGGAGACAAACCGGACACTTCTTTAGATCGGGGTCTGTAGTTCTTCTTCTATTGGAACAGTGGCCGATATCTGGATCGTCAAGTTGAGCGGCGCGAAGGTTTTCTAATGTCCACGCTTCGTTATTGCAAGGCAGGTTTTGCAGTGAGTTGATTGACATGAAGCTGCGTTTTGCAATGCTTAAACACTGTTTGCACTTCTCATTGCACGGGCGTCGTGGAAGACTGTCGGAATTTGTGTGAAGCGCGCCAGCACGATGTTGAATCTCGAAGTCGTATTGGTGAAGACGCTCCATCCTATCGGGCGACCTGTCCGTCAGGGGTCTTGAAACTTAGCATCCAGGTTAAGGATGCGTGGTCGGTACGAATAATGAATTTCCGGCCCAATAAATAATGATGAAAATGAGTTACGGCCGTGATGATAACCAACAGTTCGCGTCGGGTGCTACAGTAATTTCTCTCAGGCTTGGTGAACACTTTGCTATAATAAGCGATGACTCGTTCATGCCCATCCTGTTCTTGCGATAAGACTGCGCCAACTGCCAAAGCACTAGCTTCGGTGTCGAGTATAAACGCTGTGGTGTCCTTTTGGGTAGGCAAGCGTTGGTGGAGACGTGAGTGCTGTTTTAGTGTCTCAAATGCGTGCTGACATTCTAGAGACCACAGAAAGTTGGCTTTTTTTCTGTCAAGGCATACAACGGTTTGGCAAGGTGAGCGAAATTGGAGACGAATGTTCGGTAGTAAGATGCCAGCCCAATGAAGCTACGGTAGTAAGATGCCAGCCCAATGTGGGTCACTCAGCAAGAGCAGATAATTTGCGAGGGTCCGTGGAAACCCCATCCGCTGAAATGATGTGACCGAGGTATTCGACTTGTCTGGTGAACAACGAACATTTCTTCGGTGTCAGCTTCAGATTCGCATGTTGTAGCCGTGCAAACAGTCTCTCGAGGTTCTCCAGATGGTCAGAGAATGTTTCGCCAAAAACAACAATGTCATCAAGATATACGAGACAGATCGTGCCTATGAGACCGTTCAATACAGATTCCATTAGTCTCTGAAATGTAGCCGGAGCATTGCAGAGTCCAAATGGCATAACTCTGAATTGGTATGAGTCACTACCTGTGGTGAATGCAGTCTTCTCGCGATCGCCCGGATGTACTGGGACCTGCCAATATTCACTCTTGAGGTCAAGCGTAGAAAACCACGTGCATCCTGCAAGAGCGTCCCAGATGTCATCGGTTCAAGGCAAAGGGAAAGAGTCCTTCTTAGTGACTTTATTAAGTCGTCTGTAGTCTACGCAGAATCGTGTTGACCTGTCTTTTTTCACTAGTGTAACAGGTGAAGACCAAGGGCAACATGCCGGTTCAATCACGCCCTGCTGTAGCATCGTCTTCACCATGTCGTTGACACATGACCTCTGAGCGAGAGGAACGCGCCGAGGAGGCTGCCGTACAGGAGCAGCATGTCTTGTCACGATTAGGTGTGTTGCTGCTGACGTCAGCCCCAAATCTGTATTGTCTGTGCTGAAAATGTTTGAAAATCGTTCAAGTAGCTGCCGAAGCTGATCAGCGTCTGTCTTGTCCAGCCCAAAAGTTGCCCTCTCGTAGAGCGGCAACAAGTGCGCAGCTCAGTTGGTAGACAATACGTGGAAGCAGAGACACGGGGACGTGGGATTTATTGGCATCCCGCTGTCACAAAGCACCGTTACCGTGGCAGCACCCAAGGGAAAGGAATCAGTTCCCAAATGCAGTAGCCCAGCGTTGAAGTCGAGCACACACTTGTGTGCCTTAAGAAAATCGACGCCGAGGATGCATTGCTCATCGACAGCCGCGACGACAACAATCAGCGTAACTTGAAGGTTTCCCACGCTAAAAGGCACGGTTGTGCAGCCCAGTACAGTTACCATCTCCCCTGTGGCGGTTTGCAGAGCGTATTTTTCGGGGTTTGGCGGGACGAGTCGGTTCGCCTTCAGAAGAACTTCAGGGCGGATGACAGATGTTGTTGCCCCTCATATCGACAAGTGCGCGCACGGGCACACCGTCGACGATACCCTGGAGGTAGATAGATGTCATGGATGAGGCCAAGGCACGAGTTGATGTTATTCTCCTTTGCGTTGGCATTGTTGGGGTCTGGCTAGCAATACGAGGGTCGTTCTTAGGACATTGTGCCCGCGTGTGACCCGGCTCGTAGCAGTTGCAGCACACGAGAGCTGGAGTCGCCTGCATTTTCATAGCTGGTGTCTGTGGTTGCATAAAGGGTCGCAGTGACGTGGATCGAGAGGCCTGTCGAGCAGCTTCTACCTCCAGGGCACAAGTGTGTGCGGTCTGCAGAGTCTGGGGGCGTGCCAAGCGGACGGCGTCTTGCACGTCGACAGACGAAATAGCATCGATGAATGCCATGGTGGCGACTGCTTGAATTGTGTCCTCTGGGCAGCCAGAGAAGGCAAGACGCGCTAAACGTTCGATGTCATCGGCGAGTTGAGAGATCGTTTCAACCGTTGACTGCCGGCGGTTGCGGAGCTGCGCATGGTGGAGATAGCGGAGCGGCCTGTTCCCGAAACGTTCGTCCAATGCTGCGACCAAGGCCTGGTAGGATTGGCGAGCTTCAGATGTTAGGTGATGCAGTATGCTCAACGCTGGTCCGGCAAGATGAGCGGCCAAGGCTCGAGCCTTTTGAGCCTCAGCCCAATTGTTCGCATCAGCGATGAGGATGAATTGTGTTTTGTAAGGTCCCCAAGGAGTGGTACCGTCGTATGTTGACGGTTTTAGCCTCATGCTTGGGAGTCCGACGAGGGCCTGGGCTGGAACAATACCGGTATGAGGTTCCTCGAGTGCGGGGAGCCGGGCTTTTAAGCGCTCTAGACGGTCGGTGAGGAAGGCGGTCATTTTCTGAAGCATTGACGTTGAGCTCTGCAGAAGGTTGTTCTCCCGCGTGGCGTAGGAGGCCTCGAGTCGCTCCAAGTGGTTCGTGATTAAGACCGTGAGTTGAGAAGCTTGCGGGTCCGACAGGGCCGTATTTCCGGCGGTAGATACCCTGTGGTGGTGTGATCCCGCTGAGGGTCGGAAGCAGGTTCCATGATCCGGGGAAGGCGTTGACCAGAGCGGAGCTCCACTTCTGACACCAAATGAAGCGGTTTCCGCTTGCCAGCTGTTTATTAAGCGGACAAGACATCCGGTTTTTTTGCTGGCTTGCTTCGAACTGCTTGCCCGAGCGCTCGCATCGCGCGACCTCCGGCCTCGTTCTTCTCTTCACCGCTAGAATACAGTCGTTGGCGAATAGACAAATATTAACCGGATTTTTAGTTATATAATGTATAAAGAGAACGAAGAGAAGAGGGGCCAAGACCGAGCCCCGTGGGACGCCGGAAATAACTCTGGTGGCTCTAATATCTCTTGCACACATTGGGCGACTGACAAACGATTGGACTGGTAGTTTTCTGTCCAGCTGGCGATGGGTCCCTTCCCTATGGCAGGTTTTAGTTTAGTAATTATTTTTTTTTTTTGCGTGAGCCTCAGTCGAAAGCTTTTGAAAAATAAAATAGTAATAAGTAAACTTGCTTCCTGTTGTTCATACCAAGAGTCAGGTCATGCAACATTTCAACAAGCTGAGTGACTTTCGAGAGGCCGCTGCTAAAACCATGCTGATAAAGAGAGATAATGTGCTGGTGCTCAAGAAATGTTGTGATATGCTTTAGTATATAATGGTCTAGTAGTTTACTGCCAGAAAAGGTGAGGGAAATCGGCTTGTAGTTCGAAGGATTGGTGGTGTTGCCTGTTTTATGTATTGGAATGACCTTGCATCCCTTCCATTCAATGGGCACCTGCCATGTGCTAAGGTACTTGTCAAAAATTATCTACAAATATTTATTTACTCATTCATTCAGCATACCGTTTAGGAAGTCTTCGGGTATATTATCAGACCGCTTCTTTTTTTCGTGTCAAGGTTGAGCAAGATGTCATGAATTCCCGCTACAGTTATGAGCAGGGGTTCCTAGACACTGGTGTTAAGGTCGATGTTACAAAGTTTACCGTTATCTCTAGTAAAGACAGATTAAAACAAATTAATACACTCATTTGCTTTTCTTTGTAAATCTTCGTAGGTTATAATTCTACCTGTACCAAAGTTCTTTCCACGTGGTCATAGACCTCCATTCGCTCTGCTTGCTCGTCAACTTAAAATATACTTCAGGACGGCTAGGTCGCTGAAGTTTCCGACTGCATGAATTCGATATGACCATCGTGTACAAGTCCTGCTGCAAGCACAATGACGCCGACTGTCTCGTGAGGGCACCCGTTGAGTCAGATTCAACTTCTACCAACGACAATGACGACGATGAACTTATCGACGCACTGAATTGCCAGGACATTGAAGAATTTCAGTGGAACGACCCGGAACTCCGTGCAGTGTTTTAGCATTTATGAGGTCGTGACTATGTACTGCCCCGTGTCTTTACCCGCGTGCTATCAACCTCCGTCATTCCTCAGGGTGTGCTGCAGAAAAATAACTTTGGGGCCAGCAATTCACCGCTGCTTCTGGTGATTCCCAAAACTCTTCGTGTAGAGATCTTTTAAGCATACCATGATGATCCGACGGCTGGACGTTTGAGCTGCAGTAGAACACTAGCCAGAGTTTGTGAAACGTACTACTGGCCCATGCTCCCGAAGACCGTCCATATCTATATCCGCTCGTGACACGAGTGTCAGCGACGCAAGTGACCACCGACAAAGCCAGCCGGACTTCGCAACCGATTGCTCCCCCAACTGTGTCATCCCATCAGATTGGCATGGATTTGCTCGGTCACTTCAGAACTGTCGACGATAGGACACGGCTGAATAATCATCGCAAACAATTATCTTACACGGTACGCCAAGACAATAAACCTTCCGTCGGGGACTGCGTTGAAGTTGAAAAGTTCTTTGTTGAATTCATCGTCCTCTGGCAGAGTGCTACCAAAGTGCTGATCACAGGTCTAGGGTCGTCGTTCTTGGCACCACTGATGCAAAACATTCTACTACTCAGCCAGACAAGCCACCGTTGAACCACTGCGTACCACCCGCAAACGAATGGGTTGACGGAACTGCTAAACACACCATCGCTGATATGATCTCAAAGTACGTCGACGTACTTGGCTAACTGCGCATGCGGCTATGCCGCGTGTGCAGCTATCCAAGAAGGCAGCGCGCTTGGCTCCCACAGAGATAGAGGGGTTCGAATCCTGCCACCGCTTGTAGTTTTTTTTTTTTATGTAACTAGAACATTTAGAACTTTGGAGAGCCGTATAGCTTGTTCATGTTCAGAGTGTATACTTCCAGAACGAACGTGATAGATTGTTCAAGGCTCAAAGGAAAGACACAAAGGAATCCGCGCCGCGCCGTGCGGGGTCCGTCTCGCTCTGCGCTCAATCCAGCTGTTAGGCCACCATCGACGCCTGCGCCTGCAGCCTCCTTCTATTTTGTTTGGGGCAATAGTTCGCCCAATGAAACGTTGAGTTTTCTTCAGTCATTCGTCGCCTCCTCAATTGCCATGCGTGACAATAGCACCCAAAGGTCCATCGAAGTTACAAAAACTAACAGATGACAGTGGAAACGAGCCAGCGTGCGGTAAAACGACATATATTTTAAATGAGTATTTTTGTGTTGTCTTTTAACACGAAACATTTCCTCTTCGGTCACTCTCGAGCTCCGTGAATACAACAATGAAAGATGTTGGCTTCACTCCCTCCGGGGTTGCCAAAGCCACTGACCATTTACGCGATAACTCAATACCAGGTAGTCGCAGTAATTCACCAGGTTGTTTACTCATAACCAAATATATTAATTTCGATATTACTAGCACGCTTGTTCGACGCTTCGATTATAACATCAGACATTTTACAAGATTAGAAAATTGGTAATATTATTCCAATTTTTATATCTAGTAGCCAAAATCTTGTATCAAACTAAAGGCCTATATCACTCGCATACCTTGTAAACTTATAAAGCACGTTATCTACTATCAACTAATTAACTACCTCGTTTAAAATAGACACCTGCATTAAAGTCAACAAAGTTTCCGCAAATTCCTCTCCTGCGAATCTCAACTTGGTGGCTTCGTCCCTTACCCCATGAAAATTTCAAGGCGACGATTTCAATGTATGCTTTTCATAGACTTCGACAAGGCATTCGGGTACCTAAAGAAAGTTTACTTAAAAAAAAAGAACTCTTGCAGGTCAATCTTGAATAAGAAGTAATGAAATGGATCACCTAATTTGTTTTCTGAATCGTGAGTAATCTGTACATATTTATCTTTTCACCCCTACCAGTTCTATCGGGGGTCCCCCAGTGTAGTGTTTTAGGCGCCTTAGATTTCCTCATATACATAAACGACCTACCACGCTCTGTTACTTCATCTATAGGCTTGTTTGCAACTGACTGCGTCATATACTGCCCTATTATAAATTTTGATGATTTCTCTTTGACAGAATCATATCTTGATAACGTTTCAAGCTGGTGCAAAAGATGGCAAATGAAGATAAACACCTAAAAAACAAAAGTAATTATATTTAACCATTAATCTATCTTTACAAAGCAAAGTTTACACCGAACTCAACCAGCATAAAACAGGTGCCTCTTTACAGATATCTAGGAACAACAATTACCGAAGATCTAACGTGAAGTCTGCATATTGAAACCGCACTGAAAAAGGCAGCACGAACTCCGGGCTTCTTAAGAAGAAATTTGCACCAAGCCTCTTATCAGATTAACTTGATTTTATTTATTTAAAGATACTGCGACCTCACAGGACGTAATTTCAGGACTGGAAAATACATATACATGAACACAACAACAAATAAAAACAAAAATCCTTGAAAATTGTCCTCTAAAACGACATGCATTAAGTGAAAGAGAGATTTATGAATCGCGCTAATAAAATCAAGACTAGAAAGAGTATGCATAGGTCCGTCAATTTTATTCCAGTCATCAATATTTCTTGGAAAAAAAAGTAATTTTTAAAGCAATTAATAGGACACTGCAAAAGAGCAACATGCGTGTCTTAGTAGGAAATTAAATGTATTTAGTTCTCTCGTTGCCGCAGACTTCATTTACAATTATGCACAACATTTTGAGTCGATCTATCGTTCGCCTCCAACACAGTGAATTGAGCCCAAGAGATGACAATGCGAATTGGCATCTCTTGGGCTCACACCGCTTGGCATATCCCAATGTCTTACGGGCGCGGGAGCAGATAAAGTCGGCAAGGCTATTCAATCCAAGATTGGGCGTAAAAAACACCTAAATATTTAAACTCACTAACTTCGTTTAAAAGTACATTATCAATGCTGTAATTAAATACAAGATGCGATTTTTTATTTCTAAATAGCATAAATACAGCCTTATCAAAGAATTAAATCCATTGGCATTTCCTGATTCAATTAAGAAAGTACACGAAATATTCGTTAAGTAACAGCCGATCGTTAATGGATGTGATGTCATTGTACAGAACGGAGTCATCTGCGTAAAGACGAATTTTAACCGGTATGATTTCTACAACATCATTGATATGTAAAGTAAATAAAAAAAATTCACACCGATCCTTGCGGCATATTTAAAATAACTGGAACCTCTCAAGAGATGACATCCGCAAATAAAAGAACGTTCGACCTTTAACTAAGGTAATGAGAAATCCAGTCTAGTTAAAGGGCATTTTTAAGGATGGCTTATAACTTTAGAACTTAGGGTGCGATACTTTATCAAAAGCCTTCGAGCAGTCAATGAAATTGGCGTTAGCTTGTCTTCTTTTATCTAAGGATCAGGCGATGTCATGAAGGAATTCCAGAAGTTGAGTAGTGGTTGTAAAATGTCGGCGAAAGCAACGCCGCAAAGGAGAGGGAAATGAATTGCTTTGAAGATGTAAAGAAAGGTAAAAAACGCAGGCGAGCTGGTTAATGACATTTATAGTAACCGGGAGACGAAGGGACAATAAAAAACGGTGTCCTTTCTTATCGTTAATACGTCTCAGGGCTACTATGGATGCTTTCAAGATACTCGGGAATATGTTTATATGCTATGTGTTTGGTAAGTTTACTGGATGAGGACGTAAGTGAAATTGGTCTATAATTATTAAGGCTCTGTTAGTTACCTTGTTTGCGTATAGGAATTATGCTTGCTGATTTCCAAAGTCTAGGTACCACTCCGGAGGAGAGAGACTTCTAGAAAATTATCGCTAAGTAACTCGATGTCCAGTCTGAAAAGCGATGCAAAAATAATGCGGAATATCGTGTGGGTGTAAACACGTTTTGCGGTCGAGGTTTAAGAGCAAACTCTGTACACAGGGAACACTTACCTGGATATTTGCTAACGAAGTACTTACACTATTTGAACGAAAACTAGGATCACTGCAGTTGTCAAAAATAACAAAAAAGTAAAATATTCGTTAAAGCTATTAGAGATAGCCACAGGATCACTAACACATTTACCCTAAATAATAAAACTACCTGGAGTGTCACTTCTGGGAAAGGTATACATATGGATCCCGAAAACGTTAGAGTTTTGGACGTCGTAAATTGCAACAGATTAACATTAAAATATCTTTTCTTTGCGGCGGCCACTTTTTGTTCTAAACGTTTCGTAAAACATTCAAACCGGTCTACGTCTACATGTTCAGCACTATGTTTCAATTTTGTAAGGGGGATCGGTGGCCGAGTGGGCTAGCGTACACCAGCTCGGAGCACGTGGAGCGAAAGCTCGCGCAGCAGACCCCAGGGATCCTGGGCTCAATCCCCACCCCTGCCCGTTTCGATCTGGATGAGCATCGTATACCGGCGTGCGGTCGTGTATCACTACTGCGTGATGCACGTTAAAGACCCCAGGCTAGCAGGTTGTACTGCACTGGCTAAATGGTACGGCACTGCTCATCTACTGCGAGTGACTCGTCGCAACTTTGAAATGGCTGACCAACTACACGCTGTAAAAATATCCACACAACCCCAATCATTATTTCAATTTTGGGGTCCTATTAACAAGACGCGATATTTGCAATGCCTCTCTAGTGATCCATGAGCGAGTAGGATAATTTTTTGTGGCTTTAACAAGAACAAAGTTCTTAATGAAGTTACTAACTAATGCACATACTTTATTTAGCTGCACGTCAACAGCACAGTCATGAGTTAGGCAACAAATCATCAAAATAAAACTTGAAGGATGTTTGAGCTTCGCCTTTATGTCCGGAAGGCGATAGCGTCATCGGGCCCCGTTCGCATCGCATTCTCATTCGCCGTGTGGGCGTGCCTTGAGTGTCTTACTTAGTCAGTAGTGCCTGGCACGCAAGCGAAGGGTCGTGGGTTCAAATCAGGCCTGAAAGTTTTCAATTTTGTTTTAGGCTTGTTTTATTTTATAAAGTGAAATAATTTGAGACATGTGGCGACCTTCAATTTGCATTCCATGTCGTGTTTTATTATTCCCTTTCATTCCACGCGCTACGTCACGTTTTACCTGAGCGTTGTGGGTTGTTTGAAATTCCGGTGTGAGGTTTGTGGTTGCGACGTCATGACCTCATAAACCAATCATGATTTTCCTGTCACAACGCCGCCGACGCCGGATTTTCTGCGACACGAGCTCCTGAACGCTCTCGAGTTAAAAAATAGGCACATCAAGAATGGCCACGTCATCGGCTGTATCAAAGTCCAGTACTGCAAAAATTCCGGGATTCGCATGTAAAACACGGATATTCAGTGTTGTAAGAACTTCTCCGTGATATGATAGACCCCATAGTATGGTGACATTCGTAACCATGACGTAATGCTATGTCTAAAAAAAAACAAGATCAAGGAATGCATTATTTTTAGTGCACTCATTAACTACTTGCTCCAAGTCAAATGACATAGAGATATCAACAAGAGAATTACACACAGTTTTATCACGTCTTCCAGTCGTTAGCGTGCTCCAATTATTGTTAGGAACATTAAAATCATCCGTGAGTGTGAGCTTGAAGTTTCCAAGTTTGTGTTGCAATATGTTCTCATGAATACCACACAGGTGAATTAAGACTTTGGTTTGAGCTAGTTGGTTCGTAATGATGTAAAAGGAACGAGAGGTAGTTGAGGCGTTTTTTGTCAGAGCATCGGGTGACAACTGCGTCAGCACGCCCTCTATTGTCCTTAGTGACAAAGACGTTTCTTTTCTGGACGGTTTCGTCTAGACGTGCATTACTTTTAGGATTTCGTCACATTTGCAGAATTGTGTCATTTGTAGCTTTTACTGTGAAGTGGAGGCATGAGTGGCAACTTTGTTAGTGCAAGCGCGCTAGTTAGACTTACTGGAATAAAATATCAGTCGCAAGCAGTGGCGTACCAACTTGCTTTTGAGTGGGGGGGGGGGAGCAAACCAGACCCCCCCCCCCCCCCCTCCCAGGACCGGGGGGCGGTACCCTTGGCATCCCTTGGGAGCCGCCGGCCAGTGTCTGTCCTGCCCAGTGGCGGCTCTTTCAGGGGGGAAGGGGCAAAACACATGACTTGCCTCCCCACCCTGAGAAATGGGGGGGGGGGGGGGTCAAGCGCCCTTGCCCCCCCGGTTGGTACGCCCATGGTCGCAAGTTAGCGGCAGTATGTGTCGGTTGTGTTTTCTTCTGCGTCCTTGTTGTTTTCCTCTTTGAACCTTTTAAATTATCAAACGGCACTTGAGCGGAAGAACTGGGAGCTCTGTAATAGCCTCAATAACAAGTACGAAGTTATCTACATGCACATTGCACCACAATGACTGTACTTTGTGAGCGAGAAAGTACCAAGAAAAAAACTTCCTACTTTAAAACAAATGCAACGCTACCACCTCTTTCAGAAAACCTATCGCTACGATCCACATTAAAATTAGGGGGAGTAAATTCACAGCCAAGTATGGAATCATGCAACCAAGTTTCAGTGACACATAAGACATGCAAGAAATGCAGTAGGCAGAAAAGCAAATGCAGCAGACTTTGGAAAAGTGCTCCTGGCATTAAGATTTAACAAGAGAATGGGGTTATTTATTTATTTATTTTAATTTTGTTTGTCTGTACGGCCAGCATTTTTACATAAACGCCAAGGCAGAAAATGCATAAAATAAAATCACAAAAACAAAACATACCAATGCAATGCAGGCACACTAAATGAAAAAGAAATGTTTCAGTGGCGCTTCGTTAAAAATGGTCAGTCATTCTGAATTGAGAACAGTTTTACGAATATTTTTCCATTCACCTATTTTGTTATAAACAATAGGTTCTCCACAATGGTTCGATGATTGTTAATTAGTGTTTTTTTCTTGCATACCTAGCTTCATGAATTGCCGAATAATCGTTCAGGCACAGTCGCAAATTACCATAAACAATATTATGAACAAATTTAAGCCGATATATTTTTCGTCGTTTCGCTAAATCTAGCACTCCCGATAGGATATATAATTCGGATATTGAAGACATAAAACTGTTGCGATTGCACACAAACCGTAATGTCTCTTGTTTTCTCCGCCTCGAGCACGTCAGAAGACAACTTGCTGCGGGAATCCCATGTAACGTCAAGATATTTTAGCATAGGTCTAATTATTCACCTCTAATCAAAAAATTTGTTTCTCTCGTACAGTGACAAAGTTCCATTTTAGAAACCACAGTTTCTGCAAAGCTTTCTGGGTGATAAAGTTTACATGTGCGTTCCAGGTTATGTCAAGAGTAATTAAAACACCAATATATCATAATATGATACCCGACACAAGTCGTTCGGCATTAATGGAATATGTGAAATACAATGATGAACATTTTCACGTCAAAGACTTTTGAACACACTTTTATCAGTTTAATACCATATTAAATTTTAAACACCACGAATTAAATAAATCAAGACAGTGGGTCAGCTCTAAAGGATCTGACGGTGTGTTTACAGTAGAGAAGAAGTCACAATCATCAGCAAAAAAGCGACTTTGCAGGAATAGATGTTCTATCTTGAAATCATTGACGAAGATTATAAAGAAGAGCAGACCCAGGACGGATCCTTGAGATACGCCCTGAGAATTCAGATGACTCAAGTGAAAAAACACCATCAACACTCACATACTGCCGTCGATTAGTAATATAGGAGTCTAGCCAACGTACTATATTCCCGTTACTGATAACTCAGCTGAACTTATGTAACAATTATTTATAAGATACACGATTGAAAGCTTTCGCAAATTAAAAATATCGCGTCCGTCTGATCGCCAGCATCTATCATTGCCGCAAATTCAAGTACCGTGAGCACTAGTTCTGTCGCAGTTGCATACCCCATCTAAATTTATTCTGTTATTTTTGAAAATAAAAAAAGCTTTTTTTATAAGAACACAATTAAACGATTAAAAATGAAATGCTCTTTCACTTTTCTAGCCTTTAACATAACTGAAATGAGTCGGAAGTTTTCGACATAGCGGTTGTCGCCTGATTTAAATATTGGTAACACTCTTGCTGTTTTCCACTCTTGGCACTTGGCACGTCACTTTCGCTAAATTTATGAGAGTAATTCAAGTTAAAAAATTTAGGCGACCATTCTGCGTACCTAAAAAAAAAAAGTAACTTAAAAAAGAACATTCGGAATATTGTTGGGGCCGCGGCTCTTTCTGATGTCTAGATTAAGGAGGGCCGCAAAAACATCGTCCTCAGTGAAGCAAAGCACAAGGATGGTGGAAACCCGAAGGTTTATTCTGGAAGAGCGGCGCTTTTGGATCGCCGACGTCAGTCAGAATGTGGTCACGAGCCCCGGCGCAAGGCATGCGCTTCTGGGCTCGTCAGTCTCACGCGCGGAGCGCGTGGCGGGTGTCCGAGTACACAACACTCAGAAATGTTAATGTCCGTTAAACTTATGGAAGAAGCCTTGTAACCCGAGATTGTACTCTTGCTTGCCATGAATGTAGACAGAAATAGTCATTAACAGCGTTAGAAGTAAGCAGCTTTTTATTTCTAGCGCAGTTGTAGTGTGATGTCACAAAAGCTGATTTCTTTCGCTTCAGAAACCTCCGCAACGTTCGGGGGATGCTACGTAAATAGCGGGGCAAAGTAAAGTTTAAATAAATGTATTTCGCATTTGTCACTAATGCCTTGAACTCCCTGCAAAGTATTGTTCTTATTAGGAAATTGGTGAGCTCAACGTAGTTTGCTTTACAGGTGAAGTATGTCACGGGTGATCCATGGATTATATATTTTTACTATTTTCACTTAAATTGGAACGAACCTCTGGATGCTGTCATCAACCAATCCTTTAAACCACGACCACAAGGCATGCGTGGTATTGCGAGCCGTTTTAAACATAACGTGAAATTCGGGAAACCTCTCTGCCAAAGTATCAGGAATATCAACATCATTAGCACGATTGAAGTCATGGAACCTCGTTTAGTCAACTTTATCCAGTTGCTGACAAGCGAGCGAGAGAGTGCAAAAAACAAGCGAGTGGCCAGGTACACCTTCAAAAATTTCGCAGCTGGCGCCTTCTCGCGCGATCATTGGTGAAGCAAAAAGAAAATCCAGGAAGCTTTCAGTTGCTTTACTAACACGTGCGAAGCTACCAACGAATTGAGTCAGGTTACATGAAAAAGTGATGTCAATCAAGAAACGCGATTGCTGACACTCCTGCAGAGGAGTGTCAGCAATCGCGTTTCGCAATCGCAATCAGCAATCAGCTGCAGAATCATCTGCAGCTGACACTCCTGCAGATGATTCCAATCAATGTGTGGTAAATTACGTTCACCCGCGAGTACCACGTACGAGTAGAGCTTCGAAAGTGTGCAAAGAGATTCATGTCGAGCCCATAAGTGGGAAACATCGCAATCAGCGGGAGGGTAAAACGCAGCACCCACAATAATTTACTGTAATAAAAAACAAAACTTTGTCCAGATAATCTCAGCGTCATTAGTGCAACTTACACGAGGGTATGCTGTTTGTCACTTCAGCTGCAACACCGCTACCTCTTAATGGTTGATCCTTACGAAAAGTTTAAAGCCGGCAGGAAACACTACGCCACTCCAAACGTGCTCATTAGCGAAGTTGCACTGATGACAGCCACATCTGGGACGTCCGAGGGTGCAGAAAAGACCGGACAGGCAGCTCCTACGATGTATTTGTTAGACTCATCTTATGTGTCGTAAATATTATTGAGCTATTGACAAGTGCTTCTGAGGCGGGCCGTACCATGCCAGAGCTGCCTGCGGATGTTACGGACACGAAGTGAAATGTCCTCGTTAATGAACAAGTAGGTTCCCTTTCATTTCCGAGCATTTTTAGAAATTAGAATTCTGTCTGGGAAGTCAAGAAACGTGAAATAATAGGTCTAATTTTACCCTCACTGTTAGACCCAAGACGATGATAGGACTCAATACCATCGCTGGTAACAGAAAGCTTTGAAGACAGTAATCAGTGACCCAGTTCAGTAAGGAAGCCAGCGATTCATCTTCATCTTCCTCTAAGCCGTACAAAACCAGATTGTTCCTACGAGAACGTTTTTCCAGGTCGTGGTTTTTATCAGTTAGTTGGGTGGCGGAAAATTCAAGAGCGGTAATTTTATCTTCTAGACATTTTTGCTTGTCATTAAGCCTAGACAGTTGAGATAAACTAGTATCAACAACAGCAAGGTGCAATTCAAAACCGTCGAGCTTATTAACGTAGCAGCTTGGGCGAGTTGGTTGCTCATAGTAACACACGCAACAGAGCACAACTGCAAAAGTACACTCACTCCTTACACACGCAAAAAAGAGGAAACATTCGGTTGGTTTGAATTTTTTCTTTTTTTGTCGTGTGTAAGGAGTGAGTATGCTTTTGCAGTAGTGCGCTGCAGTGTGTGTTAATACGTCGAGGTTATATTGCAGAGCTACCTGATTTCTCTTTATTTTTGTTATATCAGAAGGTAATTGCGTTTGCCCTTGAAGGATTTGTTTAGTAAGATTTTGAGTGTCTTCATCAGGGCCGGGGCTCATTTCGACATTTCCGCTATGCATCAAAAGCGTCAAGCAAACTCTAAACAATGCTAACAACGAAGAACCGGGAGATCTGTTTTTCATTGGGCCCGGTAGCAGCAATAAAAGCTAGTCATTGTACTTTAAAATATAAGGCTCACAAATAAACCTTACCTGCAGGGCAAATAAATAGAAACTCAGTGGCGTGTTCATTGTGCCGCCACTAAGCCCACTGAAGATGAACGGCTGCAACAGCTGTCTTGCAGCATCGGTGCCGGAAATAGGTGTCAAAATTTATGACTCTCGGCTGCTCACGATTAGAATATGGAAGTATCATATGGAACGCTCATCAAAGCTACTTAGTCAACAGTCTGGAGTCCTTACAAAATAAAGAGGCCCGATTGATTCATCACAAATACTCAGCCATGACGAGTGTTTCACAACTCAAGTTTGAATCTAATCCTTCGTCTTTTGTCAACACGTAGGAAACTATCTCGGTCGTGCTTCTTTCGTAATAAGTTCTACAGCCTGCTACACCTGCCTTAAAATTTAACTATTACAATCACGGACTAATGAATATAATTTTTTCCGGTTTCCCAGTGCATCGAACTTGCACCTTGCATAATAGTAACTTGTAATGACCCACTTTTATTTCGCTCAAAGTTCAAAATATATTTGAAAATTGACCACTTCTGCTCCCGTGCCTCCCGATCCTGACATGTTTACTGTGAACTTTCTACATAGTGCTGTTCTTTCAGATATTTAATGAATACTAAAACAACTGAATATGTTTTTAACTTCTCATGTATTACATCATGTAGATGTCCTTTAGTGCAATCAAACTTGAACTTGAACTGTTACGATTAGGCCAGTCGTATGTTTTGTGTTACGCGGTATGAACTTTGCGTCACGCGATGACCATGCAGCTGATTACAAGGGGTTGCGTCATGCTCGAGCCTGTAGTTTCGGTTTTGCCGTAGGTCACCGCAAAAAATTGCTGAGATAGGATATATATACAAAAAATACACAATTATAAAAAAACAAACACGTCGTAATCCAGGGAGACTTCCTTCACTTAAAGGAGTAGTAACCGTAAAATCGAGAAAAAATACCGGAGTTACCCTTCAAAAAGACAAGAAAAAAGTTAGGTTGGACTAAAGCCCCTTGATGCATTAGTGCTTGTAAGTTGCGGCAAATGCGCTAATGCACCTTTTTGACGCCTGGAAGCAAATGGTGGCGTAGCACTGAAATGAGTAGCTTTTGAAAGCAAACCTTGGCCGAGCACCCGCTCGAGGCATGTTTCCCGCGCTATCGAACGACGATGGTTGTTTGTAGTTTTAAGAAACACGGAATATGAATCTTATCAAGGGTCTGTAGGCTGGACTAGTGAACAGGTGAAAGAGCAAACTCCAGTGAAATTATAAGTAGATAAGATGCTGATATGGGTAGCAATTGCATTTATATTAATTAAATATCAATTGAAACATGTACGACAAAAGTAATAATTTATATCCAATCAATACAGAAGGCTAACGGCATGTTCTGACGATGACTAAGCGCACGAACCGGGCCGGTAGGACAATTAACCTAACAGTAAACACAATCATAACTTTGCTTGTCTCGCCTGGCACCAGTTCTACCAACCGTTATTGAAGAACAGAACGATGCGTAAACCTTATCTACACTCCTCCTCAAAGTTAGTCACGACCGTTAACCGCTGAGAAAAAATTGCCAACGCAAAATCAGCTAAAAATGGAAAACCTTAGTATTTTCCTCGCTGAGTCCTGATGCCGTCCTGGCGTCGATGGCCTGGGGGAATAGCCCGACGCACCACGCACGAACTTGCACAAAGGTAGAAGCCATATTCAAATCGGACAGCTGACAAGCAGCAACCCAACTCAGCTCTAGGCGTGGAGAGACGGCTCAAGCAGCGCTCCGGCCAGTTTAAAAAAAAACTTGACCGTTCTCCTCGCTATAACAGTTGTGGAACCGGAAGATTCGGACGTTTCATGAAGAATTCTGTCTCAAAACTCAAACTCCCCACGGAAGGCGATACGTCAGTGTTTCTAAAAAATGGGAGGTGGGGAAGTTGAAAGGAACGTTTTGTTACGTTAAATGCTGTCGCAAGAATAACAAAATCCGTGAGAAACGCAAACTGAAAATAACCTTAATCGTTATTTCTTTGTGTTCCTTGGGTCTTCTTGCGAATTACTATCTCTGGGGCCAATAATCTAGAAACTTGAACAAAGCGCCGTCGTCGCGTAGCCGTGACTTTCTGGCCTACTCAAATAGAAATCCATGCTGGTCAAATAAAAAAAAAAGGCAAGATAACTAAAAACGGATAGCGAGCTCACAGACTCGCCTTGCGAACTGATATTTTAGCACACTCTGCGAGACATCATGGTATGGCGAAAGGAATCTTCGAGGAGGGTGAGGCCACCCTTGTTGCAACGAGTTGCCAACAAAACATCCGTCATACAAGGTCGAAGTTTTGGCGGATTAACCTTTGGATGTGGTTCAGGCACGCGTGTTGGAACGTGGGAGCTTTCTCGTTGGAGTTGTGGTTTACTGAATGGAAATTGTCGTGTTTTTACACAGAAATTTTAACCAGTGAATTTAGCTGAGGCAGTGTAAATCTGCGAGCGGCAAGAAATAGTCACTTTCAGAAGAGATGTTTCTTCTAGCAAAACGGCTGCGTGATTATGGTACGATGTCATTGATCTTCGAGGAGGATGAGGTCCCTCTAGTTAGAAAGGCATATCTTCAAAAATGTACCAGTACCGGCAGAACTTTTCGCGCACAAAATATCCTTGGGGCTTGGTTTAAGCCAGCATAGGAGGTTGGAGCATTAAAACCGCTTTATTTGAGGACGATCAAATGACCCAAAGCCAATGTTCCTCCCCATAGCCAACTTTCTGGAAATTCCGTGGAATCGAAATATTTGAAGGAAATATCAAAATTGTAATTGGTTTGCATTCTATGATACCATGCCAATTACAGTCCTCGGGAGCATTACGATCTTTTGTTAAGAAAACATTATATGATAAATATGTGAATGTGGCTTATTGAATTGTTATGGATTGTTATTGAATGTGGCTTATTGAGTTGTTAAATAATGACAATACGCGTCCAAACAATTTATTACCTGCTTTTGACATGTTATCACTGTCGTCTTAAATATTCCCGGGGAAGATTGCGATGGTTGTTGTCATTCAGTTGGACATCCGCAAGGCCTTGGAGTACAAGAAAGTCGAGTATGTTTTCTCCACAGTTCACATTATGTAAATAATGCTCTAACTGAACACGAGAGCAATACTAATAAAATATGAAGTAATGAGTAACGTACCTTGATAGCTGAGCGTAAAATAGTAACGAAAATTCTTTATGTGGTAGTCATTTAGAATACTGACGAGTGCATTAGCGCATTACTGAAAATACTAATATATCAGCAGTAACGTTGTTACTTGTAATGCGTTACTTCCAGCACTGCGAGACATGTAAAGAGTCATTTTCAGTAATTCCTTACCTGGAAAATAATAAATAACTTTACAAACCGCATTTTCTTTAAAAGTAATAGATCAATTTTTTAATCACAAACTTTTAACGGATTGCAGGTAATCCCGTTACTTGTAACGGATTACTTCTATGTATTGTCGTATACATGATTGGTGGTTCCACAGCACGTCCTTCGGGCGCAAGGATCCCGCCTAAGAAGCCTTTTTGATTATTTTACATCAGAAAGCAACTATGTATAGCTGCTTCACTTAAAAGCTATATTAAAATGACAACATGGGCTCTTAGGCAGGCAGATGAGAAGTAACTGTTGTCTCGTGCCCTATTAGTTATTAAAATTTTATATATTTTAGCTATTGTTGTAAGCTGGCTAAGAACCTTAGAAAGAAGTGTCCGAAAGATGCGTAACAAAGTCAAAGTGGAAGCTTATAAAGACAACTGTCGAGGAATGCAGTTGTCCGGGTGGCCGCCACAAAAGGCATCGACATGCCTGACAAGGCGACAGCACGCCCAAAAAAAGGAATGTCTGGGGACGAAAACTACTTGATCATGACAGATCAAACATAAAAACCCATAAGCAGTAAAAAACATTGTATACAAAACAAATCCAAGGAACTAAATCCAGATTGTCCCCTACGCCTTGTGAACTGATCAGCTGCGTAATATCTGCCCTCTGACCGTATTGCCTAATAACACGGTTGTACTACTTCTCTCGTGACGGCTTTGGTTTGCCTTCACCCTAAACAAATCGCGCAATGACGCAACCTGTATCCATACAACGGCTAATACCTACGATGAAAACAATCCCCAACAAGCCATTAGCATGCCACGCACGCTTCATTCTAATCAAGGACGAGCATGACTCAGATCAGCGGTTTATTATGCAATACTGCCAAAGCCCTCAGTCCGTGATGGAAACCCAATAAAAAAAAACAACAGACACACACACAAAAAAAGACACACTGAAACACTCACCTGTCTTTCTGATGGACGAAACGAGCGAAGTAAAGTAATCCTTCTCGCCGTGTCAGCTCAAGGCAACCGGTCAGCGGCTACGACGGTGCGTCCACATGGCCGTCCAGACACGCATGGTCCTGACAACGCTCTCTGTTTGGTGGTCCCCATCTAGAGGAGTCGCCTGTCCTCGGCGTGAGGTTCGTTGCCGCCAACACTGACACCGCGGAACGCACGAAAAGTGAAAGAGAGGGGGGGGGGGGGTAGACTAAAAACCCTCGGCGCGAAACGGGGTCAGGCCGCTCATTGGTCAGTCTTCGAGAAGCACGTCGCGTCCCGGTTGCCCGGGAAACGCGTGCCTGTCAGAAACCGCGGTTTGGGGACCCCGCGACCAAAACGAGGGGTTCCGATCCGGGCCAGCGGTCGCACCGGTGGCCCGGACATTGTCGCCGCTCCTGGGCCGGCATCTGCGACATGGTTCTCTTTTTTCTACTCAAAATCCGGGAAGGCATGGCTTCCTCGCGGTCCAGTATGCCGGCGTTATGAGCTTGCCCTGCCGAAAGGTGTAAAATGCCGTACCCTGCGCCCCTGCATCTAAGCTTTGAAACAGACTGTCACATTGCTAAAATGGGAAATGAGGCATTCCATTCCAACTTCTTTTAATTAGCTTAGTGTTGCCGGCTTTTGTGCTGCTAAGACATGAAAGTTGTTGGTCTAGCACATATTTGAGCCCCCTCTACGTGGATGGCACAGCGTCATCCTAGGTGACATCTTCCTTACTAATGCAGTGTTGTTTATTCTGCAACGAACGTTTTAACGTAAAGAGTAAATGGGTGAAAAGAGCATAGTATCTAGCCATGGAACAAGTTAATAGTTTCGCTTCTGAAAGTGACCCGCTCTCACTCGAACTCTGCGCACCTTTAGAAAATTGGCAATGGTCAAAGCACTGTTACCGAAGAGAGGGTATCAGACACGGGAACTAAGGATGATTTATTACTACTGGCCTGTCCAATATGTAAATAAAATAGTAAGACCAGAATGATGACTACTATATTGAAGTGGGATAGAGCGCTACTTAGAATTCTGCGCCGATGTGTTAGAAATAGTGTAGCTGTGAAGGTTATCGCCATCTTCACTCCATCTCACAAGCTGAGTGTAAAGGCTGGCTCACACTCCTGCAACCTATTATGGCCGAGTCCCACAAGAGTGGTTTCAAGCCGCTTACGACTGCTACTGCTGCTTCGCTGCAGGGTCACAAGATGTCACAATAGGCTTAAAAACCGGTTCTGTGGGATTGGGTCGACGGTTGCGACAGTGTGAACCAGCATTAAAGGGCAACTCCGGTCACCTTCGATATTGAGAAAACAACGCAGTCCTACGTCGTAATATCTGAGAAGCCTAGACGTAAAATAGTATCCCGCAATTCCGCCTCAAGCTTTATAGAAACGTAGTGCACAAAATTGCGCAAAGGACGAACACAGGAAGGAGTAGACAGGACAGAGCGCAAAGGACTGTTTCTCGAATCCTGGCATATTCAAACAACGGAACAGAACATTAATCGATCTCTCGGAGCTTTACCATCCGCATATGTGAACAGACTTCGTCACCTTATTGAAAAGGTACAGCCGTAGAAGAAGACCCGATACTCACAGTAGAAGAAAAAGAAAACGACACTTTTCCTCAACGGCCATAGCCGTAGTCACCCCTGAAGAAGAAGCTGATTTGGCTTCAAAACGTGGGGTCCATATAGAAGGGCTTGGTCGGTGTTTAAACTTTTTAATAAATTAATTCATCCTCTGCGATAATTTTGTGTACTATGTTTCAGTTGTTTAACCAACTAGGCCATCAAATTATTTTGTTTATTGAACCGGTCAACGAAGTTCGAGCGGCTCCACGGTCACCAAAATCCACCCAACCTGGCGGGAGACGCGCGGCTCGCTGAGCAGCTTAGTCAACGAAGCTGTGTGGTCACAGGCAACACTGCGAGCAACGTCAACTGGAAGAATTGTTTTGTTTGTTTCTTACTTTTCAAGGCTGTGAGCGCGAGGGTGAGAAAGAAAAAAAAGTGAGTGTGCGCAAGGCCGTAGTGCTGACATGCTTGCGTCACCAGCGTAGGCCAACGCTGGACACAGGTTTGAAACGAGTGCTGCGTCAGCGCTCGGCTTTGAGTCAAGTTTGAGCCGAACGTTCACGCAATCGTAGTTACAATCTGTGGCCAGCGTTAGCCTTCGCTGATGACGACATCTCGATCGGCACTACGGATTTGATATCTAGGACGTGCTAACCGCACCACCACCGCGTGTGGAACGCCGTCCGCCACTTCCGTTCATGACATAGCCAACGTCTCTGTATTACGTGATGTTCAATAGTTGACGAGCAGGACCAATGTTGCCTGCCGCGGGCAAGGCTTCGGTTTCGCTTCGTGATTTTTGTTTAAACGAGATTTGCAAGAAAACTATTCAACTTTTTCGGAAAACGAATGCCATAGAACCGTTTATTAGTAGTTTTGACATTATAATCACCCGGAATCCCAGTATTTTGGAATGGACGTGAGTCGCCCTTTAAGAGAAGCTGAAGAGGTTCTTGAAAAGAAACGAGTTAGAATTGAATTCTAGAGCATTTTTTATCCCTTGAATCTTAACATCACGTTCGGTTTACCCGAAGATGTCACTAAACGCGAGAAAACACAGAAAACATCCGATCAGTAGTTACCTCATAAAAGGATATTTCGGCCTCCGAGAGCGTGTTGCTCGTGTTGGCAGCGCGTGCAATTGCAAGTTTCCCAGATATATTCCGCCGCACTGACAGCAGTCGTGACGGCCTCTTTCTGACTCTTTTAAAAAATTGCAATAGTGTGCGTGCATAGCTTTGATAGGCGCTGAAGATGTGCGAGAGCGGAGATAACGGAAAACTCAATTTATGACATAACGCTCTGGGAAGGAGGGGCTGCGGCGTACTTTGAACATAATTTTCTGCAGCCTCCGTGCACCAAATTAAAAACAATATTCGCCATATTTGTGATCCTGGAAGTCAAATAGAGACGATTTATTGTTTTACACAAATACAGAACCCTTCAGCTTCCCTTTAACGCTTATTGAATGCATAAAACAGAGCATCGAATAAATGGTTAGTTTTAGAAACTGAAATTCAAAGCGCAAGAAATGAGAAATGGCGGATATGACTATGTCAAGTTTTTAATAAAATGCGCCTGTATTCTAATTGATAAAAAACTCCTAAATATTCCTATCCATAGATTTACGAAGTAAATTTTACTTTTACCTCGCTTAATTTCACGTAAACTGCTGGAAACAGAGGTGGTGGTAAACGGTCTCTAGGGATTAAGACGTATAAAATGGTAATACAGCCACCAAATGCGTGCCTTGGCCTGACCCATACAAGAATGGTCTATGGTCGGCTATAGAAAATACTTTGTATGGCCGGCTATAGAAAATTGGTCTAACTAGCTATGGCCATTTCTTTGGTTGTCTATAGCTTTTTCTATTGTCTTTCCTATGGTTGTTCAGAGCTTTTAGAGCGCAGCTGTAAGACGCCCATTTCCGGGTTGAGTGGCGTCGCCATCGGCGTAACCGCGCGCGTTGCATTACGGGACGTCACAATTTACCCGTTAAATTTAGCGGGAAAATTGAATCCGTTCAGGTCACGTGACGTCAATTTCCCTGCTAAATTTATCGGAGAAACTTAACTTACTAAATTTAGCGGGGAAATATTTTCTAAATTGACCGCTAAATTTAGCGGGAAAATGTTTGCTAAATTTCCTTTTAAATTTAGCGGCAAATTTAGCAAACATTTCAAGCTAAAAGTGCGAGGAGAGAAGAGGGAGAGGGGAGGGAACGAAGGGGGAGGAGGAGCCTACACTCCCCTCCGTATCCTCCCCTCATCCATCTCAAGAGCTGCGTTTTAATTTCGCATTACAGAGGATTGTAAGCGTCTTTCATTTTTTCTATGCCTATCACTGGTTTACTACAACTATCAATAGCTTTCTCAATGGAAAGCTATATTATTATTATTTTTTACCCTATGGGCCTTTTTCGAAAGAATGGTATAGTCGCCTATGGCTTTTCTTCTGGTTAATACTAATAATTGGGTTTGTGTGGATATTTATACACCGTGTAGTTGGTCAGCCATTTCAAAGTTGAATTGTTCTTCACGTTAGTGAACACAAAAGAAACGTGAAGAACAATGCACCGAACTCAGAAATCGCCAAACATGTCCACGAATGTAACAACTGCACTGCGATTTGGTCAGAGACAGAAATCATTCACAAGGAGAGGAATGATGCAAAAAGACTAGTAAGGGAGACGGTGCGGATAAAATCTCTAGGTAATTGCATAAGTCAGGCTTCGTTACAGTTTGGTAAAAATTCGAAAAGCTTTTTAAAAATATATTTTTTTTTATGTGTGTACAGTACACCTTTGCCCCGTTTTAGGTCCAGTGTGTATCATCCCTTCATCGCTGGCGCGAAGTTTTTTTTTTTGTGTAAAACAAATTGCTTTTTTTTTTAGAATGGATTAGGTACTAATTCTTTTGTTAAATTTTGAGGGAGATTGTAGAGTTATCTTTGTGAATCGGCATGAAGCCCGTCCATGGTACTACTTTGTGTATTGGAGGCTTTGGCGTTTGGACTGTTTAGAGGTTCTCCCTTTTGTGTTGGTAGTGGCTGATTGTGGGCTCTATAAGGAGGCGCACTAAATAAACCTCGTAGCTGAGTTTGAGACGTCGTCCCGTCTTTTTCTGTTCCTTCAACGTATTTGTTCACTTCTGCCCCAGTCTCAGGTTTTTCAACATGGTATTTGCTATCCGGGTTTCTAAAAGCCAATGTGGTAGAGATTGCTTAGACATAATAACTCTACAGCAAGAGCACGAAAAGGGACTAACAGACACGTAGCTCCAAACTTAGCTTGGAGCCGCATTTCAAAATTAAAAAGAAACAATGATAAATAAATTGTCTCCCAAAGGAAAAAAGGGGCGATATAAATTTCCGAAAAATCGTCCGCCACTTTGGAGGTCCCTCAGGGCACCATTGAAACTAACTAGCTTATGCTTCAGAATAAACAAAACTGGAGAGCATGCGCGCAAACATGTGGAATGCGCCACATCGGTAGTCTAAAATACCAACGACATGTGGGCGATCGTACGTGTGTAGCATGATAGCCCGACGTGCAGAATCCCTTTCCGCGCTTCAACCAGAATTGTTCCATGACATCCGAATATGTTGAGGATCTACAAATGACGGAATGATTACGTTACACACGCTCGCGTGCACACTTGAATGTCTCTTAATTAAAAGCAGAATGCTCAACCGTCATGGTAAGGCCTCGGCCACCTGATCCAGGGATTCGCGTCATGGGCTTCTGATAAAACTGGTTTTTTGAAGGCGTGGCAACAGGGTGGGGTGTCAGTCGTGGGGGCGGCGGAGAAAAGCTCACCGTAGAAAAGCTCACCGGAGAAAAGCTCACCGGAGAAAATCTCACCGGAGATAAGCTCACCGGAGAAAAGCTCACCGCAAAACTGGCAGATGCGGAGAAAAGCTCACCGGCGTTTGAACGGATGCGGAGAAAAGCTCACCGATTTTTTTAACTTAGCGGATTCTGCGTCATACGTGGCAATTTAACACAATTCGCATTCGTCACTTTATTAAAAATATGTCCTCTTTTTTGTAATATTCTTGAAGTTCATTGGAGATATTTACTAATTCCTCAAAATTAGTAATCACCCATTCTGTATATTAATGAAGCCGCAAGTATAAAATCAGAACATCGTGCTCCGGTAAAAAACGACAAAAATTTATTGACAGCTTACAGTGCGCCGTCGGTAGCTCTATCAGATAAAGAGGTTTGTTATTTGCGAGCTAATATGAATAGCGGTGTGTGAACCGTTTCAGCTCCACATATTGTGTAGTGCCTAATAGGTAAGTAGGTATTTGTTGATGTATCAGTGTCGGATACGCTGTTTTCTTTCTGTTAATTTCACTAACAAAACTTTAGTTCCGAGAACAGCTTCGTCCTGTCGTGTTTGTGGTCTTCGCTCCGTCTTCGTCGTTTGGGCGGTTCTCATTATGTATAACGTTTACCAACTCGCCCTATTCGCGACCTTACCGAAGACTACTTCCTATATAGGTCACGACTAACAACGGTGACAGTGTGCAGCTCTGAAGGTCATGGGTGGCTCGCCGTGGGGCACTATCACACAAAGGCAACGTGTGGAAACACCAGCACGAACGGCTAGAAAACGTGCATGTCCAAGGAAGGAAGAAGTCTCGATATCCTACTGACTGTTTTATCCTCTTTTCAAAAGTTAACAAAAGCTTCAAAGAGAATTTCAGGCGTCGCGTTGTTGCGCAAGCACTTTCGGATTTTACAGTTTAGATTTTTAGGTTTTAGGCAGACATTATTTAGTTTTCAAACTTTTTCCTGTTCTTCAAGTTCATAAAATTTTCAGTTAGGCTTTCGTTGCTTAGAGAGTAAGCCACAGAAAACACTCTCCCGCAATTATTGATTTGGGAGCAATATACACAATAAGCTTAAAAATATTACAAAAAAGGACATTTTCTTTTATGCGACGCTGAAGAATTTTATTGATAATAAATTTACATATGTTACGCATGACCCAACAACCTCCATAAAAAAGAAGAAAAGAAAATCGGTGAGCTTTTCTCCGCATACGCTCAATGGACGGTGATCTTTTTTCCGCATCCACCGGTTTTGCGGTGAGCTTTTTTCCGGTGAGCTTATCTCCGGTGAGCTTCTCCCCGGTGAGCTTTTCTCCGGTGAGCTTTTTTCCGGGATTCAGTCGTGGAGCATTTGACACGGTGCCTCTGACATCGGGCGCTTTCGCGCACGTAAAGCGGTATTCCGTAAAGCGGTATTCGTCGAGGAACTTTGAAGTCCACTGTGATAAATTTTCGTGTGATCCTTTGCTGTATACAACACAAATTCCGGGCAACTGGAAGCGAAAACAGATGGGAAAATTTTCTTGGCGTTCAAAATCAGTCTAAAGGAAGATGACGGTCGCATCAGTGCGTCGTCACTCGTTTCATAAAATGTGGAATTTGGATTCATTTGGGGCGAGGTATTGTAAAGTATCATATTTGTTCGTGTTTTCTAAATAAACTTCAGTCGCCAGTAGCGCGCCGAGTGTGCAATCCTACTCTTGTTGCTCGTTTTCTTTTTGCACTTTTAAGTTTAGGTTTTTTCACGTGACGTCACTTCCGGCTAGACTCTAAATCAAGACCAACATTTTCGTCTGCTATCAGTGCCTTGGCGCCATGTTGGAGGCATTAGGGCTCTTAATGTGGCTCCAGTAGTGCCGTAAAATCATAGAGCCGCCATTGTATAACCACATTTCAGAATAGTGTCTTGTTCGAGTCAATCGCAAAGAAGGTCTTCACCTGACACGAAGTGCAGTCCACAAGCCCGTAGTTAGGGTACGAAGCTTTTCTGTCAAGATCATAGAGTAAACATAATAATCTATTATGTTAACTCTATAACGCGGAGATCGGTTTTATTTATTTATTTTTTTGCAGTTGGCGGTCTTGATGAGCTTATATCGCTTGCGACTCTTTAATATGCACAGTGAAGGAGCGAAACCCGTACCCCTTAAAGGGGTACGGAAACAAAAATTGAAATTTTCAAATTTCGTTCGGAAATGAGTTAAGCATGACGGATAATAACCGTAAATGATAATCGCACGTTTGTATTTTGAGCGACTGGCTATATTTTTCGTTCCAAACGGTGCATTCGAGCAAGCGCTCGTAGAGAAGCGAAGGGAGAGCGCGATGCGTCATGGGATATCCGGCGCAAACAAAAACAGAAAGAAAAGATTCCCCGCATTCGTGACGTAGCAAGGCTGGCGGGGTTATGAGCTTTGCCGTTGGTGGCGTTGTCAGCGTTGTGGTGGTGTCAATAGCGTCAACGCGTTACAATCGAGGCGTTCGAAGTACCCGTGGGGTGACGAGCGTGTGGCTGGCCCAAAGAGCACGTAGCTTCCACAGCACTGTCAGCTTAGGGCTTGTGGTGACGCACAATCCCCAACATTTCGGCACGGCGATAGGACGGGGGCACGTCGGAGGACTTTGATCCAGGCGTCGTTAAATGGAGCTGAGCTGTCGCGTGTTATCGTCGGTGCTCCGCTGGACACCACAGAGCTCGCGCACCGAATCGACGATATCACGCGACAGCTCAGCTCCATTCAACGACGCCTGGATCAAAGTCCTCCGACGTGGCCCCGTCCTATCGCCGTAGCCTTTTCCACCAGCTACACCACCTCAGCCATCCCGGAATCCGCGCTTCTTCACGCCTTGCGGCTGACCGCTACGCCTGGCCCTTCATGCAGCGTGACTGCCGCAACTGGGCGCGCTCCTGCATTCAATGCCAACGCGCCAAAGTCACCAGGCATATCACTTCACCGCTGGGAGCATTTCCTCAGCCCTCTGGTGGTTTTCAACACGTCCATCTTGACATAATAGGCCCGTTTCCGCCAGCCGGACCTTAACGCTACTGCCTCACCGCCATCGATCGATATACTCGATGGCCTGAGGCATGGCCCCTCGAGAGAATCACCGCGGAAGACGTCGCTTCGGCCTTCTTCACCGGCTGGATCTCCCGCTTCGGCTCCCCTCGCCGCGTCACAACCGACCAAGGACGACAGTTCGAATCGCAACTCTTCAGGCTCCTCGGGCTCACCACCGGGTTCGAGCGTTCGAGGACCATCAGTTACCATTCTTGCGCCAATGGGATGATTGAGCGCTTCCACCGACAATTCAAGGCAGCCATCATGTGTCACCCTGACTCAACCTGGCTCGAAGCAATCCCAGCCGTCACCCTAGGTCCTCGCGCCACCTTCAAACCGGACATTCAAGCTACACCCGCAGAGCTAGTCTGCGGGGAACTCCTTCGCCTACCAGGGGAATTTCTTGCTGCCCCACAATCCACCACCACCACATCAGACCCCACCGATTTTGTCACCAGGCTCCGACGCACTATCGCCGCCCTCCGCCCGTCACCTGCTGCGCATCACTTCAAACCTACGCCTTTTGTTTTTAAGGATCTGGCAACGTGCACACACGCCTTCCTCCGCGACGACACCGTCCGCGCGCCTTTTCAGCCGCCTTACAACGGGCCCTACCGGGTTACCCGTCGCGGCGAGAAGGATTTCACTCTACACGTGAACGGGAAGGACATCCGCGTTTCTATCGACCGACTGAAGCCAGCATACATTCTTTCGGACGAATCAAACAACCCGGGTGCATACTCAAGCGTCCAGCCACAACCCCCGTCACCGCAGTCCGCGCCAGTCACTACACGTTGTGGACGTCAAATACGCTTCCCGGATTTTTACAAGCCCTGAGGGCTCTCCACTACGCGGGGGGGTGATGTGGCGACGCACAATCCCCAACATTTCGGCGCAGCCCTCGCCTCGTCGTCGTCTGCTTCGGCGAAGCACGGCCGCGCGCTACACTTTGTACCTCGAAGAAGAAGACTGGCTACAGAGGCACGCGAGGCACCAGAACGTCCGTCGACTGCCGCTGCCGAGGCAATAAACCGCCGTTCCTTTCCTATGTTGGGATTCGCTCGTCACCACGACACAGCATCCCACAGGCTGAACGGGGTGGGGAAAGCAACGTTTGTCCGAGTTTTGAGCGACTGGCTAATCTTCTAGGGGGAGAATGGCTGTATCCGTGTGCACAAGCGAGGGTCCGAGAAAGAGGGGAGTCCACCCTTTCCGTCTTTTTGGACTGTTTGGTACAATGCGCGATCTATGAGTTGAGGAGGAAAGCTAAGAAGGAAAATGTTGAAATGCCACAGAGCGGTGCTGCTCCAAAGGAATCTGCTACGTCACAACTAAGTAGCAAGTTCCCCAACGTTGCTAGATCACCTCCCAGATAGGCTCCGCATGCATCCACCAGGTGCACATTGAAAGATCGTTTATTTAGCTTTAAAATTAGTTTTCTTGTGCCTTTCTACGGAAGACTGGTGTTTTTGACGTCAGGGTGCAACATGCAACACATTCAAGCAAGAAAATGAGCGCTGGAATTTCGTTTCCCTACACCTTTAAGTTTTGTAGCTTGTTATTGTCTTGTTTACTTTGCAGAAAAGCACCTGGATCGCGCTTTGTCAAAATTAAATAAAATTGACAAGCGCTCAAGCAATTTCAACTTGTTGAGGCAAAACGAACACGCCTAAACCAGCCTATTCCAACATGCTTCCACTATTAAACCAATGGTATTGTCTGACTAACACACACTGACCATTATATGCCACTGTGTTCTTGAAATGACGATGAGGCAATGGTACTAACAGGACAACAGTAACCATTATAAGCATGTGTTTATCCAACGTTGGCAAGCCAATGATACAAACAAGCCAACAGTGTCCATTTTATTCCAGTCCTGATCAAATATTGGAATACCGACAGCACGGACAGGCCAACGTCGACAATTTTTTACCAGTGTTCATCCAATGTTAGCAAGCCAAGGGTACTCAAAGGCCAACATTGTCCGGTTTATGCCAGTATTCATCCAATATTCGCAAGCCAATGGAACTGACAGGCCAAGATTGCCCATTTTATACCAGTGTTCATCCAATATTCGCTAGCCAATGGAACTGACAGGCCAACATTGCCCATTTTATGCCAGTGTTCATCCAATATTCGCAAGCCAATGGAACTATCAGGCCAACATTGCCAATGTTTTGCCAGTGTTCATCCAATATTCGCAAGCGAATGGAACTGACAGGCCACGCCCTCCCATTTTATGGCAATGTGCTTCGAATATTGGTTGGTCATTGGAGAAGCGGGGCCATCACTGAAGATTCTAAATAATGGCGTAGACAATATTGGGAGCAGATTGGATTAAGTGGACCATCATTTGACCTTTTCTTGCCAACGCTCTTTCAATATTGGCCCGACACCTTGTGCTGCCTGGGCTATGGCTTTTCCTATGATTTTTTCAGTCATCTATAGCTTCTTGTATAGTCTGCTATAGAGATTTCTATGTCTTACTCTATGGATCTTTCTAGCCCGTGTGCTATAGCACTCTAATGATTTTCCTATGGTTCCTTTAGCCGCATATAGCATTTTGTATAGTCTGCTATAGCTTACTCTATAGCTCGTCGTATGGTTCCATTTATCATCGTGGTATATCTGCGTACAGTTTTTCTTTTTACCGCAGTCGTATGAAATGTGAAACGAATTATTTGTTGTCACTGTACATCTTAATAAAAAATACAAGTCGTTAACAACACCCTGTAACGCCGAATTGGAGCGCAGCTCTTGAGGAGGAGGAAGGAAGGGTATACCCCTCCTTTCTTCTCCTCCCCTCACGGGGGTCACGTGACCTGGGGGGGGGGGTCACATGGCCTGTGGGGGTCACGTGAATTGTGGGGGTCACGTGACCCCCACACGTGACCAGGGGGTCACGTGACATGGAGGGGGTCACGTGACCTGTGGGGAGTCACGTGGCCTTACGGTTACGCCGACGGCGACGGCGACGCCGACTCCGACGCCGCTCAAGCCGGAAACGGGCGCCTAATAGCTGCGCTCTAAAAAGCACCAACCTTGCATATCAATGTAAAATAAGGTTGGACATCTCAAACTTATGTAAGGCATTTTAAACATGAGAAACCTATTTAAAACATCGAGCAAACCCTTCGACAAAACAAAATGTAGTTGCCCAGGTGTTTGCAAAAATGAAGGTAAACAGACACAAGGGGTTGTTTTCAAATCTCCTGGAAGATTTTTACACACAGCTTATTCCGTAGACAGGTACAAACTAACACATCTGTACTATGTGAAGAGGTACTACTAAGCAGCTATACAGCTGAAAAGATTGCAAAGCAAAAAAGAACCGGGGTAATTTTTTGGTAGTGTCTAGTCTCCCGGCAGCCAGCAAAATTATTTCCCCGAAATGCTACAGCAGTCGCCACTCATTGGCAGTGCAATAAGTTCATCGAACGACGTGTGATTGAAAGATCGGTTCATTGACCCACAGTTTTTCGTAAAAATTTAAATACGTTTTATTTTTGCAATGAGCCACCGCAGGGTTTTGTCACGAAGCGGCGTGAACGGGTCGGCTTGGTCGGTGAGCAAGCGCCTCTGGGATACACGCGTGACGAAATTCCACTACTGCGTGCAATTCGTTTTACGAGTGTCGATGAAATGTTAGTGTCGACGAAACCTGTGTCCATACTACCTGTAGCCACAAAAAGGTCTCCATGAAACGTGTTTTCAGAAAGCGCAGGGAGAATAAGAAAGTCAGTATTTTACCTGCAGTTGTCATATGATTTCATACAGCTAATGGCAGGCGACTGCCGGTAGAATTTCGGGAAAATTATTCTTTCGGCTGCCAGGTTATAGACACCCCGGGAGCACACCATTGTTGGACCCCCGTTGGCCCAATGTTGGCAAAAATGGTTCAAATATTGGTCTGACGTTGGCATTTTCGAAAACGCAAACCGATCCATTGTTGGTCCAACATTGGTGCCAATGTTGGACCACTGGTTTGCCAACGTTCTAGCCCACGTTGGACCAACGTGGTTTGCGCTTTTAGAGCGCAGATCTTAGGCGCCCGTTTCCGGCTTGAGCGGCGTCGCCGTCGCCGTCGCCGAAGGCGGTACCGCGGGTTGCACGCAACCTGCGTTGCATGCAACGCGAGTTGCGTGCAGCCTGAGTTGCATGCAACGCAGGTTTCGTGCAAACTGAGTTGCATGCAACCCGCGTTGCGTGCAACCCTCGGTAGTCGCCGGGTTGCATGCAACCCGGCGACGCTCCCGAGGTCACGTGTCCCCCCCCCCCCTAGGTCACGTGACGTCCCGAGGTCTCTGACCTCCCCACCCCCCCCCCCCCCCCGAGGTAACGTGACCCCCGTGAGGGGACGAGGAGAAAGGAGGGGAGCAGGGAGGATGAGCATGGGGGACGAATCCGAATTTTCATTACTCCGAAACATGATTTTAAAAGACTTTTACCTCTTGTCCCTCGGCCGGCTTTGAAGCGGAGCCCTTTCGTTCAGTAGCCTCACGTGGTACCTCTCCGCCAAAATTGAATAATTGCAAACCCTGCAGCACGAAAATGAAAGAACAAAAAGAAACTAAAAGCTGCTAAAGCCCCTTCATGTCTTACAAGTAGCGCACGGCGCGTCGATGCACAAGGCACGTGCAACGTGCAGACTTTGCAAAGATCATGGCGGCACAGCGCAGATTGAAGCAAGATTTCAGATGCCATGTTCTTCCCACAATTGGCGCACGGCACGTGTCTCGAGCATTTCCACAACATTCAATGCTGCCACTTTTCTCAGGATAGAGGGGCTTTAACAGCTGCTGCTGAACGTGCTGCCCGAGCAGAGGCTCAGCGCTGCCGGCGCCAAGATCCAGTATGAGTGATATCACAACGACGACGACGACGAGACGTAATCAGGCAGTTCTTTTCGCAAAATGAGCGAGTCAGATGAAGCAGCTGCTGCTAAACGCACTGCCCGAGCAGAGGCTCAGCGCCACCGGCGCCAAGATCCTGCAGTGCGTGCCGCCGAAGCTGAAGCTAAACGGCGCCGTCGACAAGACCCGGAAGTTCGCGACGCCGAAGCAGAGGCTCATCACCGCCGCCGGGAGCAGCCAGGAGTGAGCGCCGCCGAAGCGGAAGCCAGGAGCCGTTATCGAGAGGACCCGGAAGTGCGCGACGCCGAAGCAGAGGCTCATCGCCGCCGCCGAGAGCAGCCAGGAGTGAGCGCCGCCGAAGCGGAAGCCAGGAGCCGCTATCGAGAGGACCCGGAAGTGCGCGATGCCGAAGCAGAGGCTCATCGCCGCCGCCGAGGGCAGCCAGAAGTAAGCGCTGCTGAAGCTGAATCTAAGCGCCGCCGTCGAGAGGACCCGGAAGTGCGCGACGCCGAAGCAGAGGCTCATCGCCGCCGCCGAGAGCAGCCAGGAGTGAGTGCCGCCGAAGCGGAAGCCAGGAGCCGTTATCGAGAGGACCCGGAATTGCGCGACGCCGAAGCAGAGGCTCATCGCCGCCGCCGAGAGCAGCCAGGAGTGAGCGCCGCCGAAGCGGAAGCGAAGCAAAAGGCAAGGATCGCTCAGCCTGACGGTGCAACAAAAATTTTCCAACGGCTGTTTAGAGACAACCCGTTTGGAAGCGTATGTTCAGTCTGTGATCGGCTCTGGTTCCAAACGACGTGCAACCGCTACCGGACAGATGTCACGAGACCCTAGAGCAATCATTACAAAACTCGGACCTAACCCAATTCAAACTGTGCTCGACCTGCATGCAATCAGTGCAAAAGGGTCGTATTCCTCATCTTTCTTCAAGTAACGGTTATGTATATCCCCCGAAGCCAGCCCACCTCCCACAAATGAACGCGGTGAGTGAGAGACTCATATCTCCACGAATTCCTTTCATGCAATTGCGACGGCTGATGCACGGTGGAGGTCAACACGGCATTATGGGACCAGTAGTGAACGTCTGTGTTGATGTGGATGACATGGTGACAGTGTTGCCTGGTGCCTTCGAACAAGACCGAGCCCTCAATGTACACTTGAAGCGGCGCATGCTTGCGAAGACGACGTACCTGGCAGGGGCAGTAAGGAAATGTGATCTGTTGTCGTGGCTTAAGCTGCTGTGTGATAGCACGCTGTACAATCATTATAATATAAAGTGCGATTTGGCCCGTATGGGTGATATCGTAGAAGTGGACGAGCACGACGAGATTGAGTTGCTCCCGCAATGCTCAGACCTGAACGATCCGATCCAAGTAGCTACAGCCATGACGCTGGCTCAGCACACTCTCGTATGGGACGAAGACACGTTTCTAGCGATTGCGCCAGGTGAGGGAAAAAGGCCCGTGAGCATCCTTTACGATGAACACGCAGAGGAGCTCTCGTTTCCACAGATTTATCTCGGTGAGCCTAGCCGAGTAGATGCCAGTGCAAAACCGACAGTCTTCACGCACGCCATGAGTGAGATCCGGAGATCAGACCGTCGAGGGGCCACCCCGCAGCACGTACTGTACATGGCCATGAAAGTGTTTAGGCACCGAGTAGCCGGTGACGTGTGTGTGGCCTTCCGTAACATAAAGGCACTGGAAACACTAACGAAGCAACAGTTGCTCGACAAGGACTTTGTGAAGCAAGTGGTCAGCACGACATGGCTTTTATACCCAACACCGTGCAGTACTGGACAAAACGCAAGAAAGACCTCTTTGCTATGATACGGCAGTTGGCTAAGCCGACCGCGTTCCTCACTCTTTCGGCCTCGGAAATGCACTGGCCCGACCTTGTGCAGTTGCTTCAACGCCTTCGGTTGAAGCCCGGCAAAATCGGAGTACCACTGGAGCACATGAACAGCATTTATCGAGCTCAGCTGGTGAATGACGATCCCGTGGTCTGTGCCATATACTTCGACCGATTGGTGCGTGTCATTCTCAACATTCTCCACAACACCCGTGTATCGCCTTTTAGGCCGTACATAGTCGTCGACTACTTTAAGCAGATCGAATTTCAGCACCGCGGGTCGGCACACGCGCACATTCTCCTCTGGCTTCTTAACGCGCCCAACGAGGAGTTCTCGATGCTCATGCCTCAGACTCTTGAAATGGCCAACGTTCTGCTTTCCATCGACAATGGATGCTTGAAGCGGGAGCGGACTGAGGTGCACCAACACACGCATACCTGCTACAAGCACAACACGACCAGAGGCCGCTTTAACGCGCCTTTTATGCCCATCGATGAATGTATGGTCTTTGTGCCTTTCCGCACTGTGGACAATGAAGCGCAGAAGAAGCAAATCGAGAGCCTCCTAAACAAGTACGAGGCCATGCATCAGGCCCTGGAAACGACAAATTATGACTCCATGGAGCAGTTTTGGGAACATCATGGTGTCACGGACAAGGCGGAGTACATTTCTGTTCTCCGAGCAGGCACTCCTCGTGCCACCATCATGCTACCCCGTTCTGTGCAGCAAAAGTGGGTGAATTACTTTAACCCATGGGTTGCATCAATTCTCGATTCTAACATGGATCTTCAGATCGTCCTCGACACGTACGCGTGTGCTGCCTTCGTGGTGGAATATGTAAACAAGGCCAACCGAGGTATGTCGAACCTCAATAGGGCAGTGGAAGAAATTGTCAAGGAGAAGGGGGACATGGCCTATTCTCAGGCACTGAGACATCTAGGTGTGAAGATGCTGAATGCCATCGAACTGTCCGCACAGGAGGCCACCTGGTGTTTGCTGAACCAGGATATGTCGGAGGCGAGTCGCAAAATTGTCTTCGTGAACTCTGCATGGCCCAAGGAGAGGACGCGCATTCGGAAGTCTAACGCTCAGATGGCGCAGGGAGGCTTAGTAGAATCAAGCACGGATGTTTGGAAACGGACGATGATCGAGCGCTATGAAGACCGCGTTCCCGAATTGGAAGCCGTTACTCTGGCATAGTTCGCTACCGAGTACAACATATATACCTGCAGAAAGAGGAATCAACGACGGATACTTCGCTATTGCGGTTACTTCCGTAGACGATTCAGTCAACTTCAAGCGAGAACATGTCCTGCTCTTCTATCCATTCCGCAAAGAAGTGGACATCTTAGACCAAAACTGTTTCGAGCGTTTGTATGAGCAAAACATCGACGTCATTCTACAGAACAAAGCACGCTACCACAGTGATGAAGGACATTGAGCAAATTCGTGCCGTTTGTAATTCCATGCTCCAGTCAAATGGCAGGGAACATTGTGCCACTTCTCAGCTTTCAGATGTGAGACTGCACCCGGTGGCCATGGAAAACGACGGCTCCGATCTCCTAGAAATCTGTACGGTCCAATCCAATGCCCCGTTTAAGCAGTGCCCCGCCGTGTGCACGCGCCAAGACGTCATGAGCAGAGATCAGTACCTGGACACAATGCGGAAGACGAATGAGGAGCAGTACGAGATCATCCGAGAAGTCGTGCATAAACTCACTATCCCGGACTCTCCGCCACTACAAATCTTCTTCACGGGAGTGGCTGGGTGCGGGAAGACATTTGTACTGCGTCTCATCATGGACGTCTACAACAGATACTGCAACCCTGCTGGTTCAGATAATGTAAACGCCTATGTTGCCTGTGCTACAACTGGAAAGGCGGCGGTCGCACTCGGTGGAATAACTGTACATGCCGCGTTTAGACTTACCATCAATAGGGATGGCGGACTGCGGAATAACGAGTTGAACACGTTCCGCTATGCGTTCAGGAACGTCAGGTGCGTGATTATCGATGAAGTTAGCATGATGTCTGCCGAGATACTTCAGAGAGTGGACTCGCGACTACGCATCATCACTTGCAAATAACTAGAGCCTTTCGGCGGGTTAGACATCATCCTCTGCGGAGACCTGCGTCCGCTTCGCCGCGTCCGTTCGTGCCACCGAGGTTTTCAAGCGCGTCAAAGACGAACAGTGTGTTTAACACGGAAATTGCATGGCACCATCTGTGATATTTTGTCCTCACGAAGGTCGTAAGGCAAAGCAATCTCAGGTTCTCCACCATACTTACCAAATTGGAGACGGTGCAGAATTGGATTCCGAAGAAATCGCATTGATCGAGAGTCGGTTCGTCACGCAACAAGAAGGAGAAACGTGTTGTCCCGGTGGCATCCGCTTGTACTACTCCAACAAGGAATCGGACTACTACAATACGAACACGGCCATGGCAACGGAAGATAATGCTGTGGCATGTGCGGCACGGGACACAATCGTTGGATTCAGGTCTATGCAGGAGAGGACAGAGGCAATGCGCAAGGCAGAAACGCTGCCCAAGGCCGAACTCGGAAACCTGCCAGCTAATATAATGCTATGCATTGGAAAAGCATATATGCTCACACTCAATGTCGAAGTTTCCGACGGTCTGGTTAATGGATCTGTTGGAATACTGCAATACATACCATACGACACGCTCCGAGAGCCGGAACGCATCTGGTTGCATTTCGGTGAGCTTGGTTCCAAAATTGCGATTGGAACCGTGGCGGCCGCGAAATCCCGGCAGTTAAGGGCACTCGACAGAAATATTCAGCAAAATTGGACACCTATCGAAAGACGCACAGTCACTTGCGTCATTGATAAGAAGACAAGGATATCCCTGAGGAGATGCCAGCTACCCGTTGCGCAGGCAAGTGCTACAACCATTCACAAATCGCAGGGAGGCACGTATGAAAACGTGGTGTACTCGTATGCCAAGAATCATCCACAGAAATTGGTATACGTGGCACTGAGTCGTGCTACAGACATCAACGGCCTCTACCTCACCAATGTGGACAATGACTTTACGTTCTACCACGGCAAGCTCAATCCGGACAGGGCGCTACTTGATGAATTTCGTCGGTTGCAGTCACACAAACTCCAAACTGTAACTGCTAAGTGCTACGCAATGATTGAGCAACCGCACTTCTTCTCGGTCGCCGCGCTTAATGTTCGCTCTCTGCCGGCGCATTCCAAGGACGTACACCACGACCACATCCTACGCCATGCATCTGTACTTTGCCTCTCGGAAACGTGGATGGATCCAAAACAGGTGGTAGAAATCATGGACTACCAGTACTGCTGCGGCGTCAGTAGAGAGCACGACAGAGCGGCGGGAGTGGCCCTCTACTTGCGTAAGGGTCTGTCTGCCGTACCCATCGAGATATTTGGCACGTCAGACGAAGTTGGAGAACTTTGTGCCGCCAAGTTCGACAACGGCTTGCTAATAGAGGCTCTGTATGTCTCGCCTACAGCACTCACCAAAGATGTCGTGCATTTTTTGCGACTTGCGTTAAGCACACGTGGGTCCACACCCATTTTAGTAGTGGGGGACTTTAATGCAGACTTAAAGACAAATAAGGACTTCATACCACTTCATAGCGCTGTACAGGACCTTTCGGGCCGATCGCTGAGGATTACCCGTTGAACTCGTCGGAGATTCCTGGCACAGAGTTCGACACTGTTCAAACACATCGGTTATTGACAAAACGTACATTGCGTAGCAAGAATACCTATCCGGAATGGTCAGGAGGACCTCTCCTTGTCACTCACATGGAAGAGAAGGCGGTCCGTCGTGTCTTCGGTCCGTCGAAGCTAGTGGTCACATGTATGCTCACAACAAAGGAAGTTCACCGGTGTGTAGGGGCTGCCGAAAGAATATCCATGGTCTTGGCAATCCGCATGTTGAAGATCGCACTTGGCACTAAGACGAAATGCGCTGCTGGTGATCGGAACTTTAGAACCACCGCTCTTGCCGGTTCCAGTATAGGGTAGCGTGAATGGCGGAGATGCTGAGCCGCTTCGCCCGATAAAAACAGTCTGCTAAGCAATCAAATGCACTCAGACAACTTAGAAACGGACACCACGATATCCTAATATCCGCATAATTACTAGAAAACAGAAAGTATAAAACATAGATAGGACGAAACACAGACGAGTACATTCTTTCAACTCACAACAACGTTTATTCCATGGGGTGCGAACGCATGTTCCCGTGCACAGACCTAGGGAAAGGGGGAAAGGGCAGAGGCAGAGGGGGGAAGTAAGAGGAAGGAAGGCCGGGTGGGAGAGGCGGCTGGGTGCGTCGACCCGTTGGGGTCGGGCCGCTCACCGAGGTCGTCTAATCACCCCGGGCAGCTCTTGGCTCAGATAATCTATCTTTCTATCAGAGAGTGCTAGCGAGGGGGAAGAGACATTGACTCCGGAGTTTTTTATCGCCAAAGATTCGATAACTTCCCTGCCGAATCTCTGTGGATGGCGCCCGAGCACGCGCATTTTTTTGAACCTTGGCTCACATCCTCCGCATGTGCGGCGATGTGCTGCAATCGGGTGCACCGTTTCCTCGCTGGGATCGGCGACCTCTCGGAAGTGCTCCCTCAGGCGGTCATTTAGGCACCGGCCCGTTTGCCCGATATATTCTCCCCCGCAAGAGAAAGGAATGAAATAGATTTCCTCTCTCCGGCAAGAGACGAACGGCTTTTCATGTTTCCATGTTTCTTGGGACAGGGGTTTGAAGGAGAAGGATTATTGACCTGACTGCACATCTGCTTTAGTTTGAATTTGCACTTGAAGACGACTCCTACGTCGAAACGTGAGGCGAGCGCATTGAGGCGATGTGATGTGTTGTGCGTGTACGGAATGACGGCGAATTGTTTTTGGCGGGGTCGGGGTGTAGAGGGAAGTGTGTTGGAGGAGGTAATAAGCCTCTTTAGAGTATTCGTCAGTAGGTCTTCTGGATAGCCGGCTTTCCGCAATCTATCTATTTGGAGGATGACGCTGTTTGTGGCTAGATGAGGGCATGACCTAGATCGCGGAGTCTTCAGGAGGGACTTAACCAGGCCGAGCTTGACTTTTTTTTGAGGGGGCGCTGGTGAAGGGGAGAACTGGTTTTTCTGATCTTTGTTTGAATTCCCAGCACAACCCCCCGGATCGGAAACTAAGTTGTAGTTCTAAAAATTGAAGGATACCCCCTACCGGGTCCTCTCTTTTGAACGTGAGGCCGGCGGGGCTTGATGTGAAGGCTTTGAGAATGGTCTCAGGTTTGGTCTGTTCCTGGTGCAGCACAGGATAATCATCTACATACCTGAATACCTGGCACTCGGGTGCCGTCGACTTAAGTTTTGCCTTTATAGACCGATCCACATACATTAGGAAGATTTCACTAAGAATGGGCGCCAGGCAAGACCCGATGCAGACGCCTCCCTTCTGAATGTAAAATTTTCCTTCGTACTCAACGAGCGTCGAGCGGAGGTATAGGTCTAGCAGAGAAAGGAACCCTTTAACGGAGACTCCCGACACGTTTTGGAACTTGCACATGCCGTGCTCATCTATGGCGTTGCTCACAGACCCAAGCATGTAATTGACATCGAGATTATAATACATGTCTTCGATATCTAACGAAAACAGACCGAAGGGGACAGGCGAATCATGGAGAGGGGTGAGGTGTGAGATCAGGTCAGAGGAGTTGGTGATGCGGAAAGGTTGAGGGAGATTGAGAGAGGTTAGGTGCTTGAGTAGGAAGGATACGAGGCGCTTCTGCCAACAGCCGTTTTCGAGGACGAAAACGTTTTCGTTTTCGTCCTCTCTATGTTTTATACTTTCTGTTTTCTAGTACATCTTACCAACACGCTCGTTAGGAATATAACCGCATGAATATCTTGCCATTCTTGTTCCTTGGAGAAAAGAGCTATTTCTGCCACAAAAAACAAACAAAAAAAACATGCATAAATTGCGAAGCGCATCTGCCCACTTGCAGTTCGCGGATGCGCGTGTTGGAAATTTGGAGACCGTCCCCACCATCTTCCAGTCACTACCTTATCGTGTGGCCTTGGTGCACGCGATCCCACTTTCTGTGTGCGTGCGTGTGCGTGTGTGCGTGTGTTTCGCGGGCTGGACTCCATCCCCCCTAAGCTGAGAGTGTTGAGCAAGCTAAAAAGCTCGGTGAACCAATCGTAGGTCTATTTTTAATCACGTGATCACGCTCTCTCCCGTGACCACGCGCAGAGAGCGGTGCAGGTGATGACTGGTCCGGCCGGCGCGTAGATCCCCCGGCACTGTCAGCTTAGGAATGCGCAGTGCCTTCCTCCCTCAAGGACGCCGAGTCGTCTTCGCTCACAAAGGAGAGATTTGGAGAGATTATAGTGACGGCGTGGGGAAAACGAGAGGGGAACTGTTCTCTCAATACCCTCTCTCGCCCTTTCCGAAGCCGTTCCGAGGCCGTCGGCGCGACCCTTCCCTGGACACCTTTCTCTCTCGAATTCTTTCGTTTGTCTCTGCTGGTATTTGCTATCCGGGTTTCCAAAAGCCAATGTAGTAGAGATTGCTTAGACATGCTAACTCTACAACAAGAGGACGAAAAGGGACTGACAGACACGAAGCTCCGAAATCAGCTCGGAGCCTAATGTCAAAATTAAAAAGAGACAATGATAAATCAAATGCGGAAAAAAGGGGCTAGACTCTAAATCAAGACCAACATCCGGCTCGACAATCCGGCTAGACTCTAAATCAAGACCAATATTGTTGTCTGCTATCAGCGCCTTGGCGCCATGTAGGAGGCATAGAGCTCTTATTGTGGCAGCAGAAGTGCCGTAAAGTCATAGAGCCGTCATTGTATAACCACATTTCAGAATAGTGTCTTGTTCGAGTCAATCGCAAAGAAGTTCTTCACCTGACACGAGGTGCGGTCCACAAGACCGTAGTTAGGGTCCGAAGCTTTTCTGTCGAGATCATAGAGTCAACATAATAATCTATTATGTTGACTCTATAACGCGGACATCGTTTTTTTTTTTCCTGTTGGCGGTCCTGATGTGCCCATATCGCTTTCGACTCCTTAATATGCACAGTGAAGGAGCGAAACATCGCCATTAAGTTCTGTAGCTTGTTATTGTCTTGTTTACTTTGCAGAAAAGCACCTTAATCGCGCTTTGACCAAATAACATAAAATTGACAAGCGCTCGAGCAATTTCAACTTGTTGAGGTAAAACGAACACGCCTAAACCAGCCTATTCCAACATGCTTCCACTATTAAGCCAATGGTATTGTCAGACTAACACACACTGACATTTATGCCACTGTGTTCTTGAAATGACGATGAGCCAATGGTACTAACAGGACAACAGTAACCATTATAAGCTCGTGTTTATCCAACATTGGCAAGCCAATGCTACAAACAAGCCAACAGTGTCCATTTTATGCCAGTCCCCATCAAATATTGGAATGCCAACGGCACGGACAGGCCAACGTTAACCATTTTAATTCAGTGTTCATCCAATGTTAGCAAGCCAAGGATACTCGAAGCCAACGTTGTCCGGTTTACGCCAGTATTCATCCAATATTCGCAAGCCAATGGAACTGCCAGGCCAAGATTGCCCATTTTATACCAGTGTTCATCCAATATTCGCAAGCCAATGAACTGACAGGCCAACATTGTCCGGTTTACGCCAGTATTCATCCAATATTCGCAAGCCAATGGAACTGACAGGCCAAGATTGCCCATTTTATACCAGTGTTCATCCAATACTCGCAAGCCAATGGAACTGACAGGCCAACATTGCCCTTTTTATTGAATTGAATTGAAGTTGAAGTTTATTTGACATATGAAATGTCAGGGAGGGAGGAGCAAAAGGTTGCCGAAGCTACCTGACGAGGCTCCATTCCCCTTTTCGGCGCTACAGCAGTCACAGCAGCAGTGTAGAAGTCATAAAATAAAATTCAAGCTGAAAATATTTTCACAGAGACTGTTTTGACCTAAATTAAACACAAACAAAACACAAACTGAACACAAACTAAACACAAACCAAACACAAACTGGTGCAAGTATGCCAGTGTTCATCCAATATTCACAAGCCAATGGAACTGGCAGGCCAACATTGCCCATGTTTTGCCAGTGTTCATCCAATATTCGGAAGCGAATGTAACTGACAGGCCATGATTGCCCATTTTATGCCAATATGCTTCCAATATTGGTTGGTGAGTGGAGAAGCTGGGCCGTCACTGAAGATTCTATATAATGCCATAGACAATATTGGGAGCAGATTGGCTAAAGTGGACCATCATTGGACCTTTTTTTGCCCATGCTCCTCCAGTATTGGCCCAACACCTTGTGCTGCCTGGGCACTGTCTAATTCTAACACTAATCCAGAAGAATACCCATAGAAAAACGGTCAATTGTTGCCAAGACGTAGGTTGCAGCGCAATCACTTCGAAAAATATCGGACTTGAATCATTTAATCCGAGATATATGTCGACACGGGCACTGCAGAACAACCACTCAAACACAAGAACGAGAAAGAAGGAATTCGTGAAGAATCAACACAATGTGGCACAAGCTGTCATTTGCCGAACCGATACACAAAACGCGTTACAATAATTTAGTGGGCTTCTTGTGAAGGAAACGCTTTTTGCCGACATGCGAGCAGGCCTTTTCGAACACTCGTAGCCTTGGTACACTTCGTGTACGTTGTCGCGAACCAGATACCATTTACCGCAGAAGCGAAATCCACAGCAGCCCCGCAGGCCGCACCACAGACGAAACTAGGTGAGCAAGCAGGCATTCCGGGATTGGCAACGGCTAAAGGCCCGTTCACACTCTTGCAACCGAGTACGACCGAGAGAGACGAGACCCGTTGAAACCTCTTAAAATGTCTTAGGACGAGAGAACACACTGGCACTCCGGCGCCATCTATGCGGTGACCCTGGAACTGCATTTCACAAATGCGAAGGTTTTGCGGGATTTCTGAGGTCAAATGTGCGTAGTACCTATAAGAAAGGCTCATTTAGAACGTTGACAAAAGTTTTTCGAGCCAAGAACGAAAGGATAATGCTCGAGAGAAATAGAAAATATGCCGGACCACCAAGTTTACACAGCTACCCAATAGATGGCGCCAGTGTGTCCTCTCATTCTAGGAGATATTAAGAGGTTCCAAGGCACCCGATTTCAAGAAGTCGCAAGTGTGTGAACGGGCCTTAATGCATTATTCGTTAACCAACGTGATCACGCTTCTGCCGTTACCCACGCACAGAGAGCGGAGTCAAGCGATAAAAAGCCTACTGTTGATTGGGCCGGCGAGTGCGCAGTTAAAAATATTGTAGAGTTAGCGAGTTAAAAATATTGTAGAAAAGCAGGCAGCTCCTTTAAGGCAAGAACGGGGGTGCTCTCACAAAGGCTAATAATCTTCAGGGGAATTCCAACAATGAACACAACGAGAGGATTTGTCACTTGTATCCCCTTGAAAGTGCGACCCAAAGTTGATAGTGCAGTTGCTGCTATTCATGGCCTTGACCTTCAGGCAGGTGCCGTGCTCTGTCTTATCACAAGCTTGGAGATTGTACTCACGTGACCACTAATCAGGGATACTATTGGCCAAAAACACACATTGCGTCCACTCTGATGTCAATACCGAGTGAACAGGTGAGGCTTGTCGGTGTTGGCTGTTTCTATTGGTCGCTCTTGCTGGACTTGGGCATGAGCATAGCTATGGCATAGCAATCCCGCAAACACCAAGAGCGGCAGTGTAACCGGGAGCTTGCGCTGTTACTTCAAAGCATGCTCTTCAACGCGCAGCAGGACCAGTATATCGTGGCCGCGGTGGGCAGCAGTAATGCTCTTCTCGGTGTCTATAAACGTAGTTCGTTTGAGAGCGTTTGAGTGTCTTTGACTGCGTTGCGGCTGCGAAAAACTAGAGCATCCCTGCTTCGTATGTCGCGTGCCAAGCTACTCCTTGAATTGAATTCCACGCTTCATACGAAGCATAAATACGCCGTTGACTCGCTTCCCTTTCTCGGCGCGGCGCAGTCAAACAAACTTAAACGCAACTGTGTGTATGGGCATTTAAACACCTTATTATGCATGGAATTTATTCTTACTGTTCGTCAAATCTGATTTCAGCAGCACTTGCAAGCATCGATCTATTTCCCTGTCAGCAAGGAACACGTCCGCTCTCATTGATTTAACGCAGAAGACAAAAATATTCGTTTGTAGGTCGTTATGTATTTATTCGTGCTCGTCAGCGCAGCCGCCACAGCATGCAGCCCGTACAATGAATGCCTGTGAGGCCAGTCTAGAAAGTGATAATGATAATACAGTACGATATAATGTGGGGCAGGGATAATGTACTGTGAGGCATTACAAATGATTGGTCTAAGTTTATCGCAGGTGTGTGGCCGCTTCGCGACAAAGTTGCAGAACCTCGAGTTGGTTTCTAATGAGCACGTTAGTTACTCTTTTTTAAAATTCGAAAAGTACTGAACAACGGAACCATTATTTGTAACTCTGTTGAGTGTTCCTTTAGATAGCGGGAAGCTACCCGAAGGCGTCTGGTGTCTTTGTTTGAGATGAAAGCCAGTGCAGTATACCGCTGCTAGTCTGACGTCGTTAACGTGCATCACGCAACAGTGATACACGACAGCATGCCGGTACGATGCTCATCCAGATTAAAACGGACAGGGGCTTCTAACCCCACAGTAAGTGGAAGTTAGCAGCGCGAGCTTTCGTTGCACGTGCTACTGCCCTTACAAAAATTATCAGTAAGTAAAAGAATATATTAGAAACTCAATTGGAACTCATTGATAATTTATGTAAGGGCGGTCTCTGAGCCATCAGCCATCGCGGTCGAAAACGAGCTCAAAAGAAAAACAACAAAAAGGAAATCTCCTGTTTGAGGCATTTAGTACTATTGTCGCCATCTGGTTTAACACATTGAAAATAAAAATAACAGGGCGAGTTTATTTACAGAAATATGCAAATACAGCTATATTTAGTTTACTCGTCATGGTCTTAAATAAAGATTTAAAACACCCCTAGTACGTATGGCCGAGCGTTTAACCGGTTTTTCTTCTTACAATTTTTATTTTTAAAAGTGCCTCAATGCGCGCTCAAAACAGTCAAAACAATCATATTTAGGGAATTTATTAAAATTCTCCAGCGTTCTCAAGGAAAAATGTAAGGGCGTACGACCTGCATTCGGTCTCCATAATTAACCTTAAGAAGAATGAATACTCTCGTGCATTTCTGAAATTCAGATTTATGTAGCGAAATTCGCCCACTTGAGTGACGATCCGGTGAATTCCCGTTAGTTGCTTTGGAAAACGCCTTTCTCCACTTTTACACCATGTTCAATACTCACAACAATATTACGAATGAACTGTGGTAGAGCATTACAGATACAGTTGAGTAGTGCAATCAAACTTTTGCACCGTGGCACGTTAAAAGGAAGAACCGGTGTAACCCATGAACAACACGAAATATTCTTCACATTAAACATTCAATATTATGAGTTTGCAGATATAGGTTTAGCGCATGGCATTTCTCTTCTGCCGTTTTTTTTGCAAAACGCTAAAATCAAACCTCAGTAGAAAGACGCAACAGATATTTATACATTGCACGAGTATTTGCGCAATGACCCTTAAAGTCTGGAGGGTTTTTTTTTTTTTTTTAAGCCAAGCAGGGAATTTAGTTTAGACAAGAAGCTGAGCAATGCCGTGAAAAATACTATTTACTTGACTTCAAATGCTTCCACCGCTTAATAGATTTGTCTATATATAAGGTTTATACAGGAATTGTTGCAGATGATGAGGAACCTAGTTTGTTGATACGACATATCAGTATTACTCAGAAGGATATTTTTGCTACGCTCTTTAAACTTGATATTGGCCAGAGCTGATAACATAAATATTTTTCTTTATAGGTATGCTGAATTCTCAGCCGTTATTGTTTTTCTGTCATAGTCTTATCTGAGATGACGCTTTTGCAGAATAGAAAATGCGAGTGTAATATGGATATTTAAATAACGTGACCGTGAGTTTGTCGAAAAGATAGACTAGTTTTACATAAAAGTATAGCTAGTAAAATACCTCAACAGTTTATATTCAAGCACTGGACTGACTTATTAGAGGAATAATGTTTTTCAAGCTGAACAACACCGGTTTAGGCGAGATATGTCATCTGAACCTCAAATTGTTCACACGTTCCCTCGTTCATCGCAGAACGAGTTTCTGCCGTATTGGCCTCCGCTGCTGCATAACCACCAGGATCACGAGAGGCAAGAGCATGACACTTTTATGGTGTCATCAGGCGGAAATCGAATGGCAACATTTGTGGACGCGTTAAACACACCAATGGGAGACGTGCTCCTCGTAGCATACTGATAGCAATGGCGAGTCGGTGAGCCCACAGTCATATCAGGCAAGCAACGCAATTTTCTCTCATATTTTTAATCGCTCTTATAGCTCGGGACACGTTGAGGAGGCGGCTTTTCCGGCGCTCAGCCGAGTCGATTAATAAGGCGTTTGGAGGGAAAGAAGGACGCGCCGTGCCCTCGCTAATGTTTCCTCCCTTCGCTGCCAGCTGATGCACATTGGCGGGACGGTGTCGGCAGCCACGTGATCTGGGGCGGCGAGTTTGGGCGGAATGCAAATTGTTCGGCGAGGTTCGACCTTGCCGATAAAATGCAGTTTTGTGTCGATTCAAGGGACCACGGCGGACGTTGCGAGCAATTCGGCCAAGCGTAGAACAGCAAACGCGTCACGTGATGTTTCAATCTCGTGCAGGGATACGTGAGGTGAAAGGTGCACGTGACAGGTTGCCAACACTGGGGTTCGCGGAGCACGTTCTGCGCGGTCCGCTTTACAGTGAAATCGAGTGTACAGGTGCGATGACGCCTTCTCCATCGTTCGCCGCTGGTCTCGGCGCTTCTGCGCGTCGACCTGGCTGCCGTTTATCGTTTTGTTGTCGTCAGAAAAAAAAATACTTTATGCGGCGGCGCCGGCGCTGCCGCGCGTTCATTGTTTCCTTTGTTGTAATGCTTTATTTGAGTGGACAGGCCCACTTCTCTTGCGTTTCAAGGGTGCAATCGCGTATGCCCAACGTGTAGAGTCGCAGCGATGGAATGTCGCGACTGCGATCACAATTAACTTCAGTTACGGTTCATTCAGCCCTAGGGATATCCCATTATGTGTCATTGTTCCCATTTGGGAACAAAAACCTACCATAGCAAAAAAGCTCCCAGTTTTTTTTTTTAATTATTATTGATATTTAAAACTTACATAAATCAAGTTTGAGATGTTCTGAAAAGATGGATTATTCAGGAGGTAATTTTTCTCTACCATGTTTTTTTTTGTCCTTTACGTCTTCACGCGTCTGTTTTCGTCGTTCCTGCACAAATCGTCATCCGTAGTATGTGAATGGTCGAAAGCGCTATATATTTCTTATATCTTGTTCCAGATACATGCATTTTAAAGTTATAAACTAGAATCTGCACAGATAAAGGTATTGTGCATGTTATAGGATTGTTGTTTCAGATGTTGCCAAAAGGGGAAAAATGGCTGATTCACGACCTACTGGAATCCTAATCTGCCCAAAAATTCAGTTCCAATGAAAGACGCTGTCGCCGATGGAGTTCCTCGCTTTGCTATTGTGGGCGTGCGGTAAAGGCTGTTCAGCGACCCAAACGCAGTACACAGCCGGGCAGAGCACTGTTCGCACGGCACACGGCTGGAGATATCTGTTTCTCGGAAACACCTACCGTAGGATGGCGCCAGCAGGTCCCCATAGGCTGCAGTAGCAGTAGCACGTAGCAAGGTACATCGATCTCGTGTTGGATTAGACCGAAAGCCCGCTTTTCTCAGGCACGAAAGCGCAAGGGCGTTTTCTGGCTCTGCTTTTGTGCCATTGTCGCCTTCTTGGATCAACCATGAATAGCCACTCTGCTGGCAGCGGCAACTCTAGTGACGAATCTGTCACGCGACCACCGAATGAAAAGATTCGCCAGGCCCGGTACGAAAGCATGTGAGAACAAGACACGGCCGCCAAGCCTTGCGCGCGTACGATTAATAAGCAGACACCATAGGAAAGACGAAAACAAAATTGTGCAGCGCCGCGAAGTCATAGCGGGAAGAAACGCTGCGGCCGTGGCCATGTGGAACTAGGTCCGGCGCTGGCACATTCTTCTCTGGGCAGTTGTGCTATTCTGGTTACAAATGGTCAAGTTCGTGTTTCTCGAAAACTCCTCCCACCTACGACCCGCGCGCTCTTATTGGCCACAGCGCACGTGATAATTTCATACGGTTCCCATGGGAACGTTTGCGAAACACGAAAGCAACCGTTTGCCGTAACTGTAGCTCTTCCAGGCTTCCTTTCTTTTCAACATTTCTCTCTCTCTCTCTCTCTTTCGCTCGCTCTTCGGGCTCGGACTGTGACGACAAAGGGACGTATGACGACGTATGACTCACGCAGCACATAGCGGAAGTCGCGTAACTCGATAACTGCGGCGACACACCTTATTCTCTGCTTCACCATGAGTGCGAGCTAGTGCGAGTGTGGGAGCTACAGGAACTAAAACCCCTCTATGCTGGAAACATGGAAACATGGAAACTTGAAACATGAAGGGGCTTTAACAGGAACGTGCGCCGGGCTTTCAACGTCCCTGTTGAGCAGGCGCGCTTACGCAGTTCAAGCCAACGTTCGTGCAAGCATCGTTCGGGGTAATGTGTTCGTGCTTATAACTTCTTTTTCTATTGCACGAAGGGGAACAAGCTTTCGGCAGGATTCTAGAGCGTAGAAAATGGCGGCGATTCTTGTTGTGCAACGATGGCTCGACCAACGCATACAAGGACGGGTTTTCCGCGAGCACCCGGTTGCCTTCGCGATGCACGACGACTGCTTCTGACGGCAATACCGCTTGTCGAAAAGCACAGTGCGATCGCAGTGTGACCAGCTGCGCGACAAGAGACGGCGACCATGATGACCGCCGAGCAGCAGCTACTAATCAAACCTCGCTGAGATTTTTCGCCACGGGGAGCTACAAGGCAGCCCGATCGAAAAGACCATCATACTTTCGTGATGGTCCATCCGACTTTTTGATGGTCCATCAGGCTTCCTGATGGACCAGCAAGAAAGTCTGATGGACCATCAGATGCGTTTTGATGGTCCGTCAGAAGTTCCTGACGGCGCCTAATTGTTTGTGGACATTCTTGATGGGCCATCAGAAGCGGTCTGATGGTCCGTCAGAAGTTTTATGTTTCACTTCGGGTCCATCAAAAGCGTCTGATCGCCCGGCCGTCAATACTTTCTTTGCACACAATGTTTATCAAAAGTGCTTGATTAATTGTTGCTCATGGTATCTAACGGCGCTGTCAGAGGCGTTCAATAACAGTTGATATATCGGTCGTGACCTATTTGCCAGCATGTGATGAGTGGCGGGCTCGCGAGGTGCTGACACAACTAATATGTCACGCGATTTCTATTTACACACTGAAGCGGGTTTCACATGCAGAGATTTTGGCCCTAGAGCGGCGCGATTTCTGCCGTCATGGCGCTCTAGCCAGCGGCAGCGTTTGAGCGGCATGGTTTCACCAGGTTTGAATTTGTTCGCCACGGCAGAGCGGCAGCTTCCACGCTGGCCAGTCACAGCGCGGCAAGAAATTACGTGACAGGAGGAGAAACACTGCGGGAAAGCCGGTGCATGGGATGGCGGCGTTTTCACATTCTTGAAGCTGACGGCAAGCAGAGAAAGTACGCAAGCGACTGGTTTGCGGCTTCTTTTTTCCGGCGGGTCAAGCTTTTTTGCTTTGCAGTCGCGTCGGAACTATTCAGGAGATTATGAAGGAGGGAGATGGCAGTCCCTTTCCTCGGAATTTGTTTTCTCACTGAATTACGCGGATTTGTTTATTTTCCTCGCCTGAGTATCAACTGCAGCAAGCCCAAGAGACGCTAATCGGAAGCGGCTTGTGCCACCGCTAGTGAGAAAAACAAAATGAGAAGAACTCTGCGGCATTGACGTGTCTTTTTCAGCACAGATCGTCACACGAAGTAAGACAAAATGTATCACGCCCATTTAAATGAACTGCTTATCAGTGAAGTGTCGAAGCGTCGGGTTCTTTGGGACGCGCAGCTAAAAAAATTTAGGAGCAATGAGACCAAAGAGAAACTCTGGGAAGAGGTGACTGAGGACGTGAAAGTGATTGACAAGACCGGTATAAAATCACTGCACTACTACGAGAGGTTCGGGTCCAGGAGGCTCGGGTCCGCCATATCAGTTTAAGTCTACATCCGAGAAAGGCACTGCCCGTGACCCTGCCGAGGATGATCCGAGGTTTCATCCTCCGGGACAACGAAGTTTGAAAAAAAAAAAAAACTTTGGGAAAAAATATTAATATTTATTTAGTGTTTTAAACAGTTTTTTGTTTTATTAAGAAAAAATTAAACGGGAAACTGAAAACTAAGGTAATAAAATTGTTGTTAGAAGCGGGTGTAGCCAACTGTGCCCATCTGCTTGCTGCAGGCAACATTGGTCATCGCAACGGCACAAAACACTCATGTGAAATGAAACCTCGTGATCCGAGCCGCCGAGCTTCTAGCGACAGCGATTTCGGCCGCGGAATCTTTGCATGTGAAACCCGATTCAGCCCCCGATTCACCGGCAACTGTGCGTTCGTATGCAATCAATCATATGTACCATGGAAACCCGTACTTACGGTAGGGTTTATTGTTTCGCATATGCGTCATCACGGCTTTCATTGCCAACGAAAAGTCGGCAGACCTTTCGTCGATACTTTATGTTTTATCGACACCGCACCCCCGAGCCCCGCGACCATTGTAGTGCGCATCGGACGGTCGCGGCGGCAATTAAGTTCGGCTTCCAAACAGGACGCGCGGCGATTGCTTTGATTTGCTTCGCTCGAAGGTTAAATTATCGGGGGAATGCGCCACCGCCTCGCTGAATAAACAGCCCAAAGTCGAGGAGGCTCCGCAACTTTGCAAGATACAAAATAGGCGATTTGAGGCTATGTCGCGAAAAAAAAGCTGTCTTTGAATCTCGCGAATGATATATGATGGGCCGCAGCTGCGTGGTCGATGAGTTGATGTGATTTTTGTTTATTAAGAGGAAAGCCTTACATGTCTCATCGTTCAGTCGACCTTCAAAGTTCTTGAGCGAAAACACGTCGAGTCACGAAAGGTGCTAAGACCGGCGACACGGAAGGTAAAAAAACCCACATTATTCAATATATAGCTGCACCAGAACCCTTTTGGACTAGGGCGGTCGTTCCCGAAGGAGCGTCGCAGGCTTTGTTATAGATATGATAAAAATACAAAAAAATAACACAAAATATTTTTTTATTTTTGTTTGTCCCTTGGACAGCGACCTTTCGTTCCGCAGCCCGAGGCGATACCCCTCCGCCACGGGCAGAGCATTTTTTTAGACATTTAGTTACAGCATGTTTAAAACAACAATAATTTACATTATTCTATTCAAGTAATGCGTTACGCTATATACAGGTAGAGCGCTACATTTCCGTTCGATTATATACAGGCAATGCGTTACATTAGATACCTGCAATGCGTTACCTTTTTGTTACATACAAGCAGTGCGTTTCATTCTCGTTACATTGTACAATATAAATTTACAAAAACACAACGCTCATCACAAAAAGGAAGGTATCAATTATACTTTCTAGATCGACTGGTGCTGTCGTCGATTATATAATATCACGGGAACGACTGAAAGTTTTTACGACGTCTTTCCATTCATCATTTTGATCACTGCGTGCCTATATGCCCTGACCTACTTGAATGGCAACATTTTTAACATTTACTCAGGATGGCTTCTTGACACCTGCTTCATTATCCACTTTACGCGTTTTCCACAAATTATAAAGACCTAGAACTACTAAAATGTCTTGAATGGTATCGAGGTGTTCGGCGAAATGCAAGTAGCGAAGGTTCGTCTCTTCCACTTCAAAGTTTTGTTTTTCAGCGTCCGCTTGGAAGCATCTCAAAAGAATACAGCGTCGACACAAAGAATAAAAGCATGGGTGAACGTTTCGGTAACTTTGCAAAGTCTACAATCAGTGTTCCGTATGTTTCCATCCCGCGTAAGTCGAGCAACTTTTTTACAGTTGTGGTACGAGAGTAAAATCGGTAACAGAAAGTTTTACACTTCGGTGGTATTGGCATTAGTTTAGCCCTTTTTAAAACATCCGGTTTGCAATTTAGTGGAGGCCCATAAGTATAAACACGAAATACGGGATCTGGGAACAATGAAACTAGCTAATGTTTGGTTAGCCTCTTTTTAGTGCACGAGGCCAAAAAGGCTTGGTCAAACCTTGTTCTTAGAAAGACCAATGTGTCCGCTAGTTCCTTGTTAAATCCTCTTAATATTATTAAAGCACATGTGGTTGTTGAATCTTCAACTGGTGTTGCCATATAATTTGCCAAGAAGAAATGCTTGCACAACTCTAAAAAATGATGCTGTTCCTGTGCAAAAACTTCCATCTGGCAATTAGTTGCCTAACAAAAATATGACCTAAACCAAGTCCTCCATCGTGAATTCTTCGAAACAAGTTTGATCTGCTCATTGGCTCGTATGGTGACCTTCAAATAAACGTAGCCAATATTCTGTTCAACGCATCGACCGTCGTTCTTCAGAAATGTATAGATTGCTCAAGGATGATACATTAGCTTTGACATGAGGAAAATGTTGCATACAGCAAATCTTCAAAAAGAAGATAGATATCTTAAACTCCACATATTGGCAGCTGTTTTAAAGTTTTTTTGTTACTGTGTCCCACATAGGCTTGGGATTGTCCATTGCGCTTAACGGGACTCCTAAGAGCTTTGGCTTCGCTGTAGACCATTGTATGTCCTAAAATGTAGATGGTGTCGATCCCCACTCCCCTCACCACGAGCCACAACTTTTGTCCTTGCTTACTGACGCACCAGACACGGCACAGTAGTTAGAAACGCATAGTATCTCATTTTTGATGCTGGGCTTCTTGGAACATACCAGCACAAGGTCATCAGCGTAGGCAAGAAGCTTGATTTCGCAGCTGTGAAGGCGAAAACCTTGAACCTTGTTATCGTTTATGATGTATCTGAACAGGGGCTCAAGATAGAGGTCAAAAAGAAGTGGTGACATTGGACAACCTCATCTAACCGAGCGTTGTACTTGTATGGTTCTGGTAAGAGTTCCCTTAACAATCAATTTCGTTGAGATTCCAGTATAACAAATTTTGATTCCACGCATGACGTTTCCTCCTACTAGCATATGTGCGAGAACATCGAAAAGGAAATAGGGTTGAACTTTTTCGAAGGCCTTAGCCAGATCAAGTTGCTGAATAGCCACTGATTATTGTGTTCGTTGGCAAATCTCTATTATGAACCGGACGATGTGGAGGTTCGTTTGTATATCCCTCCTCAAGAGCGCAGCTCTTGAGGAGGAATATACAAACGCACACTTCCGGGTCCTCTCGATAACGGCTCCTGGCTTCCGCTTCGGCGGCGCTCACTCCTGGCTGCTCTCGGCGGCGGCGATGAGCCTCTGCTTCGGCGTCGCGCACTTCCGGGTCCTCTCGATAAGGGCTCCTGGCTTCCGCTTCGGCGGCGCTCACTCCTGGCTGCTCTCGGCGGCGGCGATGAGCCTCTGCTTCGGCGTCGCGCACTTCCGGGTCTTCTCGACGGCGGCGCTTAGATTCAGCTTCAGCAGCGCTTACTTCTGGCTGCTCTTCGGCGGCGGCGATGAGCCTCTGCTTCGGCGTCGCGCACTTCCGGGTCCTCTCGATAGCGGCTCCTGGCTTCCGCTTCGGCGGCGCTCACTCCTGGCTGCTCTCGGCGGCGGCGATGAGCCTCTGCTTCGGCGTCGCGCACTTCCGGGTCTTGTCGACGGCGCCGTTTAGCTTCAGCTTCGGCGGCACGCACTGCAGGATCTCGGCGCCGGCGGCGCCGAGCCTCTGCTCGGGCAGTGCGTTTAGCAGCAGCTGCTTAATCTGACTCGCTCATTTTGCGAAAAGAACTGCCTGATTACGTCTCGTCGTCGTCGTCGTTGTTATATCACTCATACTGGATCTTGGCGCCGGCGGCGCTGAGCCTCTGCTCGGGCAGCACGTTCAGCAGCAGCTGTTAAAGCCCCTCTATCCTGAGAAAAGTGGCGGCATTGATTGTTGTGGAAATGCTCGAGACACGTGCCGTGCGCCAATTGTGGGAAGAAGATGGCATCTGAAATCTTGCTTAAATCTGCGCTGTGCAGCCATGATCTTTGCAAAGTCTGCACGTTGCACGTGCCTTGTGCATCGAGGCACCGTGCGCTACTTGTAAGACATGAAGGTGCTTTAGCAGCTTTTAGTTTCTTTTTGTTCTTTCATTTTCGTGCTGCAGGGTTTGCAATTATTTAATTTTGACGGAGAGGTACCACGTGGGGCTACAGAACGAAAGGGCTCCGCTTCAAAGCCGGCCGAGGGACAAGAGGTAAAAGTCTTTTAAATTCATCTTTCGGAGTAATGAAAATTCGGATTCGTCCCCCATGCTCATCATCCCTGCTCCCCTCCTTTCTCCTCGTCCCCTCACGTGACCTCGGGGGGGGGGGGGGGTCACGTGACCTGGGGCGGTCACGTGACCTGAGGGGGTCAGGGACCTCGGGACATCAGGTGACCTCGGGGGGGGGGGGGGACATGTGACCTCGGGGGGAGGGGTCACGTGACCTCGGGAGCGTCGCCGGGTTGCATGCAACTCAGGTTGCACGCAACCTGCGTTGCATGCAACTCAAGCTGCACGCAACTCGCGTTGCATGCAGCGCAGGTTGCGTGCAACCTGCGTTGCGTGCAACCTGCGTTGCGCGCGACGCGGGTTGCATACAATTTAGGTTGCACGCGACCTGCGTTGCATGCAACGCAGGTTGCGTGCAACCTGACCTGCGTGCAACCCGCGGTTACGCCGACGGCGACGGCGACGCCGCTCAAGCCGGAAAAAGGCGCCTAAGAGCTGCGCTCTAAAAGAAGTGGTGACATTGGACAACCTCATGTAACCGAGCGTTGTACTTGTATGGATCTGGTAAGAGTTCCCTTAACAATCAATTTCGTTGAGATTACAGTATAACAAAGTTTGATTCCACGCATGACGTTTTGTCTTACTAGCATATGTGCGAGAGCATCGAAAAGGAAATAGTGTTGAACTTTATCGAAGGCCTTAGCCAGATCAAGGGTCAGAATAGCCACTGATGATTGTGTTCGTTGGCATATCTCTATTATGAACCGGACGATGTGAAGGTTCGTTTGTATATTCCGCCCTTTAATGGAACACGTCAGATGGTCTCCAACCAAAAACGTTATCACGCTTTGTAAACGCCCGGTGAGTACCCTTGCAAAAATTTTATAGTCGCCGTTTAATAAGCATATTGGTCGATAACCGTCAACTCGTTGACTCTTGTCCAGATCTTTAGGCTTCGGAATCTGTACTGTGTGTGCTTTCCGAAACAATGGAGGTAAGGATTCGTGTCGGTATGATTCCTCAAAAACGTTTAAGAGTAGGGGTTAAAGTTTCTTGCTCCATTTTTGGTAAAAACTGGCCAGTAAACCGTCTGATCCTGGGGCCTTTCCAGTCTTCGTTTCTTTTATATTCAGTTCGACTTCAGCCACGTCAATAGGAGTATATAGAATCTTAGTCATATCTGGTTTAAGTTTTGGAAGCTCTAATAGAGGAAGTCCTTCATTTGGGTAGGTACAGAATGTGGTCTTGCAGAAAATAAATTTTCGTAGTGCGAAACAAAGGCATCTTCTATTTCCTTCTCACCGTTCAGTACGCGACCATTTTCATTTAATGTCATTACCCGTTTCTTCTTAATATATTCTCTCTCCACGTTCAGGAATCTCTTTGTTGATTGCTCTCCTTCTATTATTTGCAAAGTTCGTGTTCTTAGACCAGCGCCTTTATAGCGTATTTTATCGTTTTATCGTGTTCTTTAATTTGTGTTCTTATATTCTTTACTTCATCCTTGTATTTTACGGGCTCTTGGCACTCCAAACGGTACAGGTAAAGGATGCAATTGTTCAGATGCCTTTCTCGTATTTTTCATGATACGCAACAATTGATATTTCTATCGCAATTTTTCTTATCTCCAGTTTAGAAGATTCCCATCTTTGACATCAGCCTTCTTTGGTGCATTCAAGTATCTCTAGTGCTGATTCTACAACTTTTATAAATTTGTAATTTTCAAGGAGCGTTTTGTTCAGTTTCTAAAGTGACCAAGACGGTTGTTTTCTATTTATCTCGGGTGTTTTTATATCTACACGCACTTGCACCATGCAGTTAGCAGAAAAGAATGCAGGGATCACGTTGTAGTTGCTTAGTGTAGTATTAACTGACCCAGGTATATATATTCTATCTAAACGTGCATGAGAAGACCCTTGAAAGTGTGTAAAGCAGAGTGCGTTATCTGTTGCTGAATCTTTCAGGTCGCAGTCTTGAACCAGTGCTCTTAAAGCTTCAGCGCTTGGATCTACGAGGGTTAGTGATGCAACTCTATCTTTCTTATTTGTTACACAATTGAAGTCCCCAAGCAGAATCACGTTAAGTCTTGTATTGGCGTGAATTCTATCTTGACAGAAAAAGGCTTTCCCTTTGTGCTGCATTATTGTATGCATACACAACAATTATGCGTCAGGGTTGATCTTGCAAAATATTGTTAGCTACCATTAGACGACCATTGTCAGCCCCTTCGAGAATACTACACATTTTGTTCTTTAGATCAACAGAATTGCGCACCCTGCAGAGTAGTCAACAGCAGGGCAGTGGAAGAGATCGTTGGGAATCCTTTCACAAGCTGCATCCCGAAAATAAGGTGTTTTGTACGGATACTTTTGTTTCTTGCAGGGTCACAATGTCGCTGTCATATTTTTGTACAAAACGAAAAATTTGTATTGATTTTTTCTCGAATTTATCCCTCGCACATTTATGGCGGAAATTGTGAAGGGACTTATCTGGGTGGTCGTGAGGGGGCTCTTATACATGCTTTGGGTCGAGTAAGGAAGCGGCCGGGGAGGTTGTTTTCCGGTCTTCGAATTTGTGTTTCACCCGCTGCTCTTTGGGTTCCAGCCGTATTTGCGGCTCGGTGGAGTCCAGCAGATTATTTATGGCTTCCGGTTCTCCCGTCAAAATCTTGCTGATGTCAACCTTGGCTCTTTTGCAATGATGTTCTTCCTTCTTAGTCTCGGCCACCTTCTTGGTTTGCAGGGATTGCTTTCTCAGCCCTTTTCCTTTGCTTGCAGTAGCTTCTCCTGGTTCTGGGTGCGGTGTCGGGGAGGTGCTTTCGTTGCCCGTTTGTTTCTCCGATGGGCTTTCGTTGACGCTGCAAGGAGTGTCGTTGTTCTGGATTGCTGGGTTATCCCCTGTTTGCGGCCGTTTGACTTCCTCAATGAACATTTCCTCCACGTCCATGATATGTTCGCTATGATCAGTGTCTGGTTTTGCGTTCCCCTGGAGCTTTCAAGCGTACGTCACTACATATTCTTCATTTGTGTGACCAAATCTCCAACACTGCGTGCAGCGTGGAGTGCAACATTGCCAGAGGATGTGCCCGATTCTTTTGCACCTCAGGCAGAGCGGTGGTCTTCTAGAGATGCTGACGAGCGTATTGGACCCGTACACCTTCAAGAGGTGTAGGATCTTGCCCACCGTCAGGTCCTGCTTCAGGACGAGGGTCACTTCTCGGGTTGTTGTTTCGAGATTCTCGAGTCCTGAAAATCTCCACGTTTCCCTTCTCATGTCCCTGACGGTCCCGAACGGCTCTAGAACCTTCCTCACCTCGGAGTCTGGCATAGAAATGGGCAGCCATCAAATTTTCATCTTGATCTCTTCTCTGCATGAATTGATTACTATGCACTTTTTCCCTTTGATAATGAACTCTTCGTAAGCTTTGATCTTGAGCTTTTCTGCAGCATTTCCGAAGGTCACCATCCATACGTGGCTCATTTGATACCGGCCTAAGCCCAGGACGTCCTTCCGATCAACGATAGAAAATATTGCGTCCTTAAAGTCGCTTGCCTTGTACGGCCTTCCGGTGATGTCAGCATGTAAGAATAGTGAGTTGGTGACGAGCATACCTTGCGGTAGTCTTGGAAGTATAACCTTGTAGTCGGAAGATTCCGATGTCGTCTTATAAACCCGGCCACCAGATGCCGTCGTACTGCTCCCGCTGGAGCTCATCTTTCCACTCGTCGGTGACTTGGCCACCTTACAATGCCGTTTAGGCAAACAGGGTAATGCGGGAGAGCCCCGGGCCCCTGTTATTAAAATAAATGGCAAACAGGAAAAAAAGGGCTGCTACTCACAATCACTTCTTCCACCTCCCCCAGGGGCGGAGGTGTGCAGACGCATCCGTAAATCATGAGTCAGTGTTTAATGTATCGGCTGCTGCCGACGCATCGGTTGCTGCCGGTGCCAGTTTTTTTTTTTTTTTATACGCAATGTTCGACACTCGACGATCCGTTAATTTTAACCTATACTTTACATTTTAAAAAAAACATTCGCCGCTTATCGGTTCAAGAAACTGCGTCTTCAAAAGCTTCGAATCCAAATCCAAATCCAGGTGTTTCGTGCTGCTTGTTGCCTTAATCCTACGACTCCACCAGTCGGTGGAGTCGTAGGATTAAGGCGGCTGTGTTTGTTTCGATGTTTTCGAGGTTTTAGATATTTAGGTAGGTTTCACTCAATTTTGCGAGAACGGAAAAATAAGCGGCGTCCATAAGGCCTCGTTTAAGAACTGCAATTCTTCGAATGTGGCTGACTTCGAGTGAAGGACGGTGTACAAGGTGTTTTGGGACGGCGACGCTAACACTCGAGGAGGCTATTACGATGCTGAGATCCTCAAACTGACGGGTGAGTGTGTATTTTTACCATCTAAAAGTGCGACGTAGCCACAAGCAATCGCCGTTTTCTTTAATTTTTATTGCGACTGCGGTTAAAAGTGAGTATTGTGGACTGTGCGTATTTGGGGCACCAAGCTGGGCAGATAAATGCATGGGCTGTCTAAAACTTCAGTCGAAGACGTGTGGACTTAACTGCCTTGCACGTGATAATATATGGTACCCTACCAGCCGCCATTGCTCCTGTGCCTTAAGTCCGCGCTCCTTTACTCGTTGTCCAACGTTCCGAGTTTCACACTCCGAGCGCAGCAACTAAACGAAGCGTAGCGTACAGTAGCGCAACACGCCGAAACTGTCATCGAGCTGTATGAGCCACTTCCGACAGCATGTTTATGACGAACCCAACAACTCGTGGATGCCGAAATTATTGTGAAGATAAATTAATTAAGGGCTCTGTAAAACGGCAAAGTAAAAGCAAAAAAAAAAAAAAAAAACGCGGTGATCTTAGGAAAGTTTTTGCGAATGTTTTAATATTACTGAAATCTTTGAAGACTCGCTTTGAGCAGATATGCTGAATGCTACTTTGACCGATCTATTTATTGACCATGCATGCTGTTCAGATTCAAATGAAAGACAAGATTCTTGAACTCGCTTGTCCTATCAAGAAACTCTCAAACTTGTCAGATATTTTGTAGGTTCCGTCTTGCAGCGCGAGACGGAGCCTGTCGACGGACTACTCCAGAACTGGCACACCACGGTTCAATAAATAGCACATTTGTTTAGTTTTCATGCGAGATGCATGAACAAACCTTTTCCGTAACGCTAACTGATGTTTCGGCTTTCCAAACGAAGTATCTTTATTCGCAGGGCTATGCATTCTACAAAGGGCAGCGATCCGACCGTCTTCTCATCCCGGCAACGTTTCTGTCGCTGTTCTATCATAACGCTACTGTTCGGTAGATTAATTCGTTTTCAGGCGAGATTCAGGAACAAACCTTTTCCGTAATGCTAATTGTTGTCTTGGCTTTCAAATCAAATCATTTTACTTGCTTGATTAAGCATTATTCAACTGAAACGAGGCAGCGGTCCACTGCACTCCTCGTCTCGACAACGTTTCTGTCAGCGCGAAGAAGTCACTTGCATTACGACAAAAATACTCGGTGCACGAAGAGCGCGCTCAAGCGTCAGTCTCTGGTGGCGCTTCTGCCCATTTAATGAACGGAGCCCCAAACTCTTGCGCTCCGGAGCACGAACTTAACGCGGACAATCGTGGCTGATTCGACGTCAATCCATGCAAGTCATTTAATACATGGCTTGCATTGATGTTGCATCAGCTGCCAGTGCTTCCTAACCAATTCATTCATCAATGATCACAAATGTACCTACTAGAAACCTAGGAGGAAATGGCAACTGAACCAGCCAGGCGGGACCGGGCAGCTGAGGCAACCCCAAGTTCACACAAAGCTGCACCTCCCAAAAAGGTCAGCCCTTGTGCCCTCTAACGCAAAGCAGTTTTTGTGAAAATTCTGTTACCGGAATATCATCACCTGCCTACGTTATGTGGTGCAGCCTACTTTGCTGAGAGTGTCCGAAAGCTAACTCTTAGCGCTAATTAAATTTTTAGATGTGGCCTATGTCAGCTCTCAAAATCGACGCCAGCCACATAGGGCTAGCAGCGACCGAAACGGGCGCACAACTGACCGGTCAAACTAACACAGACAGAGAGCCGATCATGCACAAAATGTGAGTGTGGAAAGCAGCTTGAAAATGCTAACCCTATTGAAAATAATTCTAAAGGGCCCATCAGCCTTGAAGGATTATGGGACCTCACAGACCATCAAAAACCTTCAAAAATACCCTACAGGAAAACCCTTCAGGTGTACCCCGCAGAAAAACCCTCCAGCCCCACAGCCCTTTAACCCGTCAGCCCAAACCCCTTAGCCCATCAACCCTTTAACGCCCAAATGACTGTGAACCATCGACAAAAATGCAGCTCAAAACGTTATTGGAAATTTATTGCGGACATTGAGTTTTACATGCATATTAAAACTCAAAAAGACGATAAAAACCAACGCTTTTTCAAACCCGGGCGCAAGCAGCTGTATACGAACGAGATCATATCAAATAGGAACAACTGTCTTCTTTATCACAACGAAAAATATTTTTCAAAGTACTCACAATGCCGCTGGGTAAATTTCTGATGTACGGTAGTTCTGCTAATATAACCTAGCAGGTGCACTTCACGGACACATACACAGTCTCAGTAAGCACGTGTAGCGAAAACCACGAGCTCGCAAGCAGCACCCGTCACCACTGAGAAATCCTGAGCACAGTCACGGTTTCGTCCATGATGCCGTCGGGGCGACGTCTTCGGCGTATTGTTCGCTCGCTGGATGCTTCTGAAGCCGGACGGACGAAGAGGCGCAAGGAACAAGGCCGGACAGCGGCCGTCATCCACCGTCTCAGGACCCGCAGTGCCATAATCCCGGTGCGCAGGCACTACATGGGGTGAAACGCTGATCCCGCCTGCCAGGCTTGCGGCGACTAGGCCGAAACCGGCCACCATATCCTTGAATGTGCTGAACACGATGGCGCTCGAGCGGTAGTGAAGGCGGCCAACGCCGAACTGGGGTTTACCTGCGGAACCAAGGAAGATACTGCACGGATCAAAACAGACCAAGGAGCGAACCCTCAAATCCATGCTCACCTTTCTGTAGGAAACCGGTCCGTTCCAGATTTCCAAGGCGGTAAGAAGCTAACCGCCCACGAGTGGAAAGAAAATGGCTGTAGCGGCAGCGGCCTCCTGGCTTCCTCACACCACTCTCTCCCGCCGACTATGGGAGACGCGTGTTGCCCGGCCCTGGTGGTTCTGCACCCTCTCCCCATTGCCGGGCGGAGAGAAGCGCACTGTGTGTGTGTAGGCGTTGTAAAAGAGGGGGGGGGGACAATTTGAGTTGCCTGTTCGTGTTTTTGACGACGACGAAAAAGAGATAACGCCCGACTCTGTTGAAAAGCAAAATGGTTATGTTTATTTTCTCCTTTTTGGGGACCGTCCCCCGCGGAGGAACCGGTTCCCGGGGCGAGTCGCTGCCGCTTCGCCTTTGCAATCTCCCCCGCGTCCCGGTTTTTGGGCAACGTGCTGCTCTCGGCTTGTCCTTTTTTTTATGATTATTCGTGCAACAAGCAAAGCTTGTTCGCCTCAAAACGCCGCTCGGCATGCAACACTTGGCCCGCGCCTCGTCAATTCTCCACATGGGGCGATCGCCCGCAGTGGCCTCCTTGGCGACCGAACACCGGCCAGTGACAGACGGGTCCACGAGCCCACTCGTGTTTGATAGAAGAGCAGTACTAAAAATCTGACCGTACACACATACGATCGACATTCTCCAAATACTTATTTTTTTCCCTTCGCGAACAATACGTAGCTATGTTCTAATTCTGCGAAATGTCTTTTTCCACCTAAGCCGTGGCCCCACAGACATCTCAAGAGGCCTGAAGGTTTTCCCGACCCCATTAGAAAAGCTCTGAACAGGGTTTCAGACATTTCAAGGCATTGTAATGGGCACTTCTGACATTTCAGGAGAGCCTCTGACGGGGCCAACGAACCCACCAGGGAAGATCGGTGCCCCTTCAAACATCTCAGAAATTCCTGAAGTCCCCTTCACACCTTTTAAAACATTCCTGAAGTCCCCTTCACACCTTTTAAAACATTCCTGAAGTCTCCTCAGAGCGATTTTTAATAGGGAACACTCAGCGTAATGTTATGCCGAGTCCTTAACATTTATACTTCCTTGGGATTGCTCTGTTTCACCCACGCAAAGCTTTGCAGTTTACCAAGCCCTCTCTATTTCACAAAGCCACTAAAGCAGTCGGGAGTTACAAGGAAGACAAAAAATCAACTGAATCGCAAAAAAAAAATGGCACGAGGACCGAAACTGACACCTGCAACAATGTGTTATCATGATTTGTTGGTGAGGAATGCCGCGCTTTCTGCCTACAACCCAATACGCATGAGTAATGCTGCTAGGGAGCACACCGGATAGTTTGTAGAGTTGGTGTATATGGTCCATCCTAGGTGCAAACTTAATGACTTTAAGTTAATTACAAGCCAGAGGTGTTAGAAACACCTTTCTCTGACCCACCCTGCTCTATCAATTGCAGGCCTACCTGCGGCTCGGCTTCCAGTTGATGCGGGACGTGCTGTAGGGCCCTGCTGCCTAACACGTAAGTCATTTATTGCCTTACCTTTGGGTACTCGTGTGTTTACCGTACTAACAGAACCTATGCTTTAGCATTGAAAAGGTAACTTTTTTAATGCACCTGCGATATATGAATGAAGTTCACTGTGTGGTGATAGAGCCGAACATGTCATATGTAACGCATCGATTATATCTTGCATAGAGGATATTCACTCATGAAGGGTGGAAAAAATAATGTTGAGAAAGAAGGCATAAACGGCAAAGAGCTCTCCACTCAACTGTTGTGGCTGCGCTCTGTTGCTGAGCAGGATGACCGAGGCCCATCGGTCTCCATTGAGCGTAAGATACCCACTCTCAGAGCTACCCATTGAGTGAACCATTCCATGTTGCACTGCATAACGACAGTAGAACCCCTCTAATTCGAAGTCGGTTGGACTGCGAAAAAATATGTCATATAAACAAATTTGAGAATTAAAAAAAGGTGAAAAACTTGTGTGTGCAGGGTTTTGAAGTTTGCATGAAAATTTTATTCAGACCGAGTGGTCAGAACGAGAGCCGATCACCTGAAGTAGTCTTCGATATAGGGCTGCCGCACTTTGTATTTAGCAGCGCCGACTGTCAAATTTTCAAGAAGGCTAACAGGGCGCAAGTTCTCCCACTCGCCGCCGTTACATTCCGCGAAGCTGCGGACGACATCTAGCTACTGTATAATTTACCTAGAGGGAGACCCCGAGTCAGCTCATCATTCTCATCCGTGTTGGCCGTCGCGCTGTCAGAGATTTTGCTCTCAATGTCTGCATAGCAAGTTTGCCCGATCTTTGAAGCGAGAGAGCCATCCGTTGCTGCACATTAATTCTTTGCACCAAAGTTGCAAACCTAAATCATTGACCCCCTCGCGTAACATTGTATTGTCGAAGGGAAGATGTGCTGCAGTGGCATTCAGGAGCCAGGCAATCAAGGTAGCTTGGACATCCGGTATGTGGGGAACCGAATCCGCGACCACCCTGCAGAGCGCGTCTTGCTGCACGTCTTGAACATCCTCGCCATGTTTTGTGAGAACGGTGCAATGCGTGGTCACTAACGCAGATCAAGTACTCTACTTGAGGTGACAGTCGTGTCTTTGCTAAGCCTGCCCAACCTCATAAAACAGAAGGACATGAACCAGATAACAGAACAACGAAGAGAAGCGCCATTTTCGCTTTTTCTGCCGAATAAGGGTGCGAACTAGCGCCTCCTAACAACTAAAAAGATAAACTGGAAGACCAAATCGGCTGGGTAGGCAAGCGTGGAGCGCTCATATTATCAGATCATTTTTTCGTGGGAAGTTAGGGGGCCGTGGAATTATTGGGAATCATCCGGGATTTGGAATCAACTGAAAGTGAATTACCGAGGTTCTACTAGATGTTTTACTCCATGTACCACCCGTGAAGCGCATGCAAAGAGTATCTGCACGATCCTAGAGTATAGAAATGTTTAATTAACTGTTAACATGATACTGTTTGCACTTGAACTAATGTGGTAATTCAGAAACTTTACACTGTCGTTACTTCAATTACTGTGAAATTGTTTTTCAGTTGCTGACGAGGGCACCCTTGCGAAGAATGAGAATGTGGATCCTACCATCCGCCTCCAGAATAAGGATGGAATGGTAAAAAAAAAACTCACTTGCATGCAGTGTATGATATACATTAAAAGAGTTTAGGATAGTGCAGGGGTGGCCAGAGTGACATGGGGTTAGAGCCGCAGACAAAACTACGAAAGTTTAGAGTCGCTGGAAAAAAGAAAGGGGAAGGGGCTACTTGTAACAAGAAACAATATGGAGGGAACACAAATAACACTAGGCATCAGAAGGTTTCTTCCACCACTAAGCAAAAATTAATGCATGATTCGCTAGCCAGTCACTGCCCCTGACAACCGTTATGCGTATACGGTTGAAAGTCTTTCTTGAACAATAAAGGAAACAGGGTCACCAGGACTCAACCCAGGACCCTCCCCACGACCCTCCCCCGGACCGGCATAGGCTCCCCGCTGAGCCTCCACCCTAGAACCTTTCGATAAAAGTTCCGAAAAAGGTATTTATTTATCCTAAATTATTCATTTGCACGCCAGATAAAATAGTGCGTGGACAAAGCATAGAAGGATCTTGTCATTTGTGCCCAGAGTGTTTTTATGCGATGGGCCGCTAACATAAAAACAGGCCAAGGCTTTTTAAAACCCAATGTTGGAATAGCCGAGATTGAAATGCATCGCCATTATTGCACAGCTAGCATTTAATATGTGCCACCCAATATAGGGACAGCCACTGATTTAGCTTGGCTGCCAATAACGGCATAGGCAATGAATGAGCATGTGTGCCAATGATGGCGTAGCCACTGAATTAGTGTGAAAGCCAATATTGGCATAGCCAATGAATTAGTGTGGATGCCAATATTGGCTACAGAATGGATAACCATCACTGGCCCAGTAATGGCTGGAATGTTCGTTTAACGATGGCTCAACATTGGTGCCAATGATGGCTGTAAAGTTGGACGATGGCCCAACATTGGTGCCAATGATGGTTGAAAAGTTGGTTAACCGATGGCCAAACATTGGTGCCAATGATGGCTGGAAGGTTGGTTGAATGATGGCCCAACGTTGGTTCCAATGACCGAGCCAACATTGGAGGAAGGTGCACTTGGGCAGAATGCCAATGTTGGGCCAACCTTGGAAGCCAGTGTTTTCCATCGTTGGCACAATGTAGGTCCAACATTAGGTGTGCTGCCTGGGATGCATCCTTTAAATACACCGACAAGCGTAGTTGTCGACTATATCGCTGGAATAAATTAAAGGGGTACTCCGGCGATTTTTTGAGCTACCTCAACTAACTATATTTTCTGACTCCCCAGCCTTTACCCTTTCCAGTATGCTATTCAGTATCGCGAAATTAATATTAGTTATTGTGAAATCGGCAAATGAAAATGATGCAAAAACCAACATTCAAATATACCCGCACTTTTCAGTGCCGTGACGTCAGTGGCAGGCAGGCTTGCCAGTCGAGCAAGCAGTCTAAAAATTAGAATATGCCAATGCTTCCAAAGCATTTAATTGACACCATGAAACTGCTTGGAATCAGTTGGGAATAAATTCTACCGCCCAAAAAGTGAGCCCCTGCCTTCCACTGACGTCACTTTTTCGTTGTTGCCAGTAGAGACTTTCAGTTTGAAAAACACGGTGAGGACCAAAATTGTAAATTCAATAACTTCGTGAAAAAAAATTATTTTGACCTAATATTTGGGATACTATTTTAGCGATGTTGTTTGGCGAGTTTAGCAAAATTTCAAGCAAATTGGGGACCATGAAGAAATCGCCGGAGTACCCCTTTAAGGCCTAGTTTTGTCTGATGTTTCGAGAAGAGGTCACTGGCACGTACCTAAATTAAGTCAATAAGAGAGCCAGAGGTGGACTAACTCTACAAAGGATTCACAAATATATATATATATATATATATATATATATATATATATATATTCAAGCAAAAAAAATATAAAATTTCAAAAGTAAAAAAAATAATGAGAAAATATATTGAGCACAATAGCTGCGCGCGTTGGCAGGAGGCTGTCTTTAGAAGTCCATTTTTTGCCCCTCTTTGAAGCAAACTGACGAATTCCTCTAAGCACTCACACGTATTGCAATAATTCCAACGAGTGCTTGAAAATACGTCACCTCCGAATGGGGAAAATAGGGAATGCAAGAATTGATTGACGCTACTCACGGGCGCAGCGTTCCGGGGGGAGGATTTGAAATCCTTTATGGAGTTAGTCCACCTCCGGCTCTTTTATTGTCTTATATATATATTGTAAGGTATGGGTTTGGCCGACGAGACTCGGCGACCGTTGTCATGCACAGCCGAGCCGCCGAGTGGAGGAGAAAGAAGAAGTAGCTCGAGGTGTTGTTGGTTCTGGCGGTTGGAATGAGCGGCCACGATTTACGGGTGTCGTAGAGCAAGTGTTTAAGAGGCGTTGGAACCTGACAAGTGGGGGCTCGTCGGGATATTAAGATGTCTCATCGACCGCTTTTCGTGCCGCCGGACTTTCTCCGTACGATGATGCAGCAAACGGATGGTTCAGCGCTCCATCGGGAACAGATCGCCGCCCACGTTCGCGAGCTCTTGATTGCCGGGCCCATCGACCTTGCAGAGGGTGAGCTCGACCCTGAGCTGCCACAGCCCTTGCAGCCTTTGTTGCCTCAGCCCTTGTTGCCTCAGCCCTTGTCGCCTCAGCCCTTGTTACCCTTTCCGTTGGTAACGCCAGCCGTCACTGCGACCAACGGAGCGCCCGATCTAGATCCCATGCATGCCTTGTGGATCTCCGCCCAGCTTCCCAGGTTCTCTGGCTTTGTAGATCTACAGTCACCAGAAGAATTCATAGAGAAGCTCGAGAGTTACTGCCTAATCCACGGTGTCAAGCCAGAGGATCGCATCAGCCGTGTCGTTCCCGCAGTTCTCGACGGAAGTGCCAAGCTGTGGTTTCGCTTCGCGGGGGAGTTTACGAGCTGGGGCAGCTTCGTCACCGCGTTCCATAGTCAGTTTGCGCCGGTGGACAAGAAGAGGCGACTGAAAGAGAAACTGCGGAAACGAACTCAACACCCCGAGGAAAACCTGAAGCAGTTCATATATATATATATCATCAGCAGTTACTACGACAGGATCGGCGAGCCTGTGACAGATGCGCAGAAGGTGGAGAGGGTACTCCGACAGATGCACCCGCAGTTCCGGGATCTCGTTGAAGGAAGGACCTTTGCCACACTCAAGGAACTCGCCGACGCTGCCGATGGATTAATGGAGCGCGTATGGCGACGTTTCCAATACGTACCCCCTCCCCAACCTTCAAACCAAGTGGCCCGGGACTTGGTGTTCCAAAGCCGAACGGCAACGCCAGTGACTCGTCCAGTTGCGGTGACGGATCAGAGTATAGCAGCCTGGACCACGCCCACCCTCGCTGCTCCAAACGCGTACCCCTGGTGCCTGCATCCGGCGGCCCTGCAACCTTCGTACTACAGGGACCAACTCGGTGCTGTCGCGGCGCACAGCGTAGCACCGTTCCACATGGGTTTCGGCAGTTTCGGCAGCCCAATCCGACAGCAGGCCGTGCCCCAAGAAAACAGCTATGATCGCCAGCTACAGTGTCACCGGTGCGGGGGCGTGGGACGTATGTTACGCCAGTGTCCCACGAGCGCACGCCGGGGCCGGGGCCGGGGCCGACCTCGCTGTTTTCGCTGCAACGAGCCCGGGCATATGCAAGCGAGTTGTCCGGGAAACGGCGGGCAGTAGACGCCGCACCGGCAGGCGTCTACATGTCAGTGCAGGTAGCTGCAGCAGCCGCTGGAAAAGAGCCGCTTCTTGAGCTTCGCATAGGAGAAAGAATCTTTCGCACACTCCTGGACACCGGGTCGAGCGTCAGCCTAGCAGGAAATGCAGCTATTGAGACAGCAGTGGCTGGAGGAGCGACTGTTCAAGAAGAGCAGCACTGCCTTCGTCTTGCAGCCGGTTGGTCTCAGACAACAAGCTCCGTACGATGCCGAGTGCATTGGGCAGGGGGATCACGTAAGCAGCGATTCCTCTACATGCCAGGCCTTTGCAGGGACATAGTGCTAGGCAGAGACTTTCTTAACGCTACTGGCATCTCCATACATATTTCTTCGAGTGCTTGGACGATCGGGTCTTAACAGCAGAAGCGTGTCCCGTTTTCCAAGGGTGAAATCCCAAGAGAAGAGTCCGGTCAGGCCAATAACGAACAAGTGCATAGCTTAGAGCAATTATTCGCCCAGTCAAGTGAAGGCCCTTGTGTGCAGAGAGAGCAGCCGGCGGATTATCAGTTCCTACGAGAGAATGACCGGCGTCAAGCCAAGACGCCTACAGATGATCGACATCAGCTGCACGACGACAATCCTGACGTTGACTATGCAAAGCATCCGGATGTTTTAACCATGCTGGCAAAGTTTGGCACACTATTTGAGAAACGTCCTGGTTGCACGGGACTGAAGGAGCACAGCATCAACACTGGAGATTTTGCGCCGATTCGCTGCAGGCTTCGCCCGGTCAATGCTCACAAAAGGCAGATTATGAATTCCTGCATCGAAGATCTGCTGCAGCAGGACTTGATACAACCCAGCTCGAGCCAGTGGTCCTGTGCCCCAGTCCTGGTTGCGAAGAAGTCGGGAGGGTACCGACTAGCTGTGGATTACCGGCCGCTCAATGCTAAAACCCAAGTTCCGGTATACCCAATGCCACGGACAGACTGGGTACTGGCAGAGTTGGGCAGAGCTCAGTGGTTCACAAGCTTCGTCCTGTCCCAAGGCTTCCTCCAGATTCCTGTCCGCCACGAGGATATCTCCAAGACTGCATTCATATGCCACAAGGGTACATTTGAATTCAAAAGGATGCCCTTTGGCGTGGCTGGTGGACCAGCCACATTCCAAGCTCTCATGGACAAAGTACTTGTGGGAATCAAGCATCAATTTTGTATGGCCTTCTTGGATGATGTCTTGATATACTCCTGTTCATTTGAAGATCACTTACGGCATATTGAAGTGGCGTTGTCTAGGATCGCACACGCTGGACTTACCATCAATCCAACGAAGACGCAAGCCTGCAGGCGGTCGCTGAAGTTTTTGGGAACCCTGGGGTTCCCTCTATCCCTATCTAGGCCTAGCTTCAAGCAGGCCGTGGGATCGTCGTCATCAATGGCGTCGGCCTCCCGGATACAAGGAACCACGAGGCCGAATTCCCCGAAGGGGCCGGCTCTCCCTTGCCCATTTTGGGTGAACGCGCCTTCGGCACACCCTAGAGAGTTATAATGGACGCGACTGCTAGCGGCTTCCCCGGGCGCGTCCATTCTCCGAGGCTACATAAGCTGGCCCCGAAGGAGTGCCAGTGGCTCTCGTCGGCGGAAGCCCCGGCTCTACGGAGCTCGGTTTTTCTTTGTGGGCTTCCGACTTCCCGTGAATCTGTCTAATGCGGCAGCGCGGGAAACCGACCGGGTGATACTGGCAATTGAGCCAGCGCCCAGACTTTTCTTGTCTACGAGCGAAGCGTGTTGGCATTTCTGTCAATAAACACGTCGAAAACGGACTCACTGTGTTGGTGTTGTCTCTCGCCCACCGGCGCCCAAAAAGGGGTTAATTGCAAGATCCCACATTTGGCGCCCCAACGTGAGGCTTTCCATGGACTGCAAAGACAGCAGCATTCATCTCCTTTCGCTAAGATAGCGAACCAGGTCAATTTCCGGCCTTGGACTTTGTGGACGGAGGGAGAGGCGAACGCCCGAAACCCGACGCCACTTAACGGCTTAGTGGCCACGTCAGCCACGCACGGACACAATGCAGTGTCTTTTCAGCCGAGCTCGATTCCGAACGGAGGTGACTCAACGCCCGGAATGCATCCGAGGCATTCCCGTTCGGGACGATGCCAGCCTACTTCGCTGGGGAGAGCGCACCTGCGCTTTTCGAGGTCAACCCCGTTTTTGAACAAAGAGGCAAGTGCAGCTTTTTGCCTTCGAGACGGCTCGCGGGGCCCACCCAGAGTGGACACCCCGTCAGCGCACAAACTAAAAGCGTATCTCGGAGCGAGAAAATGCGCTGTGCCTGCATCGCGCACTGCTAGAATACGCAGCGCGGGTGATTGCGAACAACACCGGTCCCAGCCTAGCGAGGGTGCGGAGACCGCCGATGGTGCCCTTCGTCGCCGCGTCGACGGACCAGTAGCCATCAGGTTGACCAAGCGACCACCGGAACAAAGGCCCTGCAGGAAAACTGAGTGAGTCAAAATGATTTCCTTTTTACTCCGTCTTTCCTTCCCGCTATCAAGGGACAGAGGACTGGCGTGAGCATGGTTTTCGGCAACTATTTAGTATGTTCCGTTTACCCGCGATCGACTCCGGCCAAAAGTAAGGGAGCGTCGCATGCAACAATAACGTTAGGAACCTTTGAGGGCCACCTAACGAGTTGCGACCCCGTAAAAGCGACGTTACTTGTGAAAACGCCGCGGGGTCCGGGAGCAGTTCAATCGTGCTACCGGACAGTGCAACAAACAGGTTGAACAGCGTCCCGAGATGATTGCGTGTCCGATTAAGGTGACCGCCATGCGGTCACTGGACGAGATCGTGAACCACGGCACTCGTGGTGTTCGTTGGGAATCGACGGTAGCACCGATGAGTTTTTGATGCTCAGCAGAACGATCCGGGGTGTAAATATGTGAATAGTTGTAAATACTTTCGCGGACTCTGCGGAGTCGGGCGGTGCGTCCGCCGGGCGGTACGCTCGCCACTAACGTCGCTAAGCAACTCGTATTGTTGCAGACGGGCTTTGGCAGCCGGGCAGCGTACTCGCCGGGTCGAGCAACTCGTGTTGTTGCCGACCGGTGCCGTAAATAGTTTTGTATTGCTATTGGCACGGGGTTTCTTTTTTGTTTGGGATCGGTTTCTGTTCTTGCTGATGCGGATAAACTCGTGCTACGGCGCTTGGCCTCTAGGAACATTGCAGTTCAAGGTGGCTGTCCTGCGCGACTGGGAGGTGCATTCGGTGCTCTCTTTAGTTCGCGTTGGCCAGGGCAGCACGCGGCTCCAAGACTTTTCGAAGTTAGGTCGCTGTGCTATACCTGGCCACAGGCATTTGTATTTTAGCCTAAGGTAAAAGCTAACATGTTTGAAAAATAACAATGTTGGCGAGCCTGCCCGATTGCAGCCCTGCATCGTTTCAATATCACAAGAAAGGACAGGGTGGCGCATTTGAGATTTCATTGCGCCCGCAAATCGAAGCGATTAGGCATCGTTAGCAAAAGCAGCTACAAAGAACTTTGCCTCTTCGAATAGTCACCAACAAATCCATTGTCCGGGGTGACGCGAGTCAGCTTGGTATGTGGACATCCGTGTTCACATTAAGCGGAGTCGTGGAACTATTTTCACAATAACTTCACGAGCCGAGCCAGTGCGATGCACGTGACTCACGGCAGAAAAGACACCTTTGTCTCCGCCTCTTTTTATCTCTGGGACCTTGAGCACCCAGGGATTGATCGAGTGTCCTCGGATGGACGGCTCGACCTTGCTCGGAAGTTCCGAAGCTTCTTCTTGGGGAAAGAAACGGGAGTGGGGGGCAAGCGCAGGCTGCAGTCCAGTGCCCGGCATTTCCTGAGTCATGGGGCCACATCGAGGTGGCATCGACGCCAGGGAGCGTCATCGTCGCCGTCGCCGCAGCGTCGCCGGCCTGCCAGTCCCCCTTCCGATCCCCAAAAGATCCGGCTCCTCGACTGTTGACCAAGATGGCGGCAGCCACCCTCCCGCTGCCTGGACCCGTCTCCAAGCCAGCAACACGTGGCATCCAGTTGCGGACCCAAGCTGCGGACCCGTGCCGACAAGCAGTTCGCATCTCGTCATAGACTCAGTGACACTGCTCGTGCCACATGGTGCGTCCCCAAGGAGAGACGCCCAGCCGCCGTCCTTCCCGTGGTTTTGCGAACATTTTGTCGTGGAGTGACCGGGCCGTCCTTCCTGCCCAAGCCAGGCCACTACGCGGACCTTTCAACGCTGCTCCCGGTAAGCCTGCCAAGAAGCGTGGGCTGCAGAGTTCGACTGCACCCGGCGTCCGCTTACAAGCAGCGAGCTAGTGTTTTTCAGCATGTACCGCGCTGATCGTTTTTTTTATTTCTTTGTGCTTTTCGTTGCGGCATGCTCTTTTCGCTCCAGCGTTTTTTTTTTTATTTTGTTTTTGAGAGCCGGTAGGCCATTTTATTTTTTTAGGCCTACCTTAGCCTTGAGAAGGGGGGAGTGTGGGAACCCTGGGGTTCCCTCTATCCCTATCTAGGCCTAGCTTCAAGCAGGCCGTGGGATCGTCGTCATCAATGGCGTCGGCCTCCCGGATACAAGGAACCACGAGGCCGAATTCCCCGAAGGGGCCGGCTCTCCCTTGCCCATTTTGGGTGAACGCGCCTTCGGCACACCCTAGAGAGTTATAATGGACGCGACTGCTAGCGGCCTCCCCGGGCGCGTCCATTCTCCGAGGCTACATAAGCTGGCCCCGAAAGAGTGCCAGTGGCTCTCGTCGGCGGAAGCCCCGGCTCTACGGAGCTAGGTTTTTCTTTGTGGGCTTCCGACTTCCCGTGAATCTGTCTAATGCGGCAGCGCGGGAAACCGACCGGGTGATACTGGCAATTGAGCCAGCGCCCAGACTTTTCTTGTCTACGAGCGAAGCGTGTTGGCATTTCAGTCAATAAACACGTCTTTATCCGGACCAAACGAACCTTCTTTGTGTTTCTAAGTGGTAGCCCCAAAGGGCAAATCCCACAAGTTTCTATGGCACATAATTTCACCGGGAGAGTGCAGGCCTGATCCGGATAAAGTTTCAGCTGTACGCGACTTCCCAACCTCCCAAAGTGTCAAGGACATTCAAGCTTTTCTTGGATTGGCCCGGTACTACCGGTCTTTCCTGCCAAAGTTATCTGAAGTGGCCCGTCCTTTGACCATTCTTCTACAGAAGAATGTATCCTGGCGTTGGAGCAACCAGCAAGAAATGTCATTTCAGCAGCTGAAAACCATGCTGGCAGACGAGGTGGTGGTTGCACTCCCTGGTCCCAACCGACCGTTCGTGGTGGAGACCGATGCGAGCGGCACCGGCATCGCAGCAGTCCTCCTGCAGGACACGGAGGCACAACTGCGGCCAGTGTCATTTATTAGTCGATCTCTGAACGCAGCTGAAAGGAACTACACCGTGCAAGAATGGGAGTGTTTGGCCGTAGTCTGGGCCATTGACAAGTTCAGGCCGTATTTGGAACATACCAAGTTTGAGGTTCACACCGACCACGCTTCTCTCAAGTGGATGTTCACCACGGAACAGACTTCAAGCAGGGTACGTCGATGGGTGCTACGCTTGCAAGGTTTCGATTGCCTCATCAGACACCGTCAAGGAGCAGCAAACATCCCAGCTGATGCTTTGAGCAGGTTCCCTGCTCCAGTCAGGGTACCGCCGTCGGAAGCACTGGACACCGAAACCGATGAATGGTTCCCCATGGAGAGAGTGGAGCCAGAGCACCGACTGCGGTTCGAGGAAAATGCCACAGTGGAGAAGACGGACATATCATTCCTCCTCAATGCATCCCAGCTTGCTGATGAACAGCAGAAAGATCCTGAAATCTCCGAGGTAATTCGCTACCTCCAAGACCGAACCCTACCGACCGACGAAACAGAGGCACGTCGAATACAACATGTTTCTGAGGATAGTGAAATCGATCATGACGGATAGCTACTAAAAGTTTCAGGGGAAAGAAAACTCATCTGGGTTCCAAAACAAACACGCCAGACGGTACTGCAGTTGTCGCACGATAACCCTTTAAGTGGACACTTGGGGTATTTCAAGACTCTGAAGCGAGTCGCTGAGAGGTATTTTTGGATCGGTATGAGGTCTGACGTTTTACGCTATGTGCGATCTTGCCCGTCCTGTCAGACTCTGAAGCCTCGTCGTCAAAAGCCGGGGGGACTAATGGACAGTACCTGGGGAGAGGAACCTATGACACAGCTGAGCGTAGACATCATTGGGCCATTGCCTATATCAAAACGCCACCACAGATATCTTCTTGTGGTCATCGACAAGTTCACGAAGTTTGTTGAACTATTTCCACTTCGAGCTCCGACCAGTAAGGCCATCCTGGAAAAAAATGATTGAGGTGTTTTGTCGGCATGACTTTCCAAAAAGCATATCCAGTGACAATGGAAGAGTCTTCGTTTCCCGGCTGTGGAAGGGCGTCATGAAGCACCTCGGCATCAAAGACCGCCACACGGTACCCTACCGCCCTGCAGGGCAGATGGTAGAGCGGCATAACGCTACAGTTAAGCAGTGGCTCGTGGCATACTGCGATGACCATCGGGACTGGGACCAACGTATACCTGAAGTTTCATTCGCGATGAGAACTTGCGAAAGTTTGACCACAGGCTACATGCCAGCTTTTCTGTGCTATGGGCGCCAGCTCCGCAAACCATGGGAACAAAACCCCGATCACCTTCTTACACCAGACAGCCGAGCTCCAGGCTTCGTGGCAGAGGTGACATCTAGGCTGCAAGACGCGCACGAGTTTGCGCTAAAGAACCCGAGAAGAGCCCAAGAGCAGCAGCGCCGCTACTACAACAGAAATCGACGCCAGTGTAACTTTAGGATCGGTGATCTTGTGCTCCGTGATCTGCACACTCTGAGCGATGCCAGCAAGGCCGTGGCGGCAAAAGTGGCACCGAGACGCTCTGGGCCATTCGTGGTGGTGGGGAAAGTGGGGCTGAACGGCTATCGCTTGAAGGACCGCAATACTGGACGACCAGCGGGACTGGCACATGCTGACCAGCTGCTGAAGTTTTATGAAGATCGGCTGAACATTTAATCTAAGGGGGGAGGATTGTAAGGTATGGGTTTGGCTGATGAGACTCGGCGACCGTTGTCATGCACAGCCGAGCCGCCGAGCTGAGGAGAAAAAAGAAGTAGCTCGAGGTGTTGTTGGTTCTGGCGGTTGGAATGAGCGGCCACGATTTACGGGTGTCGTAGAGCAAGTGTTTAAGAGACGTTGGAACCTGACAATATATATATATATATATATATATATATATATATATATATATATATATATATATATGCGTCTTAGTGAAAGTCTGCCAGTGAAGTTACAGGTTTACCTTGGTCAGCCTGACCCAACCGTCATGAATAGCATTTTATCAAGCTTAGTGGTTGAAACAATGCCACTTTATTGCGAATATAGATATAAATATTTGCATATAATTTGCACCACTGTTATTGCGTCTCTACTACTCTCCGTAAGAAAATTGTAGTAGTAACGATTCCAATTGGAAAAAATTCGTATAAATCTCCTAGAACTTCTAACTTTAAATGTGAAAGAGGCTTGAATATCTTATCTGAGCAGAGCCGTATACACTTTTAGCGTGAAGCGTTCTTTGACTAGTTGCTCCGTATTTCTTGAAGCCCGAGTTCGTAGAGCAGCATTTCCTAAGCCTTGGCCTGTGACGTCACACGACTTTAGTTTCCCCACAAGATTGACAGGGATATTTGACGAAACGTGACCTGAACACCAATTCAGTTTCTCCGCTAAATTTAGTGGGAAGACTGACGTCACATAACTTTGTGTCATGTGACCTAGTATATAGTGCACTTTCCCCGCTAGGCTTAGCGGAAACACCGGCGCCACGTGGCCTCAACGCCAATTCAGTTTCCCTGCTAAATTCAGCAGACAAATGACGTGACGTGACATGATGTCCTGTGACCTATACACAAATCCCGTTTCCCCGTAAAATTTAGCGTGGAAATTGACGTCACTTGACATGGTATCACGTGACTTATACACCAATTCAACTTCCACGAGAAAGTTTGCGGGACATTTACAATACCTGATCCCAATTGCATACCGGTGCAGCCACGAGGTGGAGCTGCTGCCAGCAGTGTTGGCGAGTTGCCGCTCCAGAATTTGGAATGATTCCTGAAACATTCCGCACTTTCGCGACTCCGGAATGGAATGGAAATTTAATGGCGGCAGCGCTGGGGGAATGGAGCAGGAATGGAATTAGATGCCTTTTCCTCGGAATAGGGTGGGAATGCAATGTGCTCGAATATTACGCGAGCTGTGCCGATTTTTATTTAGGGCCTACGGGCTGATGGCGCATTTCGTTAGGGCATGGCACGTGGCTCTTGAAGCAGCATCATTGCACTGGAGGTGTCTGACGGATTGATTGTCTCACCTGTGTATGCTCCTCCGAGGAAGAAAATGGCGGTCCCTCAGTGAAGCAACCAAAACTAAACAGTTGTAGACGGACAAGGTGTCTTTCCAGGCGACACGCGACAAGGCGGCTGTTTTAATCGTGGGCCATTAGCATATAGCTGTTACCCCGGGTGTGGAACCGAACCGAAAGCCGGAGCAAAGCCGTTATTTTTAACTGAACCTCAACAAACCTGCAACGAAATCAAACCTTTCATATTCCACTCAAACCGGAACGGAACCGTAATCCCACTGTGGCGGTAACCGATTCATTGGAAACGGTTCGGCGTAATGAAATGAGAGCTGAGCCTAGTTGTGGGCGACGGCGCGAAGTCAATTAAAAATTCGCTATGGTGGCGACAGCGGTTCAGTTTTGACTAAACAAGCGGCAGTGACGATATAAAAAAAGCTCAGTAATAATGCAACAAATAAGTATATTTCGCATCTATGTACAGCACGAACTGTAGTCGCAAGTTGGTATGGAGGCGCACACATGTATACTTGGTTTCAACTTACGATGAACCGCGAAGGATGCTGCTAGCCACCAGAGCCAATTCATAGTTCGGAGGGCGTCGCGGTCCTTTCGGTTGGGCGGAGCGACGCGGCGAGCGCGAAATCACGAGACATGCTATGAACTACACATTGGCGTATGTAGCTCGTAGCAAATATGTACCAAATTAATTGTTTCGATATTTTTGTTGAAAAACGTGTACTCCCTCCTCATACAATTCCCGAAAGGGTGCTTTCAGAAATATTAAATAAATTAATAAATAAATATAAAATAGCGCCCATCGCGGTACATCCTCAGGTGAGAAACTGAGTATATCTGACTATGCCGAGAGTGCGGTGGCCTAAAGGCTAAAGAAATATTCTTTGTGTGCGCGCGCGCATAAGTGTACGTGCTTCTGTTCCTTTTTTGCTGCTAAGCAATGTTCCTGAAGGAAGGAAAAAGCAACCATAAACGTGAATATAAAAAAACAAAAAGTTGACGGCTGTCGGTGCGCGAGTTCCGCGGTAGCGAAATCTGGAGGCGCGAAGATGCAAACCCGCGACGAGCGCGACACTGCGGAGCCGGTCGCCGGGGCGTTAGTCGACCGGAGCCCTGGACGCTGCTTGAAGTAATTTTGTGTGTGTGTGTGTTTCTTTGTATGTGCATTTTCTAGAAACAGCAAGTCGTCTGTTGTATATTTTATACTTTTTTGTTTTAATCATATTTGATGGGCCTTCGCTTTCGCTCTCCTCTTCAACTCAGTCGTTCGAGCAAGTCGTTCGGGAGTACGGTGGGGGTAGTTTGCCGTTTCGATCTGGATGAGCATCGTACCCGCGTGCGGTCGTGTATTAGTACTGCGTGATATCTGTTAAACACTCCACCCTAGCCGTCGTACTGCACTGGATAAAGTTCTCATCTACAGTGGGTAACAATGTCACCAAACTCTTGCAGACTAAACTCCTGCTGTCTAAACAACTATGGACAATTTTTTTTTTGATAGTTGTTAAGTACGATGCGTGTTACCGTCACGCTGTCACTGGGCATGCTTGCTGATTGACGTCACATGTGAGCGCTGTATTTTGTTAGTTTCCAAGCGCCTGTATAACAACGTAACTTTTATTGAACAGTGTTGGCATTAAAAATTCAAGATCATAAAACGAAATTAAACATGTATATGTTTTACTGTCCACGTTTCCGCAGCACCGCTTCTGATGACCTAATCTTTTTTTTAACTGCATATGAAACTAAGTTAAGCTTTCTTTTTTTTAATGACTGGGAGTTTAGGTTCTTCTTTTAAACCGGTTTAAACTCGTTTGCGCTTGTTGGAACCGGTATCTGAACCGTTATTTCAAACAGATCACTAAATCAAAACCGAACCGGAACAAAACTCAACGCTGCTGAACCCGAACCGAACCGGAATTATGAGCAGTTCGACTCCCTGATTTTAACTCACGTTTACGTTTCGTTTACTTTTTAAGGCAGGTTTCTATAGTATGCTGTTACACTCCCTTCTGCTGGCGCCATATACCGATTGGACTTTGTCAGCTGTTTTCTGTTCTTGCCGCAGTGCGTGGAGATCCGGGCAGCAATACGCGGCGTCGCTTCTAACGGCGCACTTGCGGTGCTTTTTTCCAAGTATTCGAAGCAGACAGCAAGGCAGCTTCGTCTTGCGCCGCGCACGAACTAGACATTTGTAAAGTCTTATCAAGCAAACTACACATTAACTATGTATCCGTTGTGAGTATACGGTCGGCTTTGCGAAGAAAATTGATTGTTTTAATTGTTGGCCTCTGTTACGACTCACAAAACGTTTACGCTCGATAGCGCAAAAGCTGTCTGCAGTAACACCAAGCGCCACGAAGCTCTTTGTGGGACAAACCTTTGGCTTAGTAAAATGAATGATTTGAGAAGCTTTCGCATACATTTTCAGTCATCTCCGCGTTTGATAACGCCAGCAGCTTTATGCTTCTTTTTCTCAGTAACACAGTGTGGCTGTCAATCGCCATTTTTCCACGTACATGAACTAAAGGAATGAAATGGTGGAGTTAAGCCACTCCAGTGGGAATGGGCCCAATGATTTCATTCCGGGGAGCTGAAAGGAATGGAATTGTTAGAAGCTCAAATTCCCCGGAATGGAATCGTAGTAAAATGGGGGTGCCCATTCCACAACACTGACTCCCAATGGACAAATTCGGATAGCAAAGTTTGTCACGCATGCGTGGGATTCAGAGAACACCTTTCAAGTGTACACATAGTATGCGTTAAACAATTCGATGAAGAGCGCCTTCAGTGATTCGTTAAATATTTTTCATGCTAGAAAGTTTCACCTATGCAACAAAATTGCATGAAATTTGCCGTAATGTTTTTTTTTTTTTAGTTGGGAGCAATATGCTTTGCACTAGAAAAATATCACGCAAAACAGTTATTTTAATAGTCTAGCGAACTGTCACTGCGGCGAATTTCTCTATGACGAAATGCCCTAAGTTAGCGGGCCTGCTTGCAATTGATCTGGAACCAATTGTCTTTCGACGAACAGTCCTACAGCCCCTGGGCCCACTGGCCGAACTACGTGGTGCAGTCTTGACTACTCGATCACAACCCAACCTGTAGAGTTATCTACTGTACTTACTCTAATGAAAGTAAACCTTTTGCTGAATAACGTTGGCGTGTAAATACGGTAGTTTTGGGAGAATATTGCGCTGAATCATCACTCGATCGAGGTTAATTTTTCGCAGCACTTCATGCGAGAACCGACTTTTCTACGCCGTCATGCATCTCTCAAAGTGAAGCATCCTAATTATGTGTTCAGAAGACAGATAAGTGCTTTCACAAATGAGGAGCAAACGTCATTGCGCTTCGAGGTCAAGTGCGCCACGTCACCCATGTTTGCTAATTTTCATACTGCGCCGAGAGCTGAAGATGGGCCCATCGTTTAGATGAGAAAAGAAGATTGCGTCGATCGACAAGTTCAATAGCGTGTGCCAACAGCAGGATGAAAGCTTAAAGTCCTCGCGTTCTTACACCAACTGCATAACATTTGGCAGTCTGACAAAATGTTTTGGTGTACTCACATAACGAATATTTGCTCCAGGTAGAGTAGTATAATTAGTGGAGTTTTGATGTTACCGGATTCACTTCACGGATGCTGGCTAATCCCTCTACCCTGAAGAGAACCGAGGCAAATACGCTCTCATTTTACAGATCCCCCCATCGCTCTAGCGAGAAAATAAAATGTCGTCAAACGGTGAGTTTGATGAGTTTAATATGTGTAAACTACAAGGTGGAGGATCGAACCAGCTGCATTTTTAAATCAACAGCGTTAAAATTGACAGTTTGCCATTTATGTTGACGAAAGCCAAATTTATCACAATGTCAGATTCTTCACATTGGCGCTGCTGGTGTAAGGAGGCACGGACTTCAAGTTTCCACCATGCTTTTACACACAATGTCAAACTTTTTGTTCGACTGCCATGCTCTTTTCTTGACGGAATGGTGGGACAATCCTCGGATCTCGGTCCGGCTCTTGTATAAAGCGCAGCGCGGTATCGGCGCTGGGAAACGGTGCTGATGGAGCTCTGATATGAACATCACTTTTCACCGATATAGTTCCACAGTGACGCACCTGACTTACAGCCGACGTGCTGTCCCACAGTGGTCAGCAGCGATGCAGTGTGAACCATCGCTGCTAAACCAACTCGACACAGCTTCAACGCCGCATCGGCGTCTTTTCAGCGCCGATTCGGTGGTGCGCTGCATGTCTGAAAAGGCATTAAAAACATTACCGAGGATTCTTGACGCGCGGCACGTGACCTAGGAACATTATGTCGTCTGCTCCTCACTGCGAAGAAAATTTCCATTGGGCGAATACACCATAAGCAATTTGACGTTTGATGCTAATGCAGCGGAAAGCTAAACTACCCCAAGATTCGCCTGGTGTTTCGATGTTTACGAGATATTAACCACACTTTTACTCTCCTCCAGATTAAAACGGGCAACGACGTGGTCCGAGTCGAGTACTCAAAGATTTTGTGTAGTAAATATTTTCTTCGCGTTGTACTCCTGGTGTTTATAGGTTTTTTATAAAAATATGTTATTGAGCAAGCGCTTGTCTCGTGAAAAGGAAGAGGAAAATACGAATTCCTCACAGCATTCGCATGGGGGGTAGTTGCTCTCTTCAGTCGCAATTCGATGGGGTCGCATGGGGTCGCTCTAAACCTACCAGTTTTACAACACTTTAATTCATTCTCGGGAAGCAGCTGAGTCACACCGTGTTGGCATATTTGCTCAGGGGTTGAGTTGGAGAATTTTTTATATCCTAAATAGTTTCACAGTTTATGAGGCCACCTGCATGCGGGGTAGTATGAGTAACGCCTTTTGTTCTTGGTCTCAACAAAAAACGAATTTCTCTAAACCAACGTTAAATTATCGCAGTGCCAAAACATATTTCGATTGCAAACTGCAATCATTTCAGTATATTGCTACATATATTCAATCACAGTGGTCAGATGACAGCCTTTGAGGGTAGATCAGGCAGTGATGGGCAGAGTGAATTCATAGGATCTTGGGAAAGTTGTACAATCGCATTACCTGGTTGAGAACTTTCGAGGTTGGGGCTGCATGTAAAATACTGAAAAATAATTGTCCCCAGCGTCCGCTCCCGCCGCCAGGCGCCACAGACTTAAAGCCAATTTGATAAAAATGAATTGTATCCTGAGATCATGTGTGAATTTCATGTAAAAAACCAAATGGGAACTAATCTATTGAAAACATGAAGCTGGGCGCCGCCAAGCGAACAATCCTGGAAGGACCAACAGGGAGAAAGGAGGCCGCAGAGCCCGGCACCAGCCCGACGCCGCGAAGGGCCCTCGAGGGAAACGCCAGTGGGTTGACGACGGTCGAGGGCATCCCTGTGCCGACAACCGCCGCCGTAGCGAATTTGGCTGTGCCCCCCTTCCCAAGGGCAGACCCCTGTCAGGGGACCCACCCCAGAGTACAGCGGTGGGCCCCCTGACTGACAGCAAGACACAACCAGATCCTAACATACAGAAGGTAAAAACCTCGCAAGGCATCTGACCGATCAGTATTGTTGCCACGACAATCGCCATTTCGGTCCTGTGAAGTCTTCGAAGCTTTAAAAGAGTCGTTCTGGTACGTCTCGTCAACTCGCTATGGAACGTCATTGTACTGAATGCGGTCCTCGACAATATAAAAGATTGACACCGTGTTTGGAATAATATTGTTCTTCGTATTTCAGAAAAAGGAAAATATTTGTCAATGTTTGTAAACAGCGTGTTAGCCTCGACGAGAAATGTCTGTATTAAACAACCTGCCACCGCGAATCGGCTTCGGCTCACAAAGAATGCAGCAGAATGAAACTGCTCATTCCGTAGGCGAAAATCGAGACCATGTGGAAATTTGGGCCATTTTCCCAGGATCCAGTTACATTGGGGCTTGGCGGTGTTGTGGCAGCCCCACGCGGGTAAAACGAAATCCCACTGCTAATCTGCGAAAGCGAACGCCGCAGGGGAAGTCGCTATCTAGCCCGTCCTACAAGAGCATGGCAGGGCAGAACTGAGCATCCTCGCTTAATTTTATTTCGCGACACTGATGGCGGGTACTTGCAAGGACGCGAGAGAAGCGCGAGGAAATTCACTGGTTTTGATCCTGGCTGCGTATCCTTAGTTGCTAATGACAATTTCCATGATGGCTGTAAAAATCAAAGTGGAAGCTTGGAGTCGTCCCATTTTGAAACTAACACCGTCAAATTTGACCATTCGACATTATTCGTATTAAAAGAAAGGAAAGACAAATTAACCCAAATTAAGACAACCTATCAAGCTTTAGGTCCATCGTGCAAAGCTTTTCGGTAGCTCATGTAGCACTAGGAGTGCTTATTAGACCCTTTCCCTGATAGCCAGATTTGAGTCGCGAAAACAGGCTTTCTCTTTTTTACCTGACAGAGATGCACCTATATAAAAATAAGTAATAAAATATTAAAAGCAAGACACAAATTCAAACATAAGAGCGTTGTCAATAAAACACAATAACCTGTCTCGCGACCAAAGGAGTGAAGTGAAGCGTACGAAATAATATGACAAAAACGTGAAAGTCAGCTATGAAGCCAAAGCACAGCTGTTGAAGAGCACCTATTTGTAAATGGCAAAGTCAGCGTCAACATAGAAGTTCTCATCACGTACATCTTAAAATTTGGTCACAACTCAGCAGTAAGAGCAAGCGGACTGAAAACCCCTTAAAGGACGTGCCATTATGTTTATTGCTGACTTTAGACAAAACTGACAAACGTCTACTGATATCGGAAGCTGCAATATGTATATGCAGTACTAATCTTCTTTTTTTTTTGTTTGCTTCAGCTTTGTTTGTTATACAGTAAAAGCTACAATAAAAGTAACATTTTTCGTCGAAAGGGGGTGCATTTCCGGCTGCAATTGTAACTATTTTCTTCGACAATCAAATCACGAAATTAAGAAGAAAAAAAAAGGGGCAGCAATATGCAAACGAGCATATTTTGAAGTTTGTCAGAACTTCGGATAGCTTTTGTATCTGAAATTTTGACAAATGCTAACAAATCCAACGATGTGACTTCATAAATTTCATCATCTAGTTTTGCGTGGAAGTGACTGAAAGAAAAAGACTGCTTTTGGCCGTGAAATTATGCTGCGACAAATATGATTCTTGGTAAGTTACGTTCATAAGAAAACACTTTGGTCTCACTAGCGCCACTAATTAGGCTTTTGTCGAGTGACAAACGGGGTGTTCAGGTGTCAGAACACCCCCCGAAATTTTACTTTATTATATATAAATATGTTTTTTTTTTTTTAAAATTGTGTGTGGTATTGCACCAGTACCTGAAACACCCCCGAAAATATTTTCTGGCTACGCCACTGATACTTATACAATTACGTTGCAGGACACCTTTATTGTTTTAACAAACATTTTAAGCAAAATAACACCATAATGGTGGCTATTACTTAAATAAATTTGGGGACACCGCGATTGTAAGGTGAGACCAGAACTAGTGGCAATGAAACCCGAAAAAATTGAGCTTCACATCCATCGCAAATTGTTTTCTCTTTACTGTGGTAGCTGTTAATGCCTCGTTCCGGCAAAATCCGCGGCGTTGGCTCGAAAAAACTTTCGAGATCGCGGAGTGTGAAATGGCCGCCGCCTCGCTATCTCTCTCCCCATCGCCATCGCCTTACTTACAACCACGTGATCTATTGCGGGACTCACTATCGCTCCTTTTCTCTTTTTCAATTCAGTTGTATCTTTGTCTTGACCTTATCTGAGAAGCTAATTATTTTCAAGATCTTAGCGTGGCCTGTGTGAAGAAGTATACCGCTCGAAACAAGGACAAAAAGAGAGGAACTGGGATCTACTGCGCCCCAGTTAATAATAATAAAAATAATAATCATCAATCAATTAATAAATTAGTGTTTATAATAGTGTCCAGAAACAACCTTACTTGAATACCATCTGAACGTAGAGGAAAAGCGATGGAGAGGGGAAATCAAAGAACCACACTGCTGGACTATCAATCTTTTAATAAAACTTCATATTCCTCGACACTATCCTAAATGGTATATTCTTCTTCATCTGTCGGATCTTAGATCTTAGATAGAAAACTTCCTTTTTCTCGACACTAACCGTAGAGTTAACTTTTTCTTCAGCTGTCCGATCTTACAAAACTTTCGTTTCTCTTCACTTTCGGTAGCAGTACCCTCTTCTTCCTCTGTCGGATCTTGGCATTCAAATGGTCCCGACTTGGTTGCTTCGAGGGGCCGCTCGACACTTACGAACAATCTAAAGAGCAACAACTTCACCATTGAAACACTAGCACGTCGTGCCATCAAAAGAATGTTTCTGTAGCTCACTTATTTTTTTGTCTAGTGCCTTATGATATCAGTGTTATATTTCCAGGTTACAAGTGTCTACATGCTTTTCTCACTCCTCTTCCTGCAGCATGATTATCGATTTTGTTTACATTTTGTGGCAATTGGCTTATCCGCCTCTTCGAAGAAAACGGAGGTGGTGCCCAGTCAAGCCAACATGTGTTGGCTTTGTCGATGCCCCTGTCGTCTTTACATATAGACAAAATAAAACTGATTCCGATTCTGACTCTGATCATGGGCTGCCAGCTCTGCCCAGTTTGGTCGGCTGCTAAGCACAAGCAGCTAGCACATCCAGCTCATTTCTCGAAGGATGCCAATCTGGGTTGCTTTTATTTGCTACAGAGCCTTCTGATCCAAGGATCAAGAATTTCCACATGCCCATCCACAACTTTCTTGGACATCAGCGCCTCGGCGCGTGCACAAAAATGAGAATATCAACTGAGCTCATTATCTCCGGGGACATTTTATTAGATGACAATCATAAAATACCTGTAAGGAATAATTTACCTTTCGAACGCATATCTTTTTTTTTTTCGAGGCTCCACATTTTTTTTTTCAATTAAATTTTAAGGGCCACATTCACAAATCGATAATAAAGTCTGCTGCCCTTGTCAAACTATTGTAATGTTGCCGCGGACTGCAATTTCATAGGTAGCGCAAAACGCAAATTAATTTGCAATTTTGTATCTCCTCGAGAAACTCTTATTCTACGTAGTGTCCAAGAAGGTTGGCCGTTCCCATGCAAAGCATCACCAATTGAAAAAAGACATAGTTTAAACTAATATATGTTCGTGAACAAAACAAATATTTGCTCGGTATAAACTTTTGGCAGGCCCTATTTTTCGAGACACGGGTTGACAAGGACATCTGCTAAAAAGAGAGAAAAGCTCGGTAATCGTTTTATATCGTTTAAATTAAAGTACCATGGTGAAATGTGCGCCTACAGAGAACTGTATAGTATGAGGTGCCGACTAAAATATTAGGTAGCAATTAAACTAACTTAATGCCGAAATAAGCCCGCTTCCATTGCTATCCCGTATTGTTTTTTTATTTACCGAATATGCTTCCAGTATGGGAGGTGAACCGTTTAAATAAACTGCGTGCATTGCTGAGTCAATCCTTCTTTTCAGCGAAGCTGTTTATGGCTAGGGTATCGTGGATATTTTGTCTTCGTTAACAAAAACTAAAGTTTCGAAAATGATGCAAAATAGCTTCATTTTATTCAAAGGCTTCTATGTCTCATCACTTGATCGAGCATTTTCAGTAGATTAGCGATCAATAGGCATTATTTTCAAGATAAGTAGACTCTCAGGTAGATAATAATGGTTTTTCCAAAGATTTGCCACTGAACGACCCGCGTCGGTCATGTCTACGATCGCACCGCCCTAACTTTGTCGTCGTTCCAAGCGCTTAGTACCTCGTTTTCTTTCTTTCGCTCTCCCGGGGTTGCGGTCCCGTCGCGCGGTTCTACTTTCCTCCGGGTGGCGTTTCCGTCGCGCGTCTCTAGTTTCCTCCGGCTCCTTGGGGCGGCGATAGTTCGTACCTTTGTTCAAAATTCTGCGTCACGTCTGTGTCCTGTTCTAAACAGCTTCGCTGGTCATCCACCTTCAGAGAGTGGAATAGCTCGTCATTTCATTTAACTTTCACGATGGGCTCACCTGGTTTTGGAGTATTTTCTCAAATGCATGACAAAATAAAGCATTGAATTAAGAACTTTGCAACCAGCCAACTCAAGCTTCGAATGGCACAGAATAAAATCAACATTTAAAACTAGTGAAATGTTATTTACTTCTAGCAAGCTTAAGAAACTAAAAACCTTGCTCGTTATGCTCACGCCTTTTTTTTTTTTTGAGTTCTCACGCCGCCTTATCATGGCGGCGCCAATAAGATGCACGTCAAAATGCCACGCACTGCCTTTCCTAAAGGTCGACCAACAAGCAGAAAGGAGGAAACTCTCCCTCAATTCCTCCTTTCCATTCGAGAAAGAGGGAGACTCTCCTCATCTCTGCCCGGAGTAGTTCAGAGACCCGCTCCTGCGTGGAGCGGAGGGGAAAAAGAGACCGAGGGGGAATGGAGAGAAGGAAACTGGGAACCGGTTTTCTTCCAGCCAGAAGACGATCCTGTAGGTCGGCCTTTAAGTTGTAGAAAATTTGTTTTTTTGCACTCACTTTCCAGGTGATGGTATCGTTGCTCTCGAACATCGCTGCAAAGTTGTACCTCTGGTCTACGGCACGCATCACCCGAACGTCGGGAATGAGGTCAATTGTGAGGCCGACGCTCCTTATGCAAAGCTGCGTTTTAGAAAGGTGGTCTTAGTAGCTCGTCACGACACGAAAGACACCCATCGATGGACTTTATTTAAGAAGAGTTTTGCGCACGCCCCGGCCCTTTTTACTCAGCGGCAAACGCTCAAACTCCGGTTGGCATCCACAAGGGACGCTGCGCTACACCTCCCTTCTCCCACGCGACTCGCCCGACTCACGGAGCAGGCAGAGTATATGTAGCGCAACCTATCTCCTATTCGCCAATGGTGCTTCGACGTTTCGTCACTGTGTGTCGTGTTTATGTAAGAAAAGGTCTTTCGATGACGTCAGCTGTCGAGATCGTTTCAACTCGCGCGTATGAATAAAAGTGAGCTTTCGTTCATCTAAGTTATCATTTTGCGGAAGGCACAGAAAATAGTCAATTGTTTGCGCTCGATTCATGCACCGAAATTTTTCATTGCTGGCTGTCGTTACGAAAATTAATGTGGTCTGTCGTTGCGAGAATTAATAAATCGGAATTCTGCTTTGTTGTCGCTGCGCACACTGCCAAAACTCACATAAAATGCACACAAAAAAGCAACGCACTGCCCGTGAAATGTGATAGACGCCAGAAGCTGCTGCGGGAATATTTCGTGAGAGGTTGTACCAACCAAATAAAAAATATTGTCTCGAAAAATCACTTACGCCCGCGCGGACAGGCAGCGGGCTTAGGGCAACAAGAGCGTAGCCTATATATTTGACAAGAAAAAGGGGCCATGAATACCGATTTGGTTTGAGGAAAATAATTTTAGATTGGGATTTTACTCATTACATATTGTTTACTGGGCCGAAATAAAAAATATACAAAGTGAAATGCGTGCCTTTCGGTGCTTAAATTTAAAAATCTTGCGAACCACTTCGTTTCTTTTTCCCTTCGAAAGCTCTCGGCCTTTTCATTGTTATACATCCTCGGTATCCAAAGTACGGT